>OZ007543.1:7322638-7864638 GCA_963931895.1 Eupithecia pulchellata
AATAATATACTTATGTATATTAATAATAGTAATATATTAGTATATACTATTACTAATTATTATGGTATTAATTTATTAATACCCTTATAGTCGAAGATAAAACTCGCTCAGCGATGCTCGCTTGGTGGTCAGAACTCAGGAAAAATAATCCGCACAAACTTCAGCAACTGGCGCGAGTAGGTAATCGTCCGACGCACTCGCTCACTTGCTTTATAGCCCAGCGAACCAACTAAAGGAACTACATTTTCACTGCACTGCAAGTAGTTCCTAGATCTAATCATTTTTGCTCATTTTAATAACGCAGTAGCAATAATTTGCCCAGATTCGACCAGGTTTGCTGAGCGAGTTTTTGGGTTTCAGAGGAATTCTCTCCAAGAACTCTCTCCACCCTTTATGGTAATAGTACTTTCTTTTAAATCTTCAATCACTATAATCGAAACACATGATTAAATTAATGTCTTTCACTGAAGTGCTTCAAATATTATAAATTTGTATCCACGTTGTTTTACATTATTGTAGTTTTCATAAAAACGAACAAAAAACAATCAAATCTTTCCTCTTAAGGCGCATACAGCACCTAAACTAGCGCCACCACCTACTTTATGTTATTATTCTGTTTAACAAAGGAATTTTCAAAAATCCATCGTCCAGTTTGTGATACTATAAGCTTTTTTTTAATGCCTCTGTAATAGTTTTATTCTATTTAGTTTAGGAAGAGATACGAAAATAGATTTTGGTGGCCACCAAGGGCAACTTCGTATCTCAAACTGGACGATGGATTTTTGAAAATTCCTTTGTTAAACAGAATAATAACATAAAGTAGGTGGTGGCGCTAGTTTAGGTGCTGTATGCGCCTTAATATTAATTTGTATAGCCAACTGTCAAACAAACAAAAAACAACCTTTCCTCATTAGGTTACAAAATCATAACACGCTAACTACACCTAACTGTTGAATCACATGGTACTTTCTAGAAGTTGTCAAATAAATATGTTATCTATCTATCTATCTATCTATCTATATCGAACCAGGTATCCAAGAACTTTCGTCAGGTAACTTAGTAATTAAATTCTAGGGATCTAAAGGTTCAAACCAACTGCTGCGAACTCGTTTTACATTATTAATGGTTGCATCCACAGTGAGACCGCTCAACTCATAATGAAACTCCATTTCAAACGTTTGTAATTGACAGGATCTTTAGTGTACACTCAGCAGAGAAGCTACTCGTACTTATGTATATAAAATAGTAATAATAATAATAAAGACTTATTATTATTTATTTTATTTTTTATTTTTTTGCTCATTAGGGGAGGCCTATGTCCAGCAGTGGACTATTATAGGCTGGTGATGATGATGATGATGAATACTAATACTCATTTTGTAAAACTTATACAAATAACACATTCTCAAAAGCATTGACCTAATACAAGAACCCGAAATTACTAGGAATCAAAATTATGATTATAGCTGGTCATTTAGAAAATCCTTACAATGAATATGAATATAAATAATGCCGGATAATCCATAATCTAGCCCCAAGTTAAGTAGAGCTTGTGTTATAGGTACTAGATGACTAATAATACTTGTAACAATATTATGACAAGATATAGATATTTTTTACTATACATAGAAAATGACCTGAACACCCTGAACAAATATTTGCAATTCTAACAAATATCTGTCCCGAGGCGGAAATCGAACCCTTAACCTCCTGCGTCGCAGGCGGACCTTTGCCCATCGTGCCATGTGCCATGTGCCACAGAGGTCATCAAATGAATATTATATTCGTAATGTTAACTAGGCTATTTCATACTCTTTACTTTAATAAGTTTGCTTTATCATACGATAAATTAATCAAAAAATACTAACAAAAAGCAATTTTTATGTTATTTTAGTAAATGAAAATAGTATGTTAACATTTTGGCTTACGCAACATACATACATGGCTACGTTGATACGCCAGACACTGATCTGCCCTCGGATCACATGTGCTTACTTAAATTGTGTAAACCTTGTAAATCAATTGTAATAAACTAACTGAAATCGTATGACGTCACATTTCAATATTAATTCTACACAGTGAACAAAAGAAAGGATGACGTCACTACCAATAAGCAGCCCTCGCTGACTGTACTTGATCACAATAGCTTCCTGCTGCCGACAGTCGTACTGAAATCCATTGTTTAGTGTTATAATTACGCATTTGTAACTGAATACGGATTAAATGAGAAGGGGAGAAAGGGGTAGGATGGGGTTTGGGGGGTTGATGCCTCTGCGGAATGAGTTATGTGGCACAGTGGAATTAAACTTTTGCTTCGTGTTTTATCGATATGAGATTCATTTTAGTGGTCTTCCTAATATTTGGTCCGATCAATTTAGGGGTGAATCGAGTACCTATTTCCAACATGATGGGTAAATACGAAGGTATAAGTATGTATACACCTACTTGCCTATGCATTTAGTAATCTATTTAATTATTAATTAAAACCTGAAATCATATCAAAGTACCTATTTACTGTGAAGTTCAAAGCACCCTCTACGTTTCCAAATAAAATAAAAACACTCATCTAGCCCTAATCCTCTTGAAAACAAGCAAAGACGTACAAAAGCGAAGCGAAACCTCTAATATCGGCGGAATGAAATTATCCGGGCGACATTTATAACAGGAACCGATAGGCAATAAAAGCAGATCTCTTTGCCCCCTCTCCCCTCCTGGCTCGGGGCGCCAATTTACCCGATATTAAGTTTATATAGCGATTTGTACCCTTCTTTACAGGGTTAAGGTGAGTGTACATTGCGAGATATGATAAATTTACTGAGAAAATGTAATTATTATTTTTCTTTTAAGGGTATTTATCGCGTTAATTTATCTATTTTTAATATGTTTTTTAAGGCTCACAGGCTTGACAGGCGCATTAAGATCGAATGTGAGAATGAGGTATTTCATAGATAGGTACTTTTCTTTTTTTACTTTTTTTTACTTTCATAGACACAAAAACAGATGCAAGTCTGTTGACTCAAAAAATATAGGGACTTATTAGAGTTCCGATATTTTGTAACGGAGATTCTAAATTATTTTATTCATGAAAAAGGTCTTACTTTTCACTACGGGAAAACGCGTGTAATGGACGCTGGCAGATTAAGTAGCAAATAAAACAGCAAAATAATTCTATTAAATAGGTACTCTGATTCCAAAAACAATAATGCTGCACTATCATCCTAGTACACATAACTAAATAAACTTATTTTTATAATTTTCTATTTAATATTTATTGTGTTTCGAGAGAAATTAGAGTTACAAATAAATAACTTTAATTTCTCTCGAATATGGGCACTTATTCTATATTTTATTACTGTCTTATATAAACGCATTGAATTGAATTCAATAACACGCTCAGCTTGGATCTAGACGTTGTTTGGATTGTCCAGCATTTATTATTATTATTGCCCCCAGGCTAAACCACCCCTTACCCACAGTTAGCGAACATTATTATTGGGTCAATTCCACCAGTGGCGATATTAGTTCACCCCTTACGATGTCACTAAACACTTTTTAATATAGCTACTTAAACGTGGATTAAGGGTGATGAATGCGAGCTCAGGTTTCATGTTTGATTGCAGAAATTTGCAAAAATCTTTGCCATTGATTGATTTAGGATTAGTAGAAAAAGTTCTTGTTCATTCTAGATATTAATATATAGGTAGATAGACTAGATAATAATTTATTATATTAGTACACAGAAGCTGCCCTTCCTTTATAAGCTCAATTACTCAGGTCTTGCGATGTCCACGCGCTGAGTTGGGGGTTCGAGTCTCACGCCGCGACCACGGCTAGCCAAAGAATCTATGATGAAACAAGATCCGTCAAGTGTGAGTGTAACTCGCGCGCGTTTTGATCTTTTGTCGATTATGTAGGTATACAAATACTTACAAAATACCGACAGTTATCGACAAAAAATCGAAACCCTCGGCGCGCGAGTTAGACTGTCGGTATTTTGTAAGTTTCTTTTATAAAATGTTAACCTTTTATTGGTTGTAAGTTAGATTTTTAAGGTTTTAATTGTTTAGATTAAGGGCTGTTTATTTTATTCAAATAATAAATAAATACTATAGATACCAATTACTTCAGAGATTGGGGAGTGTGTCTACGTTTCCACCGATCTCCCAATCCTAAACCTATATTTGTAAATTCGACTCATTTCAATGTATTTTAGTATGAATCTAGTATGAAAATTCGACAAAAAATAGAGTGAATATAATAGTAACATAAAAAGATGTTCTTAACGATTTATCTTACGAAGTAGCACCTAGACAATGAGGGACTTAGAAATTTACAATCCTTACGTAAGACAGTAAAACCCAGCTTTAAAATAATTATCTTTTCACAAATTAGAAAAAAACAACTCTCAATAGCGTCCTTTCATTGTTGAGTAACAATAAAAATGAACACTTTTTAATTCATTAAAAATTTATAAAAAGTTTTGCGGTTGAAAAGATCCAAAAATCTCACGGTAGCACTTTTACCTGTAATTTTAAAATTCTTAATCTGGCCACCCAAACTGTTTTTTTTTTTTGCTTTAGCAAAATAGGCTTTACTACTTTATTATAAAGTTCCGGAAATACGTTTCGCTGATCCAAGAGCCCAGGAGCCATGTTTGCATAAATTACCACCTGTTAGTGGTTCCGGTGTCGGTGACATCAAAAATAAGGCATTATGTTATTGAAATGGGGTTTATAATTGACTGATAATTGGGGATTGGTTGGCTTCATTTTGCCAGTTGTGGTCAGAAGCTTTTGAATGAATCAAAAGATGGTAAATTTTTCGAATGAGTAGTTTTACTATAAGCTACTCATTCGAAAAATTCGTCGTAGGATGATATTTACAATGAGTCATGGGCCGTTTTGTGAGGAAGGGGTAGAAAATTCAGTCGGTCGATCTTAGTTGGTTTACCAGATGTACTTTTATTATACTCTATAAACTTTCAGAACTTGTTGATATTATGAATGATTTTCATGCACACGTAGCTACGTTTATAGCTTTAGCTCTCATTCCCAATCAGGTTTGCTGGAACAGAACAATTTTTAGGGTTACGCTCGTCTTTGTCATTATTTTATACCTAAATGTTGTTTCTCTGTTGTTTATTTTATCGTGCAAGAAATAATAAGAAATAAGAATGATTTTATATGTTACAAAATTTAAGAAAAAAGATTTTATGTGTTAAAATAGCCACTCTGATGAGCAGAATGAAGGCCATTCACAAATGCATCCTAAAAACCGTGGCCGAGCGTTTTCGTCTTCTAAAATATATCAGTTTATCTAGGCAATAAAAATGTTTTGGGACGAGTTTTTCCAACACGAAAACTTTATGTTATCTGTGACGAAAACTAACAGAGTAAAGATTTATTCGATGAACTTTGATATAGAACAAGAAAATGATGATGATTGTGTATGATCAATACATCACAGAAAAATATGAGGTCAACTGAAAGTCGAAGCTAGTGGGGGTGTTATTAAATAGAACTTTCCATCGCCTAGAGATGTAGCGCTCGGAACTCGCAGAACAGGTCGCTGCAGTGTCTGATTATAGTTTGCTTCTGATCAATTAAACACTACAGAGAAATGAGATCAAAATAAAGTCATAGCTGCTGCTGGGGGTGTTATTTAATAGAACTCTCCATCCGAGAGACGCATCCCGTACAGGGCTTGGAACTCGCAGAACAAGTTGGTGCAGATTCTGACTACAGTTTGCTTCTGATCAATCAACATTACAGAGAAATGAGGTCAAATGAAAATCAAAGTAGCTGAAGGTGTTATTCAATAGAATACTCCATCTGAGAGAAGTATCGCGTAGGGATGTAGTGCTCACAACTCGCAGAACAGGTTGAAGCAGATTCAGATTATAGTTTGCTAATAATAAAATCTTTCATAACAGAGAAATGAGGTTAAATGAAACTCAAAGCTGGGGGTGTTATTTAATAGAACTCTCCATCCGACAGACGCATCGCGTAGAGATGCAGCGCTCGGAACTCGCAGAAGTTATTGGTGCACCAGCCGCCGTGGCCGTCCGTGCAACGGCAGGAGTCGCACTCATCCATGTACTTCTCACCCGGCAGGCATTTGAAGAACGGGTTCTTTATTACTGGAAGAATAAAGTCCAGAATTAATTGAAATGGAAACAACCTGTAGGGTTTGGTAGGGAAGGTCCGCCTGCGGCGCTTGTAACGGTTTCGATACTCTCGACTCACTACTTTGGCGTACTAGTCGTTTCCTATGTAGTATAAAATATATCAAGTATATCATTCAGCGACAGGCAGCAGAGTCCTGACTCACAGTGGATGCCCGTATGACTCACCGGTACACCTCAGGCAGGGCGTGCTGCGTTCACACAGCGCTGTCACTGTGGGCTCGCAGTAGACACAGGAAGGCATCGCGCGACAGGGCACCAGAGTCCTGACTCACAGTGGATGCCCGTATGACTCACCGGTACACCTCAGGCAGGGCGTGCTGCGTTCACACAGCGCTGTCACTGTGGGCTCGCAGTAGACACAGGAAGGCATCACGCGACAGGGCACCAGAGTCCTGACTCACAGTGAATGCTCATATGACTCACCGGTACACCTCAGGCAGGGCGTGCTGCGTTCACACAGCGCTGTCACCGTAGGCTCGCAGTAGACACAGGACGGCATCGCGCGACAGGCACCAGAGTCCTGAGTCTCGCAGAGAAGGCAGTTCTTAGTCTCTGGTACCATGTTGAGAGAGGTGTTCTCTTCCCAGTATTGGTGGGGAGGCTTCGGCTTTACGAATTGGGAGACGACGTATCTGGATTCAGTAACAAGCGAGTGAGTTTCAGCTCTTTATCTCAATGGATGTTAGTACAGAGTAAGTTGTAGATTTAAATGTTGACTTACGTAGTTTAACATTATGTTAATAAATCTATTTCTATTAATGTTCCGCTTAATGGTAGAAACTTTGCTAGGTTAAGTGTTATTTTTTGTTTAGATTATTTTAACTATTTTTCCGAAATTTAACAAATAAAATAAAAATTATAATGAAACATCACGCTTCTCTATCTTCTCAGGCAAATTAGAGATCGCAGTGTAAATACAAAATAAAAGAAAACTAGCTTGGCTGTTTCGGCAATTCCATAAGAACTCAACCCGAGTTGAGTTGGATTGATAGGTCGCTGTTCGAAGGCTTGACATTATACTCAGAGACTTTTTGCAGCTCTTATAAAAATATCATCAAATAACAAATAAAATTCAAATTAAAAAAACTATTTCAATTGTTAATACTAATTTGCTTCTCATAGTTAGTTCAAAATAAAATTACATAATAATAAAATGATCCCTATATTTACGTCATTATGACGTCACATCATGTTGCATATTAGTCCCTTGAAAACTGGCACTGACATTTTTCTTTATTGTAACACGGAGCACATGTAGTTCTTTTATAGTTAATAGTACTTATTTTATTATTTTACTATCCGTGCTATAATCAAACCAGTTTGCTAGTTCTAAACGAACAGGAGTCGTAGCTAGTGAGCGAAGATAATAATAATTAAAAGTGGCAAGTATGATTATGACACTCCATAGTGGCCACGGCACGCGTGTTACACTCGCACTTGACGGATTTTGTTTCTTTTAATTAGTTTGTACAATATGCAGATATTTCCTCCCGAGTCAGGTACTGTGATCTTAATGAATCCCTAAAGAAGTATTAATATTATTTTCATGATCACGGGCCATTATAGTGACTGTCCTTTGGCGTTCGTGTGGGGCCGTAGCTTGTTAGTTACGGACTCTCATAAAGGGTGGAGGGAAGGCTACACATGGCGGGTGTAATTATCATGAAAACATAAATGAACTCACGCCTGCGATCCTGGTCGGTATATAGGGGGAGATTCCTCTGCTCCTCCGCCTATGGAACTGAGCGTGCCAGGCATGGGGTTCGTATACTGCCTCGACATTCGATCTAGACAAAATATTCCATAAAAAATTTAGTAACCTTAAAAATTATTAAAAAAAGGTAAGATACATAATAATTATTATTATGTATCTGCAAATTTCTATATTTATTTAGGTGCCACTTGGGCTCTCGCCTTAGTTTTCGAATATCTATAATTCCTAGCCGTCCGCCCCGACTTCGCATGGGTATTCACCAAAAATTTTATGTTTCATGCGGATCCCTAACTTTTTTGAAAATATTCTATATCCTATGTTCATCACGAAAAAAATTGGATTCTAATGGTAAAAGAAATTTTCAAATCGGTCCAGTAGTTCTGGAGCCTTTTCAAACAAACAAACAATCAAATATTTCCTCTTTATAATATTAGTATTAGATAGTATACTATATCAGATCCAAAAGGAAAATTCTATCTAACTTATGTATTGTGACACGTGCCTTTACATTTAGTTTCTTATTATTTAGAAGTAAAATTTGTTCTGCACTTAGCTCCATTGTTTCAATTGTAAATATAACTAGTATATACACAAACATACATTGACAACTGTTATTTGGTTGTAATTTAGTTGGATAATATTTCCCGCTTAAATAAAAATGACTTACCTTCTTTACCCTGCCCATTGGCCGTCTCAGAAATGGCGAAAACGAGTACAAATATCCGAAACATATTTGTGTACATTTTTTGAATGTTAAATCCGCGGGCGGACGCTATGGCCAATTACTGTTGCTACTGGATTAAATGCAGGCTGTATAGGGTGAACTAGAACGTATAGGCATACATACTCTTGATTATCTATATAGGAAATAAGCATTTATTTAGTTAAATTTATTGGTGGTTTATTTTGCAAGCTGTAAGCTAATAAATTGAAATAGAAATATAAAATCTTTATTTGTGCTACTTATATCAATATTCATAAAGAACTTATATCTACTCGTAAATATGGAAACAAAAGCAACACAAAAAAGGCACTGGCTGAACTTAATGCTGCTATGGCACAATTGCCTGGTTTTCAGAGGTACCAATTGATACAGCAATAATTTCTAGTCTAAAGTTTTGTTCTATTGAGTGCAGTCATGTATAACTTAGCTTAGATCTTTTTATTTATCTTTTGTATCTGATATGTGCCTTTTTGTGATTGTGACCATGTATAATTTATATTTATTTTTATTGTATTTTATACAGCACCTATGCCACAATAAAAGAGAATTGTTACAACCTCTGTAGCTCGCAGTCACTCCTGTGGTCAATTTCTACATTTGCTGCTCTTATGAACATAACTAACATAAGTAACAACCCCGGGCCACCCTGTACCATAGCCTCTCCAATTAACAACATGTATCGCTCTCGTTAACCGACGGATTATGCTTCACCTTTTGATTTTAACGACTGTAAAGCGATTGCATGTATATAGGTACAATAGTTGATTTTCAATGAATCAATCGGCTTAAACAAATCGCGCTCGATCAGAAAGGGACGGGACCTTTTCAAATTAAAGTCATTCAAGTACCTAACTATAATTGTAATTTCTAATTCATACAAAAATTATGAAGCTGTTGTAGCGTCAAATAGAATAAAAACAAATAGTTTTGTTTTATTTTATATACCCATTTTGAAGCACCTTGTAAAAAAGGTAATCAATCTATAATCATTACCTCATCTACGTCAAGGGTTAACACCTCCAAAAAGTAATTATTAGCAAAACTTATCAGTCCTTATCACAAGCTAATAAAGTTCATTTCACGATAATTCTATGAACGATAGCTCATAATGTCCATATTAATGTATTACAGCGAAATAATCAAACTAATACTTATTATTATGCAAAAGTTTGGATGTCTGTTTGGATGTATTAATTGAATGAACACTTTATTGTTGTTAATATTTGCAGATCCTACAATATTTTAACCGAGGCGAGAATCGAAATCGCAACCTCCTGCGTCGCGGACCATCGCCCACCGCGACACAGAGGTCATCGAAACAGCGGCATGTGAAGCCGCGGGTTGAATAAAGTAATCAATAAGGTTGATATCGCACTCATCTATCATGATTGAGGGATTATTGATGATCAACACATGTGGTCATCATCATCATCATCAGTCCATCCCCCATGATTCCACTGCTGAACTGCCTCTCCTAATAGATTACAATAGTGTTTTGTATAGAAATACAGAAATACAGTTACTTATTATTGAAACGATTGAGCTAATGCAGTATTGCAAACAAACTACAGGTAGCTCAACAGATCCATATCAATACCAGTAGGAAGTGTACCCAAGACGCTGGCTGCATTGCCTCGCTGTATGGCAATGCTGATGCGCTGCGCCAGATACTGACCAGCTCTCGGGTCACACGTCCTCACACAACCTTAATCTAACATAATACGTTAGATTAGGGTGATACACGCTGCTAAAAAAAATGTATTGCCATACAGCGAAGAAATGCAGCCAGCGTCTTGGGGACGCTTACGACTGGTATGGATCAGTTGAGTGAACTGCCTGTGGATTTTCAATAGTCTGCAGGTAGCTCTATTTTATAAACGACATACCTACATTAGTTCAAATAAGAATTAATTCAAATAATTAGATACAAATAAGAACTAAAGTACATATGTCTGTATATAATATTTGATTGTAATTTTCTTTCTCCAAATATAATTATTTTATCAACACGTGGACACTCCAAGGCGTTGACACGTGCTAGATTGTGTTATTTGCTGTTTGTTTATCAACCCTATAAAATGTCAAGTCTTTTTATTACATAACCGAATGTTTTTTTTTTATTTAATTAGGTACCGACATGGGCACTTTATGTTAAAAATATAAAGAAAAACGTTATTAAAGAAAATTATTATAACGACTTTATGCCGTTTAAAACCAAATTAAAAAAATATAATAATTTTGTTTTGTGTGTATGTGTACACTATGTAAGAGTATCACACAGAAATATAAGAAATAAATAATAAATAAAATTTAAGCTTTTGACTACTGCTTTTCCACTGATGATGATGATTATGAAGGCACGTAAAAGCTACTTACAAACATAAGCCTCTTTGTACTGTCGGGTAAAAAAGTACACTTTAATAACTACTATTACAGTACTTAAACCCATAACCACTGGCAAATTATCATCGAAAATCCGTTCAACTAAAACTTAGAGAATAGAACCAAAATATTAATACAATAATCCTTCCCCGGGTCATTACGACCCCTTATATTTATTTATTTTGTTGCAACGTGTTATTATGAAAAATGTAATAACCACAACATGGTCTAATGAGCCTATGTTGGGCTTTTAGAGTGGGGTTCCGTAGGAAGTATGTCAGAACCAAATTGAATAGGACATTTTGATATTACACTATGGTATAGATATTTATCCACAGGTTTAGATGTTTGTTACCGCTTCAATATTTAGCTGAAATTTACGATGCAAAAGGGGCAGACATAAAAATAACTTAATAAAATACGATTTCAAAAGTTAATACTACATTTCTAATGTGAACTATCATGACATAGAAACGATACGATAAAAAAATATTTACAAAGTGTTATAATCCATGGGCTTCTTAAAAATTTCAATGAATTTCCTAGTAATAGTTCCTGTCATTGTTGTTGTTTTTTGTATTGTTTTATTTTATTTGGTTGTTATTTATACTGTTGTTATGTTTCTTCTATATAATATTGTATATAATTATTTAAATGTCTGTTCGAAAACTTATATCAAGGTAAATATCTCGATAACATATTATATTTAAATAATGACCACCTAAAAAGATCTAGTTTTTTCACGTAAAATCTCGTGTAAGAGTGGTCAAGACGTATTAAGAAATAAAAACAATCAATTATGCGGAACCCCTATCATAATTCTAAACACACACTTCTCTATTTACTTTACAGCAAAAGCTCAGTTGGGGGTCCTTGTACACTGGCTCACACAAAGCGAGCGGGTCAATTTTTGTACCTCATTCATTCACCATAGCCATTCACCATCACCACTTCACAACGTAATCATTCAGGCGGTAAATATAGAGTTGTGGTAGAGTAGACATGGCACGCAAAAGATTACGGTGGGTAAATTGCATAGATTTTGGACTTAGGCAGAGATTTATTCTGAAGAAATTTTCCAGGCTTCAAAATGATTAAACTAAATTATTCGCCTGAAGCCTTTTTTTAAATAAGTTGTCCGCTGAGGAACTTTTTTGACTCCTTTAAGAAAACACTAGTCACATTTGGAACTAACCATCAATCAACACATAACACTAATAAAAATGCAAAAGTTTGTCACTTCTTCACGCAGAAGGATTCGGGCTGAAATTTTGCATACATGTCTAGACTTCAAATAATATAGGTTTTTCTTTAATCACATAGATCAGTTCTCATGTTAATCTTCAGACGTTTTCTTACAACAATCAATAGATATACTCGTATGTTGAATAACGAATCTATTGACTTCTTTTTATCTCGTACGTATATTATATAACCGTGGTTAAAACGGAAAGCTATGTTTTTCGTAATTAATAGCTCAACTCTTAAAGAAAGCTAGAGTCTTATAAACTTGCTAACTTTCTCCCTAGACATGCCACTTCTATCCAGTTTGTAGCTCTACCAACAAGATGTGGTTACAAAATCTTAATACAGCTTTCAAAACCATTATTAGACCGCAATAGTAACGATAAACTGTTTGACTGTCGCTATTTGTTACTTCCGGTGTTGAAAGAGCGTCCTATTTTGTGTGTAATATGATATTCATTGCTTTGACGATTTTTTTGGCAAATGTCGTTTTTGTGACTTGACAATTGTGTTTGTGATTGTACGCGGTGTAATTGATACAGATTTTTTTATGTTTTTCCGATTGAATGTTTCCTTTGGGTTTTTTTGTGTTAGATTTACCGTAAGTATGTAATAAATATTTTTAAAATTACGCGATATGAACACATAATTATTAGTAATATTTTAACCGACTGTTGAAACGTTGGGAGGAATAGGTAATTAAGGCCCTGTATAAAGACAATATTTAGGTATTAGTAGTATTATTTAGTAGTTCGTAGCGCTTGACAAATAAAGTTGAATATGGTGATGCGTTTGATTTAGTTGAATCTCTTGTTCGACAATGTCAACATTATTTATCGGTTTTAATTTATTTTAAAAGTAAATACACCAGTAAATTAAAATCTTTATACATATTTCTCTAGATGATAAAATTACCTTTCTTACAGGAACAAAATTATAAAATGTTATCACTCAAAATATTGAGCATTTCGAGACGAAAATGTATTTTCGTGTTCTTTCTTGCAATTTTTTTTTCAAGTTCCTAGATGATTTTTATGAAATATTTTTGTATAAGTCTTTTTTCCATACACTTGACTATAAACTGTATTTTTTTGGGCTTGTAATATGTCGCAGTAAGCCTAACTGTGCGACGAAAAAGTGGTCGTTTTACGATGTCTGTCGTTGGGCAGCGCCTTAAACGCGATAAATACCCGTTAAAATAGTACTTATAATTACGTAATTTAAGTATGTAGGCAACACGTTACAGCGACGTTGCTATATGCCTTTGCTCGCAGGCGGACCGTAACCTTTACATTAGCTTATTTTCGCTCAAGATTAGCTTATTTTCGCTCAAGATTAGCTTATTTTCGCCGTCGTACTACGATGTTGCTGCAAAATCGATCCTTACTCAATCCGTTGCAAAATGAAAAGGTGCTTGGGTACACATACAATAACGACCACTGTGGCGCGGTGCTCGATGGTCCGTATGCGACGGGGGTTGCGAGTTCGATTCCCGCCTCGGGACAAATATTTTGTACGATTTGCTATTATTTATTCAGGGTGTTCTGGTCGTGTTCTATGAAAAATAGGGAAAATAAAACAAAGGGTACGCGATAAATACCCGATATATATTTTCTTTGCCTATTTTCAAGCCGTGTGGTGCCGGCATAGAATTTCACCACCCCCACACTTCCCGTGGGTGTCGTAAGAGGCGACTCAGGGAAACACAACGGGGGCGGGCAGCAGCGTCCTCTGCAGAAAAACTCCGCCAAACTGCGATCCTCATGATATTATGGGCAAATGATGAAAAATGCCATCTATGGCGCTCATTAGGGGAGGCCTAGAGTTCCAGCAGTGGACTATTATAGGCTGATAATGCTTAATGTTTTGAAACTTACGCGATCTGAACACATAATGATTAGTAATTAACGGGTATTTATCGCGTTTCTTCTTCCTCCTTTCTTCTTCTTCTTTTCTCGACGTTTCGAAAGAAGAAGAAGAAAGGAGGAAGAAGAAACGCGATAAATACCCGTTAATTACTAATCATTATGCTGATAATGCTGTTATATATTTTTTTACCACTTTTATATTACTAGTGTTCAAATTTTGGCTTTAGCTACCCTACTACTTTTTTTTGCCTATTACTTAAGTTCATTATCTTACGCTTTGCTTATCTGATTTTACCCTCAAGTCCAACCCTTCGCCATATTTCTCACGACTTGCGAAAACATTCAATATTCATTGGTTTGCGACTAATATGCCATTGCTTGGACTCAGTCAAGAATCGCAATGGACTCATTTATTTAATTTATGTGAGAATCAAAGCTGTTTTCATTGCCAATTACAAGGTTCTAGCTGAATGAACTTGAATCGATGTTAGTTTTGGGTCTGGATATGCAAATTTTATTAAAGTCGTGATTATTGTGGGGATTTTGAAGAATAATCGAATATTATGTCGGTTTATTAAGATTCGCAGGCTTTTTTTGCCATCCAATATTCGATCTATCGATTCATTTTAGTTTTTTCCATTAATTAAAAAAAATCGCGACTTTTTAGTATGTTATCGATACTAATAAATCGAAATATTTGTCACCGGAACAAATATACCTACCAATTCTGGGTATTTTCCAGGTATATTGAAAAAATCTATCCATATAGTAATATTATAGTAGTAGTAGCAGTAGTACAAGTCAGATTTATGTGTTATTAAGTATATCAGTCATCTAGTGCCCATAACAAAAGCTCTGATTAGCTTGGCTAGATGATGTTGTGTGGATTGTCCAGCTTTATTTATACATAGGTAAATATTATTAATGCAAGGTGGCTAAATTATTATAAATAAACTACAGTACAGTTGTATTTTAGCAGAAACTTGTCTTTTGTTCAAAATTCTTCTTAATAATTTAACAATAAATCAACTTCTTTTAATGTTAATAAAAAATACCAAACTAAACCTTCTGTATACTTACTCTGCCACACAAAGATAAAGTTACATGTTCCGCTTCACCTTGTACAATACTTACGCACACCCTGTATTCTGCCCGTACCAATAACCTAAAGACCTCATTCAAAAAACCTATAACAAAAAGAAACACCCGCTGGCACAGTGTCACCGACTTATCTGTAATTGGTGGCCTATACAAGAGATATAAAAGGGCAAGCAACAGGAAATTGAGGGATTTAGGTAAAATAGAGATTAAGAAGGTTCTGTCATTGTCGAGTACTGTCGGGGAAAAATTCGGTAATTTATATTTAATAATCTTCTACTAGCCGAATTTCTCAATCTTAATGGATAAGTACTACCACTGGACATAAATATCTACCTATAAGTAGAGAAAAAATGTATGTCCGCAAACGCAGGTGCACTGATAAACTTTACATCTAATAGGATTGACAATGAACTCCGACAGATTTTGATTGAGGAATACGTTTTTGGTTGACAGCTAGATCGGAAGCGGCAGCTGGTTAGGGTCAGTTTTTGATGTTATTTTTCAGACTTGTGTTAGTATCTTTTGAAAGCTGTCAATATAATGGGACTATTGAACATTCTGTAACTTAATTACTGTAACGTTATTGAGCCTGAATTCATATTTGTTATAATAAAGTAAATATTGATTAGGTAAATATCATTGTAATATATAGTACCCACTAACGTTATTTAAAACTGTAAAATCATTATAATTTTAATAAAGTAGGTACTGAGACAAGTAGGTAGGAACCAAGACGAGCAATATCAGATTAGAGAACGTATCTATTAATATTTCGTAAGGCTTTGCATTTTTCAAAGAAGTTTAAAAAACTGAACCAAAATATAGCATTTATCTTGTACCTACAAAATTACTAACTTGTTTGTTATCGTGTAACCGTTTTCTTCCCAGACAGTACCCAAACCATAATAACTATATTAAGTTACTCCTCCATACAAATTTGTGTCAATTGTATGGATTTAAAACTCAATTTCGCCCATTGTCAGACAATTCTGTGACATTTTTTCAAGACTGCGATATTTTTTGTAACTTTACGAAATGATATGTCACTGATACAGGCATAAATGGAGCAGTTGTGTGATCTTTTGTGTAGAATGTTGTGGGTGTGTGAATTTGTGTGATTTTTTTGTAGCCAATGATGTGAGTCAAATGCTGAATGGCGTATCTTTAAAAACCTAACGTCTCAAACCTAGCACAATTAGTCCACTGCTGGTCAAGTTATAAAATAAACAAACCTTTATTTCTCGCCCTTATAAAACTTAAAAAAATATTAACGATAGGGTAATCATTTCAATTTTCTCCATATATATCTTAAACAATGTCACTGTAAATTAAGAACTGACCTGTAACTAAAAATGCACTAGCCTAAAAGGCTATTAAGGATTTTGTTTCTACAAACACCTCTTTGCTTATTTATAATAACTAATTGTATGAAATCCCCCCCTCATAAGCCATACATATACGAACTCTACATTATCTGGGTGAACGTTAGTATAAAACAAATATTTTTTCACATTTTTTTCTCAGTTTCCGAGAGTAATTAGGCTTTATGTAAAAGTTTAGGACCAAACAAAAGCCTTTGTAATGATGCTCCACACGAATACATTTATTTATAGACATTTTCGCCCTATATTTAGACCCCACTTTTTACTCTTCACATCTCTTTATACCCCCATTTTTATCTGACGTCACATAACCTATAACCGTTGGGGTATTGCGAAAAATCATACGGAACCAGAACCACACTTATTACAATCGGACTAGTTGTCAGCGCTACCTGGGAACAAAGAAATCGGCTACATACATACATAGGTGCTAACCACATAACACTCCAATCCAAGTACAGATATCTATAACAGACAAGCGTGCCTACCTATACCTGGACGGTATGTTGCGAGGTTATGTCTGTTTTCGGATTTTGAACTCTATACCACCTATCTATCGAAATCACAGTCGATTAAAAAATCACACAGTTACCTACCTATTCATTATTATATTGCCTCATTTTGAAAACAAATCGCTTTAGCATGAGAATGGTTTCGTAGAATCGTCATGTAGAATCCTAAGATGAAAGAAGCTATAGATGTAGTAAGCGCCCCAAAAGTGTCAAGGTTTTTTCTTAATTATTTTGGGATTTTGAGTATGACTATGACAATCCCGTATTTTTACAAAGTACTAGCGAAAAACAGATTAAATAACATCTAAACCTAACCTAACTAAAAATAAATTTATATCACTCAGCGGTGATGCTAAAATTATTTAGATAAAACCAGAAACTAGTATGTAGGTTGAATTGCACATGTACAATGCACTATCGCTAACTATTCTATAGATGTCTCAGAGTAAATAGCACTACACGAACTATCTAGAGTTTCTAGTGTGTTTATTCTACCACACGCACAATCTAGAATTTCTTGAGTATGGATTCTACGGGACGATTCGGTGACGATACCATTGACATAGCGAAACAATTAGTTGAGTAGAAACAACTCAGCGACGCAGGCGTGGCCTGAAGTCTTCACAGATTTGAGGATGATACGTGCTGATCCATAAAAAGCTTGTTTTAACCATCTATTTACGAATAACCAAACAAATCACTATAAATAATTTAAGCTATCCCAAAAACCGCTTTTAAAACTAGCAAAAATCACAAAATATATGCGTATCTGAATTTATAAATAACACCTGGAGCACAACATCCATCCAATTTTGCACCTTGTGGCTTTTGAAATTAGAACCGAAAATCCATAAATAAATCACAGATAAACGTCTACGTCAGAATCAGCTGTTGCATGAAAATGGAGGCACAGACGTGTGTCCTGAACAAAGGCCCAGAGCGTACTGAAAGCGAGCTGAAATCTTACGATGCGTGGGAGTCGAATTTACGTTAAGAAATGCAGTAATTTGTTAAAACTGCTCACTCAAACTTGGCAGGTTAAATTATGAAGACATTTTTGCTTTCATAAGCTTCTGTGAGTGATATTTACAAATTGGATTCTTGAACGATTTTTATAAAGCTAGACATCACCTAGCCCAAGCTAAGTAGAGCTTCTGTTATGGGTACTAGATGACTGATATGCTTAATAAAACACTACATAGATAGGTAAATGTTTTAATATACATAGATCCTGAACACCCGGAACAAATATTAGCAGACGTTACAAGCCGTCCCGAGGTGGGAAACGAACCTGTAACCTCCTGAGTCGTAGGTGGACCTTTGCCCGGCTTACCACAGAGGTTCTATTTAGGTTATGAATTTTAGGTCCTATTGAATTGCTTGTGTAATTTTTTATATTTTTTTTACAAAAAGAACAATAGTTATATTCGTATAATATCATATTAAAATACATTGGTCATATTTAATTAAAATAAATTACTGATTTTACAATAAACAGCTGATGCATAAAAGCATGTTTTAAAAGTTGAAAATTTACATCTCGATTATCAACCCAATTATCAACGCAATAAGAGTGAAAACCTATTACTCACGCGTTTCGTGAATTTCGGTTACTAATGCCAGTATACCAAGAGCCATGAGCTCTAACAAATTTTTTGAAGCACTTCGCAAGAGAAACGTCTTTGTATACTGGTTAGTGCTTGGCATGCGTACCATAGTAACGTTTGTTGGCGCCTTATTTAGAGCTATGCGTGAACGTTTGGTTGTTCGCAGTGTGGTACAGTAGCAAACTAAATTATTAATTATTTTATAATTTAGTTTGCTGCTGTACCACACAATTAAAACAGCTGATAGGCAGTTATATAAATTATTACTCTGACTTTTGTTAAGTGAATAGAAGAAAACAGAGTGAGAAATTATGTTTTATGCTAGTAGTAAATATATAAGGGGTTTAATAAATAAAACAATGTTCAGTTTTACGACTTTTTGTTTTTATAGGTTTGGTCTACGGTTATAATTGGTACTATAATAAAAAAAATAAAAATTTAATTTTCCGCCAAAAATAACTTATAATCGGAACCTACTATAATTAAAATCTGTAAATATAAAATTTTCTGTAATATTATAACTTTATATTAGTTATTTTATTTTCCCGCAATTTTGACATTAATTGTAAATTTCTACATATTCAGATTTTAGATTCCAATAACTTTATTTCTTTAGGCTTACAAAATAGGCACTTAGACAAGTAAAATTTCATGCAGTTCATATAATCTACGAAATAAGTATTTATTGATTTTCCCTTCACTTAAATTTTTTGCTGACAACTGGTTTTTTTGTATCGGATAACAAGTAATCAATAACAAGTAAATTTATTCCTAAAGACCCATTACCAGACTTCTGTTTTCAATAAATTTATTTCTTCTAGAAGTTATCTCTTATTTGGTTTCTAAGATTTCTTCCCTTTCTAAATGTACCAGTCAACTGGCATGAACATGTTGTTCAAAAGTTGTAAAATACGAATAAAAAACAAGTAATAGCTTCGTACCAAGTCTAGTAAACTATGCAATAACTAACTTTAATCCAAGTCAAGTCGTTTGAAAGTGCCACTTAGTGAATTATCGTGGTTCTCCTTGGGCCGTTTGCTCTCGTCCGATATCAGATTGCAGGCGTCGATCAGAAACTGTCTGGTTTCTTCATTTTGTAGTAACTTCTCGTATTTATCTAGAAAAGAATAATAATAACAGTTTATTTGTGTTTATGGCAGGAATCCGCACTCCCCCCCCCCCCTAGCCTAATTATTCAGTCCAAGTTCCTTTATTGGTAACAAATTGGGTCACATAATCAAATCTATATCTATACTAATATTATAAAGTGAAAAGATTTGATTGTTTGGCTCCGAAACTACTGGACCGCGTTTGTGTGTTTGGATTTCTTGTATTTCGTGCGTCATCGACTTAATTGAAGTTAACAACGCAAGATGCAGTTCGTGCGTTTTGCTACGCAGCGAAAAAACTACCAAAACTTTTTGTCCCATTTCGTGCGTCGAGTATATCTTAATAGCTAAAACAAGTAATACCATAGAGATACATAAACAAATACGAGTAGAATGGTCGTACTTATCCCCACTTTCACGCCGCGACTTTCCTAGCAACCGTTGTATGCACATAGCGACAAACTGCTTTTAATTCTTACCTTGGATTAGCATAATATCCTCCAAGTCCCCTCCATAGTTTTCCGGTAAATATTCCTTAGGCACGACTTCGTACAGGCTCTCATAGTTATCATGGAACTGTATCCTCCCGAACAACTTCTCGCTGAGAGCTTGTTTGAGGAGGCTCAGTATGAGTTGCATTACGCTGACCATACTGCAGTTTATTATGTGAATGCCGGATATACGCAAGCCTGTGCCGTCCTGAAAACAAATATATTCTATTCTATACTAATATTATAAAGAGCTCCGATGCGAAACTACTGGACCGATTTGAAAAATCCACCATTAGAACCCAAATTTTTTCCTAATGAACATAAACAACTGGTTAGGGATCCGCATGAAAAATTAAATTTTTGTTAAATACGAAGCTCAGTTCACAGATCGGGGCATTTTTCAAATAATTAAATTACACATGACCGTACGTCTAGACGCTACTGACAGCACCGCGAAAACCCCTTAGAGGTCTCGTAGATTCGCATGTTTGTGTCAGTGTGCTGTTTCGAGCGTTTGTAGGTAGTTTCCTATCTATATCTATACTAATATTATAAAGAGGAAAGATTTGATTGTTTGTATGTTTGTTTGTTTGAATTGAAAAGGCTCCGAAACTACTGGACCGATTTGAAAAATTCTTTCACCATTAGAATCCTAAATTTTCCCTGATGAACATAGGCATATTTTCAAAAAAATTAAGGATCTGCATGAAAAATTCAATAATTAAACCGAGTGCTATGTATTCAACCTCTTTCTATTATGGCGCGGAGCCATAATAGCAAAAGAGGTTGAATATAAAGCGCACGCTGCTTGCTTTTTCTTTACGGCCAGTGTCAGTTATGGAGTGTCGAGTCAATGTCAAAAACCCCAATGCTGTTTAAAAAAGTAAGGGATCTGTATGAAGACTGTGAAACCCATCGTGTTAGTGTGTATAATTTCTGAAATTTTTGATTAATACCCGTGCGAAGCCGGGGCGGACCGCTAGTTCTGTATATTTGTGTAATTTTTACCTGTACGATTTTGGCAGCTTTGTGCAATAACACCGGATTCAGCCGCATTGCATGTCCCAAGGTGCAGTTGTTCAGGTCGACGATCCAAATATCACCGATCATGTAGTCGTTCATGCATCTTATGTCTCCTAACTGAAAATATATTATTATTACTATGATACTTTATATAGATATTAAGATTTAATGTGTTATCCGCTGGCAAAACCATTATCTCACCGTTCGCATCGTTTAATTTATTTAAAGGAAAACTAGAAGCTTATAATTACAGACTTATTTACAAAATGAATAGATTTGGCGTATCATAGTCTCACTACGCTACGCTACACTGACACTTTTTGAGCAAGAGAAGTAAAAATATTTTACATTACACTTACTCAAAAAAATAGGTCTAAGTTGCCTGAGGAGCGGATTGAAAGTGATTCTTTTCAACCCTAGGGAGAATCGTTTTCAACTGACAGCTATCACATTTCTATTGAACCATGATAATGGCTGAATGTGAAATTAATGGCTGATGCTACAGAAAGAAACTGTGAAAGCGGCAATCTGATCTTCATGTGTTTTTCTTGTTGTAGAATTTTGTTTGTGCCTATTACAATAAGTTCATCTGATTCTGATATGGATTTAAAGCCTGAATTCATTAGAGAAGAGGCTAAAGCAGTAGTGCTTCTAATTTAAAAGCTTAGTCTCGGTACTAAATAAGTTACTTTCAACCCTAGGGTAACAATGTACTAATATTACTTACCATAAGCGTGTTAATGAGTACTTCTTGTGTATTCATATTGCTAGCGTTGGGGTCAGTGAAAAGTGTTATGCTGATCCGTTTCCCATTGTACAACTTTGGTAGGGGTGCTTGTAAACTGAAAGAAATAGTTCACTGATATAGATAAATATTAAGGGTTGGTGTGGCAGCAGATTTGGCCGAGGATCTCAAGAGGGGCAAATATGCAGGACAGAGCCTACAAATTTGCTCCCCTTGGAGTCGAGACCCTAGGTCCGTGGGGTACCGAGGCTCTCCATGTATTCAAAAAAATAACTGAGCGTCTGGTCGAAGCGAAGTGTGACCCGAGAGTCAGTATCTGGCGCAGCGCATCAGCATTGCCATACATACCAACTGGTGTTGATATGGATCAGTTGCTGCCTGTAGTTTGTATGCAACTGTCTGCAGTTAGCGCTAGATCGTTAGATCTGCAGATATTTGTTTAAGATTTTCTGGTCGTTTTCTATGCATAATAAAAAATATCTATAGATGTAATATCATATAAATAAATATTTTTATTATGTATATCAGTCATCTAGTGTACCCATTACACAAGCTCTGCTTAGCTTGGGACTAGATGATGCTGTGTGGATTGTCTGGCATTATTTATTTATTATTTATTAAATACTTACAATGAGCCGGATAGTTTGAAGTTAGGATCCTTCATCGCTTCTATCCTGGCTTGCACCAGCTCCGGGGCCTGGTATCTGTACCTGTAGAAGCAGTCGATTCTACGCTTCACCTTCTCAAGAGATCCTTTGGCTGCGATTATCATCAGCTCGATCATGTGCCGGTCTGAGGAACATCATGAAATAATTCGAATTATTAGATAGATACAACAACAACAACAACAACGATAGTCGTAGTATGATAGTCAACTGCTGGATATAGGCCTCCCCTAATGAGCGCCATAGATGCCATTTATCATTTGGGGGTTAATATTTCTAATTAATGAATAAATAGATAGCTACAACAACAACAACATCGGCCTATGATAGTCAACTGCTGTTTATAGACCTCCCCTAATGAGCGCCATAGATGGCATTTATCATTTGGGAGTTAATACTTATTTCTAATGAATGAATAAATAGATAGATACAACAACAACAACATCAGCCTATAGTCCACTGCTGGATATAGGCCTCCCCTAATGAGCGCCATAGATGGCATTTATCATTTGGGGGTTATTGCCCATAATCCTATCCTAATCCCATATAACGCAGTGATGGAATTTTCAAAAGCGATTTAAAATTGACAGAGAAATTTATAAAGCTACACGAAAGCAAAAAATATACGTACTTTGGGGTAGGTATATTAAATAATATTTATCGGGTTTTTATCGCGTACCTTTTATTTTAGTTTCCTCTACGACAAAATAAACAATAAACAAAAGGTACGCAATAAATACTTGATAAATATTCTTTAATAATTATGTCAACAAATCGTAATCGTTTAAATAAAATTAAAGTTTTAATTAATCCGGGTAGATGATGTTGTCTGGATTGTCTAACATATTTATTTTTATTAATTACAGCCATATCCAGATGCGTAAAGTTTCTATAGTTCAAACATATTGATAGACAAAAAATATAGCATCATCTCGCCCCAAAGCAAGTAGAGTGTGTTACGGGTACTAGATAATAGACTAGATTAAAGTTAATCCTACTAAGAGGTATAAAACTGAAAGTTTTTAATTATGGATGGATGTTTGTTACTCTTTCACACAAAAACTACTGAACGGATTTTGATGAAACTTGGTACACAGATAGTTTATGACCTGGAATAACAAATGGGCCAGATGACATAATGGTTTTCATCCCGAAAATCCCACGGGATCGGGAGTTACGCGGGTGAAACCGCGGGCAACCAGCTAACAGTTAATAAATTGACATAGATATTGGTACATAAAACACGCGCAACACCCGAAACAAATATTTCCAGTCGTACAAATATGTGTCCTGAATCGGACATCGAACCCGATATCTGCTGCGTAAAGGTTGACCACGTCATATTAGCCGTCGACAATTACAACAATAATTGGTTTATTGCACAATAATTGTGCTATAATTAACATTATAAACAGATTTATAGCATTATCTTGTGACCATTGACATAATTGTTTCTATGAAAAATGTATAAGGAAGCATTTTATCTATTGTACTTGGTTTTATGGTTTTTTTCATAATGGCGGTATGACCAAGGTCGGCTAGAAAATTTAGCTCAAAAGCGGATACTCGGCACGTAAGTACATACGTGCAAAAATTAAAATGTAATATTGTGCTTAGCTTTATACATTAAACTGCGGTCCCGGTTTCGCACGCGTATAAAAATTTCAAATATGATATTTTTTTTACCAAGACAAACATGCTGGGAATTTGAATTTTTGGATTTTTTTTTTTAGTTTTCATACCAATCTCTAACTTTTTGAATATTTTATATTAGCCTATGTTCATCAAGGTTAATGGATTTTACTAGTGAAATAATTTATCAATCGGTCCTGTAGATTCGGAGACTATTCAGTTCAAACAATCAAATCTTTCCTCTTTATAACATTTACTAGCGGTCCGCCCCGGCTTCGCACGGATATTTAACAGAATTTTAAAAGACTTTACACGCACTTACACCTTGGGTAACATTATTGAAGGTTTTATTGAAGATGTTTCATACGGATCCCTAACTTTTTAAAAATATTTTATAGCTTATGTTCATCAACAAATTTTCCAAATCGGTCCATTTGTTTCGGAGCCTATTCAATTCAAACAAACAAACAATCATACGTTTCCTCATTATGATATATTCCCATCCACCCCATTAACCTCCCCATCAATGGGGATTATAATATTAGTATAGATAATTATTATATACGAGTAGACAACACAGAATTTATACAGGGTAATTTTAAGGATAGCTAGATTTGTATACGAATAATTTAATATTTTTATCCGATTTCAGTAGAACAACGCGATTAAAATTAACTTACCTAATGCGTAACCAAGGTTAAGAGAAACTCACATATATATCCAGCCGGCAAATGAGGTTGCTTCGCGAACCAATCGCATATCGTATCTACATCGGATAATAGTTGCTTCTCAATGAGACCACTCTCTTTTATTACGGACTGTCGTTCCTCCATAGAATAGGGGTACATCGGGTGTTTACCTGCGGGGTACATTCTGAAACAAACCATTAAATAATAATAATAATAGTAAAATAATAATAATAATAAATATCTCAAGAGACTCTCGCTAGGAAGTTGGATCAAGGGTCAGATCCAAAAGGTGGTACTCCTGGACTCTGCGCGTATCGTCAGGAAGTTCCTCTCTCTGCAGCCCTAGTCACCGGCCGCTTGAGCCTAGCTTCGTGGTCGGTGATCCACCATTTTGATATATTTTTAGTGTAGTTGTTATTTGTTGCTGTTATTTAATAATAATTTTATGTTAAAATGTATTTTTTAACGAGATCATATGAACAACATATTAGCAAACTGAAGTGGCAGTGGGCCGGCCATATTTCGCGAACCGACAACCGCTGCTGGGTTAAATTTGTTTTTGAGTGGAAACCGCGAAACGGTAAACGTAGTGTAGGACGCACTCCGG
The DNA here is from genome assembly GCA_963931895.1 of Eupithecia pulchellata. Lineage (NCBI taxonomy): Eukaryota > Metazoa > Arthropoda > Insecta > Lepidoptera > Geometridae > Eupithecia > Eupithecia pulchellata. The sequence goes on from OZ007543.1 coordinate 7,348,322, forward strand.
CCAGGTGGGATGACGATCTGCGAAATGCTGGCAGATGCTGAATGCGATAAGCTGAAGACAGGGCGCTATGGCGCTCTTTAGGGGAGGCCTATGTCCAGCAATGGACTAACATAGGCTGATGATGAAGATGATGAAGAACATAGTAGTCTAGCTTGTATGCAAGATATCAGCTCGATTCGCTTAGTAGTTTTTTCAAGAAGAAGTAATATTCATCTAGATTGGATGTATGGATCAAAACTTTCGCAACTTTAATAATGTGATTTGGTTAGAAAATAAAGAAGGTAATTGTTACCTTCAGTAACAAAGAAAACAACAATTAAATAATCAAATTAGTACTAGTATTTACAATAGAACAAATTGAGCTAACTACAGGCTTTTGCGACAATGTACAGATAGCTCAACTGACCCATATTAATACTAGCCGTAAGTAAGGGTCACCAAGACGCTGGCTCCAATTAATTACTATAATTGACTAAACTTATAAATATTCATTTCTATGTCGCAAAAATAACAAAAAACTTACCTGAATTGAACACAAATTCCACTAACCCTGTATACGCTCTAAATCCAAATGACAAATATCAAATAGTTTTATTTATAAAATACTGGGATTAAATTAAAAACCATAAATTATAAACTCGCATTAAATAATAAGCCAGGAACGACTAACGTGCATTTAACTCAAGTCCTAAACTGGTTATGGTTTAGTCTTATGCGGATAAATAAAGTGGATTACCTTAGTATGAATTAGCAAGGAACGCGGTTAAACGCGTTCGCTACATTTGTGAGGGTTATTACTCGTATATTAAACTAGCGATCCGCCCCAACTTCGTCACTAGTCAAACAACCGTGTACTTGACAAAAAAAAAAATTAAAATTATGGATATTTACACATACTCAGCTGAAACGTGGACGCTCACGGTACGATTGGTCAAACAGTCGCTTATCGAGCTATGAAGACAGCTTTGCTCGGAGTTTCTTTGAAGGATAGGATTCGTAAAGAATAAATCTGACAGGCAACCAAAGTTATTGATATAGCTCTAAGAATTAGCAAACTGAAGTGGCAATGGACGTATTTATAATAGACCCTTAACTTTTTTGAAAATGTTCCTTGGTCATTAGGCATTATCCCATAAGAACATTAAATAAGTATTATTGTATCGTATTGTGTACATGTATATAACGATATTTAACTTATGCTTGTAAAATTTATCGATATACATAGCACAATAGATAACATAGATATTTTTTAATGACTCGAAAATATCCTCACCTTAAAATATTTGCAAAGAGTTTTTCCAAGGCGGGAATCGAACCAGTTCTTTGGTCTCGGTTCTTGGCACCCGAGGATAATCCATTATTATTAATTATTACCTACATAATTGCTCCAGATTTAACTGCATTTCCCTAGTTACAACCAGTTTGTAATTATCTGTTTAAAAGTCTATTGTGTTATATTTTCTTTGTGAACTGAAGATCAATTAACCGATAATTAAGGTTGTTTCTAAGTGAAATAGGAATAGTAGTTAATTATTTTACAAGTACGAATATTTATTGATAAATTAAACAAATATTTATTGTAAAAATAATTACCTATCTGTACGAATATAAAAAAAATCTCCTACCGTACCGCACCGCGAGTATTTCTGCTACGCTCTCCAAATAAAGAAGCGGCGCATTCTGCAATCTATAAATAGTTGACATGACAACAGTTAACACTATTATACACTGTGGCTGCCACGTAATAAAGTTCAAGATTGACTGTAACTACCTATAATAATAATGGAGACCGAAATCTAACATTTTAAAATAAGAATGCAACTATGAAGGTTTTTTTTGAGTTTTTGTTTAAATTCAAAACTTCAATCTTAGACGGAAAGTTCTAAATTTGAATTTATGGAATTTTCGCGAGTCATCGTCTATGCAGTCTGTGTTTATCTATAACTAGCGGTCCGCCCCGGCTTCGCACGGGTATTAAACAAAAATTTCAGAAATTATACACACTAACACGATGAGTTTCACAGTTTTCATACGGATCCCTTACTTTTTTTAACAGCATTGGGATTTCTGACGTTGACTCGACACTCCATAACTGACACTGGCCGTAGAGAAAAAGCAAGCACCGTGCGTATATATTCAACCTCCTTTTCTATTCTGAAGCGCCATAATAGAAAAAGAGGTTGAATATACAGCGCACGGTTCAATTATTGCATTTTTCATGCGGATCCCTAACTTTTTTGAAAATATTATATAGCCTATGTTCATCACGGAAAATTCAGGATTCTAATGGTGAAAGAATTTTTTAAATCGGTCCAGTAGTTTCGGAGCCTATTCAATTCAAACAAACAAACAAACAAACAAACAAACATACAAACAATCAAATCTTTCCTCTTTATAATATTAGTATAGAGTATAGATATAGACTAACTAATATTTTAAAGAGGAAAGATTTGGTTGTTTGAGTTGAATAAGCTCCAAAACTACTGGACTGATTTGAAAACTTCTTTCACCATCCTACATTATTCCTAATGAACATAGGCTATAGAATATTTTAAAAAAGATATCCATATCAAAACTTCAATAATATATTTTACACAAGTAACCCAGTTGTATAAAATGTATTACCTATATTTGGATTTTTTAATAAATTCCCTGCTGTCTCATATTTTTTTCCCTACCTAGCAGTGCATGGAGAGAATACATTTTATACCTATGTAAAAAAAGATTTCTAGCTATATTTTGTCTTAAATTTTGACAAATTGAAGTAAATTCTATATTTTTCCTGGAACTCTTCTACCTACTTTAAATTCGGAGGAGGGCGTTGTCATCTGCGACACAGTTTTAAAACTTCTGCAGGTGGCATTGTTTTTAATTTTTATCCTGCAACAATTGTTTTATGTTCCATGATAAACGATTTATTTATTTATTACTTTTGCCGGTGTTGCCGTCACCACGATTGTCATGATTGGTGATCGAAGAGGAGGTAGGTACGATGACAATTGACATAATGCGGCCCGAGTTTATGGGGTAAATTCTTACGCCGCGACCGCCATTGGACATCCAGATTCCTTTCCACATTTCAAAATACGATTCCGTGATCATTGGCAGAAGGTTCTAAATTTGAATTTATGGAATTTCCGCGAGTCATTTGTTTGTGTCAATTCCTTGAAAACACACTCGCAGTATAGTTTACCAATTTTAAACTCTACGTTAAAGGAATAAGGTTCACAGAATAACAGTTTTCCTGTAATGTCTGACCTAGGTTCAGGGGCACTTGCAAAGTGGCCGTTTATAATAAAAACCGGATTTGGACAGCTATAGAGGTTTTATGACAATTAAGGTAGTTGTGATAAGGTTTTATGCAACAATCTCTATTGCGAAGGCCTGTCTTAAGCAGGCCCCTAGAACGCACATTGTTCATTAGGGTAGAATAGATAATTGGCATCGGAACGTCATACATTGCGTACTTTATTGAATTTGAAAGAATTAATTCCCAATAATTTACGCATTCGATGATAATGTGCCAATAAAGTAAATACTTATAGCGTGACAAACCATAGAAAATATCACTAAGAACTCATTAAAATCACCAATAAACATGGTAAATATCGAGTTAAACAAGATCTTTTAAGTTACAATATCATAGTCTATATTGTTCATTCATGTCTTCTCCATCCCAAGGTTGCCTGGAAGAGATTGCTCATAGCGATAAGGCCACCCTCTATAATTCCTCTAAGTATAATTCCTCAAAAACATCTGAAACAATTAATTCTAAAAAGTAGAGATTCACTTTCACATAAAATTTTAAGGAAATCCCTCACACTAAAAAATCTCAAACTCTTCGATAAAAACATCATTGTCAAAACATTAGGTACTTATATTGACTACACGTGAACCGATTTAGAAAAAGGGAGACAGCAAAAATCCTGAAGAAAATCCCAGTACGCTAGAGCGAGACGCACGAACTGCATCGCGTGACCATTTCAGGCGAAACTCTGTATTTACTCAGAGTAAAATTAACCTAACTTCATCGTGCTATCTCAAGCGAATATAAAACGTATTCTGTTTCAGTTAGGTTGTATATTGCGTTGAACTTTTGTTGATGAGGTTATTTCTGGATCGCGTGAACGTACATATTTCATTAAGTTTTAGCGCTCTTGGGATTCTGCGTTCGAAATTTGAATCATATGCTGTGACGTGTTCTTACGTCATCATATTTAGATGGCACACACGTAGAAAGTATAGTTTTTACTAAACATGGTCACTTTTTGTGATGGGATGGGATTGTTACCGTAAAAAATTATTAAAAAAAACTGGACAATCCACACAGCATCATCTAGCCCCTACTAAGAAAAGCTTGTGTTAGGTGACTGATATACTAAACACACTACTAATAAATAGATTTTCTTTTTTAATTTTTTATTAGACAGAAAACGACAGATCCCTGAACCTACATCTGCAGATCGATCATACATTTGTCCCAAGAAGGGAAACGAACCTCCTGCGCTGTAGGCGGACCTTTGGTTCGCAAAAACGTTTATTAACCACTAACATTAAACAACATTAACATTATTACTATTTCGAACTTTTTTTAATATTCTTATGTGAGCGGCACCCGTTCGAAATATAATTAAATTATGTACTTTTCATTTAATTTTTTAAATATCCTTGGTTTTTTGAATAGCTAATATACATTTTTTTTATAAATATATATCTAGTACATTATGTTTGATGTCAAAGTTCAAAAATGCACATTATACAGCAATCAAACTTTTGATTGTTGATACATCTCTATCAAAGACTACCCAGTCCCTAAATTAATCTTTCGCATAGTGTAGAAAACTATTGTATTATTATAAGGAGACATGATTTGATTGCTTGTATGGATTGAAAAGGCTCCAAATTACTGGATTTCAAAAATCCTTCATCATCATCATCATCACCAGCCTATAATAGTCCAGTGCTGGACATAGGCCTCCCCTAATGAGCGCCAAAGATGGCACTATCATTTGGGGGTTAGTGCCCATAATCCCCACGCTGGGCATGCGGGTTGGGGATCGCAGTTCGGTGGAGTTGTTCTGCAGAGGACGCTGCTATCCGCCCCCCGGTGTATCCCTTAGTCGCCTCTTACGACACCCACGGGAAGAGTGGGGGTGGTGAAATTCTATGCCGGCACCACACGACAAAAGAGTTAATAAAAGGCTAATAATGTGATAAATAACTTTGCCATTTATCATAAAACCTCTGTAATAGATTGGATCAAAATACTGAATGAACAACTGTAGAGCTATCAATCAGTTTAAAGGGTAGAGGTGGACATTGTTGGAGCTGCCAAGAATCGCCACCTGTTGTGTCTGTCTGGGCGTTTGACACTGATTATATAGAGTTGGTAACATTGGTTTTGTTTGAAAAATCTGATTGAAATTAACCGTTCAATACAATATACTTTACAGCACATCATAGAAAACAAGATACGTCAAGTGCGAGTGTCGCGCGCCGAGGGTTTTGAGCTTTATCAATTATGTATACTTATACTCTATAGTATAAGTATATATAGGCACCAGTTACTTTGGAGATTAGGGAGTAGGTAGGTAGGTACCTATTTATAAATTTTCGACTAGTTCTGTATATTTCAAGAGCATAAATCTTAGAAAATTTTCAAATACTGTTTTGAAATGTCGAAATCAATAGGTACCTTCGATTTGATATCTCACTTTATTAAAATAATTCGGTGTTCTATTACACCAAATGGTAAAAAGGATCACGAAATTTCATGTCAAAGAATATGCCCCCCGATTCAATGAACCCGCAACCAGTACCGTCACCCGCTACGCTACAGAGGTCGTTCATACACAAGGGTGTACTTTCCCACAGGTTTCAACAAATAAGCAGTGAGCCTAATGAAATAATATTATTGTTGGTGCCATTGGATTCATTGTTCACAAAATAGGGTCAATTTGTCCTCGCTAATTTATATACTAGTTGATTCTGCAGCTTTGCTTGCGGTATAAGATTTATTGACTAGTTATCGCTCTTAGCGATAAGGCCGCTCTTTGTGCAACTGTTTATGTTTTTCTGGATCTTGTGCAATAAAGAGTATTTTGTATTGTATTGTATAGTATTACCTATTATTTTAGAAAATAACCGCTTGATTTAATTTTCTTTGGATTCAATAGAATCCATGATTTATTTCATAAATTGGTTGTCTAACCAAAAAGTATGGTTAAAAATTTGTAAAAATAGTAATTAATAAAAAGTATTTGTAATATGTAATACTGATATCATCGGAAAAAATTACAGACCGCTAGATTTATTATTATATATATATACATATATATATATATAGATTACTCTAACAATGATGAATCGAATTTGAAAACAAATGATTAATCAATTATGTGATCATAATATATTATTAATTTAATCATTATAATCGAAAAGAAAAACCCAAACGTTTTTATATTTTATTTTTATTCTCATTTATTTTATGGACTTTTAATTTACATTATCATTCCAGTCTTATTGTACATATACAAAAAAAAATCTTTTTTATATAAATACTAACAAATAGAAACTCAAAAACAACAAGACAACTACAACCTTATACAGAAGTAGTCATTATCACATCATAATAAATTAAATCTGCCAATAAAAACTGGCCAATATAAGTTAAATCTGGCAAAAATAAACTCCCAAAGGAGCCCAATTAACGGACCACACGAGCGCGAACTTTTAGGGACGGTTCACACAATGACGCGAATTATACAGCGCCTCTGTGGACGATGGATTAACTATGTATGTGTACTTGGGGACAAGATAATCGGAACACTGTTTTGTATACTAGCGGTCCGCCCCGGCTTCGCACGGGTATTTAACAAAAAAATATTTTTTCATCCAGAACCCTATTTTTTTTAAATATCCTGTAGCCTTTGTTCAGCACGGAAAATTTTGGATTCTAATGGTGAAAGAATTTTTCAAATCGGTCCAGTAGTTTCGGAGCCTATTCAATTCAAACAAACAAACAAACAATCAAATCTTTTCTCTTTATAATATTAGTATAGATGAATTTCCCGCGGCACGCGTCTTTTGCTAGTTGTTTAAGTTTAATTGTACAGCTAGTTATACTAATTATTGTGAATACTCCACGGCCAGGCGGGGAAAAACCAGCGAAACATTGGGCCTAGCCGAATGCTATTGCCAATTTTAATGCCTGTAATTTTTTCTCTTCTGGTTTTGTACAGTTTCTTGTACAGATATAGTTTGTAAATATGTTTTAGTGGATTAAAGTATTTTTTTGTGCTGTTAAAGATCAGTCTATATTGTGTTCTTTGGGATATCATCATCCAAAACAGTATCTTCGGCAATTTTTCTTAAAACTCGCTTCAAAAAGTGACAGATAGTAGCTATAACTACTTAAGTGCGGATTGTTTTTATTAATCACATTTGGGTGACCACCCTCCAATGTCAGCGGACTTATTATAATGTAATGATAATGGTATATTGGATAGATTATTAGTTTTGATATCATTTAAGAAATCAAAGCTTGTATATTATCGTAGGTAAACATTTTCTACATTAAGTACATAAAAAAACACACCGTTCTTAGGGATCAACATCAATATCAAGCTGAGTTTAGATCAACTTGAAAATTCCAATTTTCTTGCTCGCTAGTATACGGCAGACATCAAATCGTCAATTAGCTACATGATTGCGGCTCGCACGCGCCCGGCGCGCGCCGCCGATGCGCACTTTATGCACACCCCTTACGCATGAGACATTTCATGTTGGACAGCAGTGTACGTACAGAACGAGCTGATGAACTAGATTACCTACAGACTTTTTTCAGGGAATTTAAGTGACTTTCAGTCACTTGCGGTGACTTCCAGAAAAAAACGGCGTGGTGATTATGACGAAAAATTTCTTGTTTGGGAAGCATGTTCAGCGTTAAAATACATACTGACAAATAATGAATTTAATTGTGAATTATTATATAATATGCTTAATTAAAACTATATTTTATTTATTTATTTAATTCAATTTGACTTAGCTACATATGTTTCAAGTCAAACATTATTTTATTTATTTATTTACAAACGTACATCTATTTTGACGGGAACACCCAATGCAATAGAGTACAAAATTAAACCTTAAATAGCATTACATAATATTACACAAAAAAAAACTGAACACGTTTTAATTGGGGACATGTCTCATTCAACAAAGTAAACACAAATTATTAGGATATTTTATCTTATCACACAAGATTTATATTGTACAAATACAATGTATACATCTCAAATAATTTTTAATGAATAATTAATAATATATTCTGAATAATTTTGTAACGAGTATATAAAAAAATATGAGTGACTTTCTGTTCAACATTATCTTTGACAATGTGTTCAAAGTTAGATTCATTATTTAATTTGGCAGTATTGATATTTGCTCAAGTATTTATGTTAAAGAAAATTTATTAAAGTTTCATTAATTGGACGACCTCGGTGGCGCAGCGGGTTCACCTGCGAAGCAGGAGTTTGCGAGCTCGGTTCCCGCCTAGGGACAATTTTTTTACGATCTGAAGATATTTGTTCTGGTTGTTGTCGTTATTATAAATGTTATAAATAATCAAAAATAGCTATCCTATGTTATATTTTGTATTAATTATATCAGTCATCTAGTACCCAGTAAAGATTTTCTTTAGTACAAACGATGTCGAAATTTTAAAAGGAACCTACTTTATGCGAATTTGGTTTCAAATGAAAGGTATTGGTTTGTTGATCTGTAACCAGTTTTTGTAATTTTCGTAGGTTAGGTTTAAAACTTTTTAGCAATATTTTGAAAAAATGTCGAAAAATTTACCATCCGGCCTTTGACCAGTTGAGACTCCTTACTATAAATGATACGTATTGTATTTGTATACATAATAGACAAAAGTTCGAAACCCTCGCGCGTGATACTCACACTTGACGGATCTATATCGTTACTAATATTATAAAGAGGAAAGATTTCATTGTTTGTTTGTTTGTTTCAATTGAATAGGCTCCGAAACTACGGGAGCTATTGGAAAAAACTTTTAATGCGTAATATTTCAACTACTACTACTTGCCGTGTGGTGCCGGCATAGAATTTCACCACCCCAACTCTTCCCGTGGGTGTCGTAAGAGGCGACTAAGGGAAACACAGCGGGGGGCGGGCAGCAGCGCCTTCTGCAGAACAACTACACCGAACTGCGATCCCCAACCCGCATGCCCAGCGTGGGGATTATGGGCAATAACCCCGAAATAATGATGCCATCTATGGCGCTCATTAGGGGAGGCCTATGTCCAGCAGTGGACTGTTATAGGCTGGTGATGATGTGATGATTTCAACTACTTTTTTGTATGTAATGATTCATCTCAATATGTCCAGGCAAGCACGGGCTTTCTTGTCTAAGGTAGAATAGAAAAAACTAACGTCACTTTGTCATCGAATGCGATATTTGAAATTAATTTCTTCAACTTCAATAATGTACGCAATGTATGGCGATGTGATCTCATTATTGTCTATTCTACCCTAGAGAACAATCCCCGTGCTTGGCTTAGAGGAGATGTTATCATATTATAATATAACTAACCAAACCACATTGTACTATATCAGATAAATATGACATATCACATTTCAACGATTAACTGATTCAATTGCATTATTGTATTCTGAACCTTATTAACTTGTCCCAAAGTATAATTTAAACCATCAAAAACTGTGTAATTTGAAAAACCGCATCCATTGCAATATCAATCTAATATCGATATAAATAAGGTGTAATTTGGAAAAATTGTCACACATAGAATTTGCATTCTTTTGAGCTTGGGTTTCATCAACCCCACCATTATTTGACTTGATTTTTTTTTAAACGGAGATTAGGCAGTAGTACTGATATATCTTTCGACTCTTTCCAATATATTTCTAAAAGTATGAAACTTAGAAAATTTTCAAATACTGTTTTGAAATGTCCAAATCAATAATATCGTTTGATTGACTTTAATTAGTGTGTTTTTATATTAATAATGAAAACAAAAATTCTCTGTTAAATTAAGGAACTGGATGTCAGTTTTTAGTTGTTTAATACAAACAAACTATTGTTTTCCTCTATTCTTATTTCTTGTAGAATGCAAAAAAATTATGAAAATCGTACAAAATTTTTGAATTTCGCGCGATCTACAACCTTGTTTTGAATAATGCTGGGTTCATATTCAGTTTAATTGACTCTCCATTATATTATATATCTAAAAGACATGTCAATCTGTACTATAATATTTTAAATTATTATATTTATATTTAAAAAGGTGTAAAAGTTTGTTTGTTTGATTTTAATAGGCTCCGAAACCTACTGCCCCGATTTGAAAAATTCTTTCAACATTAGAATCCTAAATTTCCCTTATAAAAAACCCGGAACATAATGCAAACTTCCGTAATGTACCTAACAAATAATTTTCATTATTTTTGTTAAAAACCTGTGCGTAGCGCTAATTGTAAAAAATACCTTTCACACATTAATTTGATTTGACTTCAAAAAATTAAGTAGGGCTCAAACTAAACTGGTCAATGGCAACAAATGCACCCAGGGTTGCCAATATAAAAAGATCGACGGGTACGATAGGGGCGCGTGTGGCCATTTTAATAGCGGATCATGTCGGATATCATAAGGATTTAATTTGCAAGGCAATTAGTGGGATAATGTTGCAATGGGCTATATTAAGCTTGTGAGGGTGAAATTGGTGAAATTGCATGTAATTTTTTTTCGATTAGGACCTATATTCAAAATTAATATTCAAGTCACACTTGTACTACAGATTTTTAAAATGAGATGGAACCTTGTAAAATTTTCAAAATAGTATTTACAGGCTAATTACAACTTAGTGCCACAGTTTATAGTGTTCTTATGAACATTTGTCCCGAGAAGGAAATCAAACCCGTCGACCTCTTTGGCGCGGTGGTCGAGGTCCACCTGCGATGAAGCAGGTTCGATTCCCGCCTCGGGACAAATGTTTGTACGATCTGCAGATATTTTTTCAGGGTGTTCTGGTCGTTTTCTATTTATAATAAAAAAAATCTATCTATGCAATCTATTGTATTATGTATATCAGTCATCTAGTGTATAACACAAGCCTGCTTAGCTTGGGGCTAGATGATGCTGTGTGGATTGTCCAACATTATTGTTATTAATTATTAACTCTAAGCTAGTTCAAGTCTATATGTTTGCGATCAATAACTAAATGAACTCTATTTCTATAAACTGTATTCTCTAGGTCGAATGAACAGATGTAGCGTCCCGTTGGTCTACGGTGGGCTATAAGACTAGAGGTTTCATGAGCTGAAGCGGTTGCATGATCGGTAGCGGGCTTTATGTTTTCGTAGCTCTATAATTTGGTGCGTATATAGTTAGTAAAAAATACTCCAAACACGTTCTTTTTTATTTTTGGAATATGCATGGCTCTGAAGTTTCCCAATTGTTGACATTAATATCAGTGAATCAAGGTTTACTGACGGAAAAAATATTACTTGAACACAATTAGATTAGATAAATCGATATGCTTATCTGTCGCCTCGAAAATATAAATAAATATTTTTTTTATTACTCATATTTGGAAAGTAGGTCTGAAGCTGCCTGAGGAGCGGGTTAAAAGTGATACTTTTCAACCATATTGAGTTTCAACTAACAGCTATAAAATTTCTATTGAACCATGATAATGGCTGAATGTGAAAAACAATGGCTTATGCTATTATGGCAGTTCGATCTTCATTTGTTTTCTCGTCTTGTAGAGTTTTGATTTTATTCAATGGGTTCATCTGATTCAGATATGGATTTAACGCCTGATTTCATAAGAGGTTAAAGCTGTAGTGGAAAACCTTTTACTTCCTTGTATTCATAATGAAAAGCACAGTGTTTACGTCATTGAAAGTAACTTATTTAGTCCCTCGAAATATTAAACCCCATCTCAGGACTAAATAAGTTACTTACTTCCAACCCTAGGGTAACAGTGTACCAATCGCTACTCTCATAGCCGTACACACCACTGCCACTGAACTTGCTCTATTGTTATTTATAAACCCCGCATTAATCGATTCGCGATAGATCGTCTCTTCAAACGATTATCGCCAACGATCGATAATTAGCTGCATGCTTGTAATTGTAATTGACATGTTTATACGATCTCATTTTTGTTTGTTGCGCACCTACCTTTGAAAAGACAGATGGCACAACGAAATAATTAAAGTAGAAACAACATGTGTTAGTATCGACGGACTGTAATTTCAGATTATATGAATAGTTATTTTTAAAGACATTTTTTCTTATAAGGAATGTTACATTCACTTGCATGAAAAACAATCTTAAATTCTACAATATTTTATCAAAACGTTAGATACGTAAGTACGTCTTGACAAAACTGACAAAATACAAATAACAAAAAAATTTGGGGTAGAATTATGTTGTGTTTTATTCTAATCTGTTTCAGCACAAGCTTAGTTTGCTTTCGAGTTAAATAATGATAAGTAATTATACAAATACATGGTCTTCAAAAAATTATCTGAGCGTCTGGTCGAAGCGACGTGTGACCCGAGAGCTGGTCAATATATGGCGCAGCGCATCAGCATTGCCATACAACGTGGCAATGCAGCCAGCATCTTGGGATCACTGGTACACTTCCAACTGGTATTGATATGGATCAGTTGAGCTACCTGCAGTTTGTTCGCAACAGTCTGCAGTTAGCTCAATTGTTTCAATTGTAAATAGGTAGGTACTAGTTTTTATTTAGTTAGATCATTGTAATTTTATTTGTTAATCAAACCTTATATCAATATACATAAATTACAGAATATTATAAAGGAAAACGTAGATTTTTTGTTCAGTCAGCCCCGGATAGTAATTATTCTATCCGGGGCTGACTGGTAGAATATTTTTTTACATTGTTCATTATATTTATTCCATTTCTAAAATGAACAAGCGAAAGCCGATATATCCATATTACCTAGTTTTACTTATAACATATTTTCTTTAGTTTACTGTAAACTACACGTCTACTGGTCAGCCATTTTTCTGTAACTCCGATTAGAATAGACATTAAAACGCGATACATTGCGTAATTTGTTGTACATGAAGGAATGAACTTCAAATAATCTACGCATTCGTTGACAAAGTGACGTAATTTCCTAGTCATAGACATCGGATCTTAAACAAAGCTAGTAAACTTTAATAAAAACTTTAATTGACGACCTCTGTGGTGCAGTGGGCAAAGGTCCGCCTGCGACACAGGAGATGGCGGGTTCGGTTCTCAACATCATCAACAACATCACCAGACTATAATAGTCCACTGCTGGACATAGGCCTCCCCTAATGAGCGCCATAGATGGCATCATTATGTGGGGGTTATTGCCCATAATCCCCACGCTGGGCATGCGGGTTGGGGATCAAGGTTCGGTTCTCGCCTCAGGATAAATATTTGTACGATCTGCAAATATTTATTCAGGGTGTCCTGGTCATTATATTAATAATATTATTGTATTATATAAATCAGTCATCTAGTACCCATAACACAAGCTCTGCATAGATTGAGGCTAGATGATGCTGTGTGGATTGTCCCGCATTATTTTTAAACACTAAGTAGGTATAGAGAAGTTTCTCTTGTAATGAACCTACCTACATCTTAATTTTAACTCTCCCTTCCTGCTTCCTTAGATACAACACCTGTCTACCAAAATAAAGGTACATTGCACTCTGCAATGCACATGCTGTACCAAACCACGCCTGAAAACTATCATATCTTGATACACATTACCTATTACTGGTTTTCGACCAGCGTTTACAAATTGGTCTAACCAATCGAGCGATGGTTGACAAACCGGTGCGAAGGAAGTGTCTGAAATGCTTGGTGGTAAGAGTATTGGTATGCAATTGGATAGATCAATGGACTATTAATATAAAAGACACAATTAGTTGTACCTGAATGGAATGGTTTATCTGTGCCAAAGGTTTGTTGGTAAACAATGGATCGATTTGTTTGATCGATTTTGTGGGACTTGATTTAGATTTGGACAAAACGCTGTGCTTTCCCACCTTTTTGATACCTACTCATAAAACTTTTGTTTATCTATACGTGTGTGTAAACGTGTGTTTATCTATACTAATATTATAAAGAGGAAATATTTGATTGTTTGTTTGGATTGAATAGGCTACGATTTTTAAAATTATTTCACTATTAGAATCCTACATTATCCTACATTATTATATACTTATATTATAAAGAAGAAATATTGGATTATTTGTTTGGATTAAAAAGGCTACGATTTTAAAAATTCTTTCACCATTAGAATCCTACATTATCCCTGATGAACAAAGAGAATAGAATATTTTCAAAAAAGTTAGAATTCTGTATGAAAGCTTCAATAAAGTAACCCAACGTTTAAGTAGTGAGTGTATCATTTCGATTTTGTGTGTGTGCAAAAGTAACTCCTGTAACGTCAAAAGGAAATCACTTTGATTTTTATTTTGAAAACAAAGAATGAAATTCTTTAAAACCCGTGCGGAACCGGGGCAGACCGCTAGTGTTATAATAATACAGTAACTCTAAGTATCTTTGATTCTTTTGGCTGATAGGTTGTTCCTGCTTCAGTTACTCTCTAACGATCGCCCCAAAGAATTGATTCGACTACTTCAACTAGATAACATTTTGATAGATGCAGAGAGAAAATTGTTTATTGCACATGTTAGACAGTTAAAATACAGAATATTCAAGAGAAATTTCAAGAGAGGTGACAGTTGGTCGTCTTATCGCTCAAGAGATATCTAACAGACAACTGTGGATAGATAGGATTATTGGACATTTATTATTCCTACTGTTTCCTGTATTAAGAGTACTAAAGGAAACAAAAAGGGTCCAAATAAAAAATAATCTAGTTGATTACTTTCTAGACTGGGGTATTCGTGAATACTTAAACGCATCAGAGCATATCACATAGAATTTTGGCAGGTTTTAATTGAGAACTGTCAAAATACCGCTTATTGAGATGTGTTCAAATATAAGTTGATTTTGAGTCTTCGTCGGTTAATTCTTTTGATAATATATCCTAAACCAAAGTTTACAGTCAAAGTCTTTGTCAAATAGCTATGTGTTCCCCTTATTTTATTACTTCTCCATTAGTTCCCCCATCTGGGGGAAATTTTAGGCACAAAAGATACAAATCTTATTGAATTATAATATCATGTAAAACAAAGAATTGCTTTCATAAAATAAACATGAAAGAAAGGTAAAAACAGGTAGTTACTTAAATACATATGTTTATTTTTTTTAAATCAATATGAGTTTGCATTTCAGGAGTACGTTGAATTTTTATTTAATACCGCTTGTTAATTTTTACATCAAAATCAAATTGATTTATCGTCGCGCTAGCGTGAATCTGCTAAAACTTTCAAGTTTACTATGCTTTCTTTAGTTTAATAATTATCTCAGTTTTTTTTTTCATAGATTTAATAATTATTTATCATCATCATTTGACATCTAAGACTAAATACCTATCTACCAACCATTGAATGCAATTACAATATCCTTTGTAACAGAACCAAGAAAATCTATGAAACTCCTGAAAACCATTTCGACTGACTTTCTCCTGCAACTCGCAATTTTTTGTAGATATTTTGAAAAGTAGTTCAATCCACGGATATTCAAAAAATACTAAGATGTTTGCAATTAATAGAAACATATTATGTATTACTTTAGTCTACTGACCTACTGTAATTACGGTCGTCAACCTATGAATATGCTGCCAAGAATATTGAATCTTAGTACTTTGGAATACGGGCTATATTATAAGTAACTGCTTAAAACAAATCTATTATCTTTTTTTCGAAAAACAGAGGATGTAACCGATGGTTATCCATGCATTGATGCAGTTCAAACATAAATCAATCAATAAACTTAGAGGAATATTTGCTCTGAAATGTACAGAAAATATTGATAGTTGATCTATAAATAGCACCATTAATAAGTCAAAACGATGCACTGATTAATTAAATCAGAAAATATCCCATCAAAATTAGAATGCCGCCCGCCCCACGCCTGAAAAGGTGCAAGGCGGGCGGCAAACTTTGCAAGCCCTTTACGGCGGCGTACGGGGACGGGTAAAAAACATATTTACAGGGATGGATAAGGGATGTTTTTTGAGCAGATCGGTGGTTGTTTCAAGGGTGAGAGATAAATAGGTCTGGAGTTAGAAGTGAATTAGTGGGAAGAGCGCGGGGGCCGGCGCGCTAGCCATGTAAGGCGCGCGGCATGCGTACGCGTCGCGCCTATATAACCGTCCCGGGGCGCTGAATCCAGCACTCGCAGTCTCGCTGCCTTAGAGTCAACATCCACCGCGTCCCAACCCACACACAAACGCCAAAATGTGCGACGACGATGTTGCTGCGTTGGTAGTCGACAATGGCTCCGGCATGTGCAAGGCCGGTTTCGCCGGAGACGACGCGCCCCGCGCCGTCTTCCCGTCCATCGTGGGTCGCCCCCGTCACCAGGGCGTCATGGTGGGTATGGGCCAGAAGGACTCCTACGTCGGCGATGAGGCCCAGAGCAAGAGAGGTATCCTCACCCTGAAATACCCCATCGAGCACGGCATCATCACCAACTGGGACGATATGGAGAAGATCTGGCACCACACCTTCTACAACGAGCTGCGCGTCGCCCCCGAGGAGCACCCCGTGCTGCTGACCGAGGCCCCCCTGAACCCCAAGGCCAACAGGGAAAAGATGACCCAGATCATGTTTGAGACCTTCAACTCCCCGGCCATGTACGTCGCCATCCAGGCTGTGCTCTCCCTGTACGCCTCCGGTCGTACCACCGGTATCGTGCTGGACTCCGGAGATGGTGTCTCCCACACCGTCCCCATCTACGAGGGATACGCCCTTCCCCACGCCATCCTCCGTCTGGACTTGGCCGGTCGCGACTTGACCGACTACCTCATGAAGATCCTCACCGAGAGGGGATACTCTTTCACCACCACCGCTGAGAGGGAAATCGTGCGTGACATCAAGGAGAAGCTCTGCTACGTCGCCCTCGACTTCGAGCAGGAGATGGCCACCGCCGCCGCCTCCACCTCCCTCGAGAAGTCGTACGAGCTTCCCGACGGACAGGTCATCACCATCGGAAACGAGAGGTTCCGCTGCCCCGAGGCCTTGTTCCAGCCTTCCTTCCTGGGAATGGAATCTTGCGGTATCCACGAGACCGTGTACAACTCCATCATGAAGTGCGACGTCGACATCCGTAAGGACCTGTACGCCAACACCGTCATGTCCGGTGGTACCACCATGTACCCCGGTATCGCCGACAGGATGCAGAAGGAGATCACAGCCCTGGCTCCCTCCACCATCAAGATCAAGATCATCGCTCCCCCCGAAAGGAAGTACTCCGTATGGATCGGAGGATCCATCCTGGCTTCCCTGTCCACCTTCCAGCAGATGTGGATCTCCAAGGAGGAGTACGACGAGTCCGGACCTGGAATCGTCCACCGCAAGTGCTTCTAAGAAGTTTGAGGACGGCTGGCGCGGCGTAGCGGCCGCCTAGTGCTGAGTGTTGCGCGAAAGCATTTTGTACGTGACCTAGTGATACCTGAACTGAACATCTAATTAACGCCATCTATTATAATGTAATTTATTGTATTATAAATTTATATAAATTTAATTTCTTTTTTATTTTTATTATTATACACGGGATCGTTATGGATCTCATGCCATGTAATTAATAAATAAACATTTAATTTATTTATTTTAATTACATTTTCTTTTATACATCCGTTGACTTTCGTTTTTTGTTTGAACTCTCCCAACCCACTTCCTACCACCTAGAAAATAGAAATAGGTACAACTAGGTAGTTCTAAGTAGGTCTGAATAGGTCTAAGTAGGTCTTACTCTTGTCAAATGACCCAAATATCATCATCTTCAGTTTCCCAGCCCACTGGGGGCTCCAGAATTAGAACCTCTCTCACAGGAGAGCATTACCATAAATAGTAAAGACGCAACAGTTTTCTAATTTTACATCGGCGCCTGGACTACTGGCCGCATTCACACAGAAACCAGACCATAGCTAACACCTGCTTTTTTCACGAGTACATAACACACTATACTAAACTCGCATCTATCTAGGAACTAGGTAAACGTCCACTTACGTCCACTTTTCTATGCAAACAGCTAGAAAATACTCAAAACTAAACTCTAAACCATCCAAAACACAACATTCTCACATTCAATCGCTCGCATACCTTACCAGCGCTGACAAAACCACTGCCAGCTTTCATCTAGCACCCGCTTTCAGTGCAAATGCATCCTAAAAACCATACGCTCGTTCTAACAGAACTTTTCTAAATATATTCGTCCCCCGCAACGTTTACAAGATTCTGTGCGCCGATGTCCGTCGTCTGCGCAGGTTTAAATTTAGTTTTCAGAAACACGAGAACACTTTCTACGTAGTTACGTGTTTTTATTAGCCGGTAGATTGAACGTGTGATAATATTGACGTGGTTTTAGATTGGTTGATTGGGAGTTTTTGGCATTGGTTGAAAACTATGCAAAGATATGTTTGAAATGTGAAACTTTTGTTCAGTTTATGATGATTCAGATTCAACAACTTTATTTCTTTAGGCTTACAAAATAAGCAATTAGACAAGTCAGATTTAAATAAGTTGTTATTAATTTCTCTTGACTTAATTTTTTTGTGGAAGAAGAATTGAAAAAGTAACCACTAGTACATTTGTATGTATATAACTTATGTGTCTACTACTATGTTGTTTTGCCTATCTAAATCTAAGTTTAATGTGATTTAAATACATGTCAATATTATTTAAATACATATTAGGTTCCTAAAGCTAATCGCAACATTCAATTCGTCGGTCGGTGTGGAATGGCTATGCTATGCTACATCTGGCCGATGCTTGTTAGGTAGACAGTCTGTCAAATGGGAAGTAGACTATAACATATAGATAATAAAAAATATCTATTTAATTAATATACTGTATTATGTATAACAATCATCTAGTACCCATAACACAAGCTCTGCTTAGCTTGGGACTAGGTGATGCTGTGTGGACTGTGCAGCATTATTTATTTATTTATACCTAGGTAAAAATTCATATCTAGGTATGACATGAAAAAAAGAAACAATGATCAATGATTATATACAATACAGATAAAAAGCTCAAACATTCAGCACCGCAGAATGTTATTGAACTATTTGACTCTACTTTGTAGTATTTTATATATTTGTTTTTATTAACCGTGATCAGATTGGCAGTCGGAATTCTAGGCAGGTAATTAGATAATTACGAGGATTGCGAGACAGACATTTTGCCAAATGTGAAGTACGAGTAGACTCTAATATTGTTACTGTTTCTTGCGGTGAAGGATTTTTGAGATATCATTAGGATTGTCATAGTTTTCTTCGTAGAATGTTTTTTCGGGTTTATAAAGTTTGTATGTAGTTACATTATTTAATAAGCATTAACATTCGAAGTTGGAATTCTAGGTTGGTAATAAGGTACGAGGTTTGCTATATAGAAATTTTGCCAATTGTGAAGTAGACTTTTATAATTTTGTTTATTTCGGTGCAATATTTTTTAAATTATTTTCAAGGATGTTGTCAATCAATTTTTATCGGATTTTTTCAGTGCTTATAAAATTTGTATTTAATTGTATTTATTAGCCAATATAACAATGGAATTTGAAAATCTAAGTAGGTAATTAGGTACGAGGTTCGCAAGACAGACAATCTGCCAAATGGGAAGTAGGTGCACTGAATGATTTTGTTGCTGCATTTCAGGGCTAAATAAATTTGTATTTATTTACCAATTAGAACTGGTATCTACAATTTATTGATATAATTGAGTTAGAAGCTGAATTAACCACTTTAATTATTGGAAGTTGGTTGTTCTAGGTATTAGATCGGTGTTTGCAACTTGTCTAGTTGCCGAATGAAAAATAGAATTAATTATTTCGTTGGTAAATTTTTAAAATTCTTTATTAACCGCTGTTGAATTGTTTGATATTTCTTTGCAGGAGTTTACCGGGTTTTATTAAATTATTCTAGATGCTTAAATAGAATTTGTTTTTGGTAGGTATTTGTTTTGCATTCGCTATTTCTTGTTCACAGTTGGTTTCCCACATTATTAATTATATAGATTTATAACAAACTAAACTAAATTCTAAAGGTCTAGTTTTTATATTTGTCAGTGGATATCCGTGATAAATATAGCATAAATATAATTAATTGATTTTCAATTATCTGAGCGTCTGGTGGAAGCGACGTTTGACCAGTAAGCTGGTCAGTATCTGGCACAGCATGAGCACAGCGCACCAGCCTCGCCATACAGCGAGGCAATGCAGCCAGCGTCTTGGGGACGCTGCTGACTGGTATTGATATGGATCCTGTAGACTGTTTGCAACAGTCTACAAATATCTCCATTATTTCAATTGTAAATAATAGTTCTAATTTGGTAAGTTAATTGTAATGTACCCACATTATTGAAGTTTTCAAACAGATCCCTAACTTTTAAAAACATTCTATAGTCTATGTTCATCAGAGATAGTTAAGGATTTTAATAGTGAAAGCATTTTTCAAATTGGTCCCGTAGTTTCGGAGACCAAACAAGTTCTCATATTTTATAATATTACTAGCGACCCGCTCCGGCTTCGCACGGGTGCAATGCTGATACAAAAACCTTCCTCTTCGATCATTCTATTTATTAAAATAAACCGCATCAAAATCCGTTGCGTAGTTTTAAAGATTTAAGCATACATAGGGGTATGTAGGGACAAAGAACGCGACTTTGTTTTATACTATGTTATGATATTATATTAGTCTGTTAAGTTAACAATCGTATATATCTCAAAACTTATTTGGTAAGCATAGAAATAAAAGCCATTGCTATCTGATTTCTTAAAACTTTCTTGAGACGGGAATCGTACTCACACTTTTCTGTGTCAGATTATAAGTGTGTTGCACCGTGCTATTTTGAGTGTTGTCAATCCTAGTGGGTGTTGTTATGACGCACTTAACTCAAGCTTATCAACTGTACCATATGCCACTTGTTTTATTTTGGTATCTTGAGCATCAGCATTCGTCCATTGCTGAACACGTCTCCGCCAAATATCCTTGTTTTATTTGTTGTTGTCAAGTAGTTCTCGATTTTGTAGGAGCTTTGCAAGTGTCAAATATAGGATAGACTCGATAACAAAGGAAGTTTTACCTTTGAGTATTTCGCACAGCTTGTACTACGCACGATGATCGTCAGGAACTACATACTTTTCGTAATATGATAATAATGATAACAATTCAATAGTTCATATGAACTCGATGATAGTTTTTGAATTATATCGAGTGATTTGTTAATACATATTACATTATAAGGTAGAGAAATCATTTATGGGGGCATTGCTTCCGCTTCTATAATAAATTAATATACTTTCATCTAAATTAGCTGAGCTGCCCTATTCGTAATATTAGTAATTCGTCCCGCATTGGGACATATATTTGTTATAATATAATTATAATTATTATAGTTGAGCTTACTCCAACTGCCTGAAAATATCCTAAGTAACTTATTGACTAGTCTGTAACTATTGTAAGTTCCTCTATAGATATAGGTTATATTTTTGCAATTTTGTAACATCAGTTCAGGTAATAAATGATTATTATTTTCTATTCTATGTATCGGTCTGCAAATATTTGTACCCGGAACAAATGTTCCGGTTCTAGGTATTTTCTAAAAAATATATATCTATTCTGTATAATAAAATAAATATATCAGTTCGGTGGAGTTGTTCTGCAGAGGGCGCTGCTGCCCACCCCCGGTGTTTAGTCACCGTAGTCGCTGAACTGCGATCCCCTACCCGCATGCCCAGCGTGGTGATATGGGCAATAAACCCCAAATGATAGGCCTATGTCCAGCAGTGGATAGGCTGATTATGATGATTAAGTATATCAGTCATCCACTAAGCATAACAAATACAATACAAATATTTATTCAAGTAAACTTAAAACTACTATGCATTGCATGGGTTTGGAACCCTCTTTTAAGTATAGAGATACCTGTGTTAGAGGGTTCCGCCGTAATATACGGTTCCGTAATATACGGTTATGATAACATTGTTTCTTAGGTACATATTTAAATGTTAAGTACCTACTTAGCTTAATGCTTATTAGCATTATTTATTTATTCCTGAAAAATGAATCATTAGAAGCAAATTTCTCTCAACAGTCACCTGGCAGGCACCATCAAAATACAAATGACTCACCAACAATTGTATTCTACGCAGGGCGTCCCACGACGTTCCTCACTGCTTTTATAGTAACGTTGGTGTTGCCAACTGATAACAGAGTCTATTTCTGTGAGGAGTGAATGAATATTTGAGTCAGATATGAGAGTCATAGTCTCAATTGTTTCAATTGCAAAGACTGGTTCGTATGTGGTTATGGAATTCTAATGTTTCTTTGTAATTAAAGGTATACTGGGGTAGATATATACCAGAGATTTTTGTGTGTTTCTACCATTGTGAAAATAGCCTGAGTTAATCAGAGCAAGAGCCCTCGTTTTAAAGTAAGTTTCGACTTAGTAAGAGAGATAGAATTACAATATTTTACCTCCAAGCCACAACAATCCAATAAATATAAAAGAATAAAAGTATTATAATAAGTAAATAAGTTCGATGGGACTGAAATGAAAACTGAAATAGTTATCGTAAACCATGGACAACCCATAACAAATTCCCTGAACAAAAAGGTGCTTAGATCTGAGTTACTCAAACGCACAGATTTAACTAACTAAGTGACAAATTTTCATTAAAAACTGCCCAAAAATCACGACTTAAGACGAGCTGATTTAAGCATGTCTCAAGGCGATAACTTGCGTTTAAATATTAGTGCGAAAATGATTTCTCACAATTTATCTACGGATGATCATCGTACGTATTTTAAAAGTCTAAGTTTTTGATTGAACACTAAATTCATAGAGCATCTAACGCGTTTGGCAGCGGTTGCACTGTCAACATAACAACAGTTAATCTTGTTAACACTATGTTGAGTCAACTCTAATGGATATTTATCGGTTTTGTAAAGAGGACTGATCTGTTATTATTTGTGGCATTAGTATACCTATCACATTTATTTAATAATAAATACTTAACCAAAGGTAAGACCCTAGGTTCGCAAGGTACCGAGGCTCTGTGGTTTTTTAAAACAACGTCTGAGCGTCTGGTCGAAGCGACGCATGACTCAAAATCTGGTGAATATCTTGCGCAGCGAATCAGCATCGCCATATAGCGAGGCAATGCAGCCAGCATTTTGGGGACGCATCCGACTGGTATTATCACTTATTAATAATAAATAATAATAAAAAAAGTTTATTTCAAAAAGGCAGTGTATATAAGACCTAAGTTATTGATATTCATGTTTGTTTTGCGTATCTAAATACGATTTAGATATGTACCAGCAATTTACAAGGCAATATTTTTAACACCTCCAAACTAAATAACAATGCAAGGCGTGTTAGTGGTTAGGAGAGGTATGTTCTGCGTGATAAGAAACTTAGAGGTACCTAGAGGTTTCTCCACATTATTATTTAAATTGAGCTCTCATTAAGAGAACGAATGGTTGTAATGAAACAGCCGGGAATTCGAAGGCGTTTAATATTAACGCCGTTGACGGAGTTAGAGCGAGAGGTAGGAGCAATAATTACAGGGATACCGATTTCTAGTATTTAACCATCATCATCATCATCATCATCACCAGCCTATAATAGTCCACTGCTGGACATAGGCCTCCCCTAATGAGCGCCATAGATGGCACCATTATTTAATTAGTATTAGTATTTAACCATGCTAACCTGATAATTTCCACAACTAAATATGCCATATTTCATCATCATCATGATCATTTTAGTCCACTGCTGGAGATAGGCCTCCTGTAATGAGCGCTATAGCGCCCTGTCTTCAGCTTGTCGCATCCAGCATCTGCGTGCAGTCTTTCCCAGATCTTCAGCCAACCTGGCAGGAGGGCGTCCTACACTACTTTTGCTGTAAGGTCTCCTTTCAGTACACATTTGGCCCACTGCCATTTCAGTTTGCCATATTCGATATGGTACAAAATGCCATAAATAGCTGCCTTGCAGGTGAATTGGTGATCGCAGAGTTGATGTTCAAGATACACTGCCGCTGCGCTTTTTGGAGTTAAGAAGAAGAGAAAAAAGAACTTAGAACCAATCAAGGTTCCTTTAGTCCACTCTTGAAACACGAGCTCAGCGGGTTAGGTTAATCCTTACAATCCTTACACCGCAACCTTTACGGCTAGTCAAGATATGAGTAGACTGGTCCGCCCTGGTTTCTTCGTGGACAATCTTGGTTCTGATGTTCAGTTGGTTCAGTCATTGACAATAGTTGTAGCACATCTATACTAATATTATAAAGAGGAAAGATTTGATTGATTGTTTGATCTGAATAGGCTCCGAAAGTACTTTACCGATTTGAAAAATTCTTTCACCATTTGAATCCTAAATTTTCCGTGATGAACATAGGCTACAAAATATTTACAAAAAATTAGGCTTTTGCATGAAAATTGAATTTTTTGTTAAATACCCGTGCGAAGCCGGGGCGGACCGCTAGTTTCTGTGTACTGTGAAAATCCTCCTATTTAAAATATAAATATTTTGTAAATAGGTCAGTTTGAGTTTTTAACTTCTTCTACCTACTGTCTATGGATAGAGTGTAGAATTGCAGAATTCCACCCACTAGACTATCTGGCACTGCTCCAATTAATACCATTTTCTTCGGATTATCCAGTGGTCACATAGTCTAGCTAATGGGATAGAAATCTACACTGGCCTGCAAAACAAAGGATCACACTTTTAAATTATTTTTTTATGTTACCCATAGAAGTTATAAATTTAAAATAAAAAAATGTTCTGAAGCTAATTTTATTACCATTCTTGAAAACTATAGTAAACATAACATTTTTAACTTCAAAATATATAATATACAGTAAAAAAGCCATTTTTAGCTTCGTGCCCAAAAACTCAATAATTAATAGGTGGTAGATGTAGTGGTAAATTATTTATTTGTCACTTATGGTAAAATTGTCACTTACAGTAAAAAACGGTACGTAAATTACGTAAACGTAAATACTTTACAACTTTACACACTGCAGCTGAGGCGCTGGTAACACCATCATCAGCCTATGTTAGTCTACTGCTGGACATACTCCCCCCCCCCTTTTGAGCTATGGCGCTCATAAAAACACCCCTGCGACTCAGCTGCAGTGTGTAAAGTTCAGCCTATGTTAGTCCACGACTGGACTGGACATAGGCCTCCCCTTATGAGCGCCATAGCGGTATTAACATTAACCATAGTCTTGACAGTGAATCCGTTAATATACAGTTATCACCGTCAACTCCTACTCTAACCTCGCCGCAGGTATTTACTTACTACGATATTAGTTAAGTTGTCCCCATTAATACATAACGAACTATATTAATAAATTATTATTAACCTGCGATCCATTGAAATGTACCGGCATCCGACAAAGCGTGGAACATAATTGTCGATAAGGATTAGAATCCCGTGCTCAAAACGATGCTCTTTCGGAGTCGGTGAACCGATATGACTGTGAAGCTTTTTATTAATTTCGCTCTTAGTGATGTGCAAGTGTCTACCCGTGATGTCGATATCGTAGATTTTATTGTGTTTATGCTCAGTGAAATAAATGGAGCTCACATTAGGTTCACAATTACGTCTTTGAAATTGTATTTTGAATAGTGAACATAACAAAAAACACCGCGTTTCTAGTATTTATATAATATTTTCTGTGCATAGTAAACTTTTGATAAAAACATAATATTTATTTTGTACGCCTCAAGAAATAATGTCATTGAAATCTAAAATCTAATCTCAAAAATTTCAATATCCTTATGTTATTGAAAAATCAAATTTTCTGTAAGTATTTATTAAGATCAGTTTATAGATAAACCAGAGGTCGACCTCTATATTACTTGCAACTGAATGCATTACTGGAGGCACATACAAGCGATACGGGCGCGACGTGAGCTGCACTCACCCTCGTTACGGAATGATTATGTTGGTGTTCTTCCAACACAAAATAGGTTCGTAGTTAACCCACTTACATTCATAATGAGTACGCATAAAGCTCAATTGTTATTAATTATACAATCAGGTAAAAAGACAAGATAGGAAGAAGTATATGTACATCCATATATATGTTACAAAAAGGCTGTCGCTTATCATAAGAAATTTTATTTCCCACTCTGACTTAACTATGTCAATAGATGAAGACTTTTAGTTAGCAAACTATTATTAATATTGGAAAGGGTGCTCACCCTTTCCAACTCAATAACTCAAGTTATTTACTATATTTTTATATTTTCTAATTAAAATATTAAATATTTAACAATTTTTGTTTGAAAAATTAAAATATACCCCCAGGATTGCTATTGCGTCGTATGGGAGAGTCCAGCTTTGGACATGTGAGGGCCGATATGAAACTATATGGTAAACTATTTAGTTCGATTAAAAAAATTAATTAAGCTAAAAACTCGTATAATCTTTGTCTTGTGTCCCTTCCCTAGCAACTAGTAGATATTTGATTTGAATGTATTGTTATGTTTCGAATGGGACACGCTCACCTTTTGAATATCGCATATTGTTATACATTCAACGCATATTGTTGAATATTCAACGCATTTTGTTGAATATTCAAAGGTATGAAGAAATAGTCACGTACCATATTTCAGAAATTTGTTTAATTAAATTTTAATCCTTACTTTGATCATTGGATAACTGAATTTTAACTTTGATCAAATGCGATTTTGATGTGAATTGTAATGAAAATATTAAGATAGATATAATAGGATATGATTTAGTTGGTTCATAAAAATAGAACAAAAGAAAACATAGTACTTAAATGAGCAAGTGGGACCTATGCAATTTAATTATAATTTGTCAATTCATACCACAGAAACATATTAGAAATAGTATTTACAATTACTACTAATTGTATACCTATGTCTATCTTAATGTAATTCGTTGCTGTTCCTGTGTTGCTAAATAAATATATCTTTATCTTTAATTAAATAATTGAGCTAACTGCAGATTGTTGCTGATTATATACAGGTAGCAATCAATAGGTAATTGTTTAATGAAATAAGGCTAGTTATTAATTTTGTTTTCGTGATTATTATTTTAGGCTTATAAAATTAAGAAAGAACACCAAAATGTTGTTAATGGTGTTCTTCCAACACAAAATAGGTTCGTAGTTAACCCACTTACATTCATAATGAATATCTACGTATTTGTAATCATAACATACTGTAATGTATATGTATTTGTCTAGTTACTAATCTGTAAAAACTTTGGCACAGTTTCAACAGCGACGCGAACTGTGTCAAAAATATGGAATCGACCGCTTTTTAACAAAATTAAAGAATTTTGAAAACTTTGTGTAAAACAAGCTAAATTTTGCTGAAAAGTTCTCAATAGGATCGGATTAAATATGAACAGATGGTATATAGATAGATTATATCTAGCCCCAAATATTTTATGTTCTAGTTCTAGAACCTTAAATATTTTTTAGTAAACACAGAGGCTGCAAAAACCATAGAATAGAAACATATTTTGACTCTGGTATCACGGAAGAAAAATTCACAAGTTAACTCTTGGGTTTTGATAGCTTAAATTAATTATTTATTTCCTCTCTCTTCAAAAAAATATCTAAAAATATAAAGAATAGATATAAAAAAAGTCAAGTCAAGGGGCTACCCTACCCCTACGGAGATAAGCTCGAGGGAAGTCAAAGAAATATAGATGCCTCAAAGATGTGGTGTGAAATACAGAAATACCATTTAGTCTTAAAGCCAATTTATATGTCACAAAATGTGTACTTTACATAGGTACACAGCGTACATAGCATGTGACTGGCCGTAGAGGAATTTCCTCACCTATAACTGTGCTGTGACTGAAAAATTCAGTCTGATTTTTTCGTTACTGAGACCAAGATCGTTAATTTATACATTTATTGCTTTCTTAAAATATTAAATTCAATAATTCGTCCGTTTTCAAACATTTGTTTTGCTGAAAAAAACGAAACGAAAACAACTGTGTAATATTTTATCATGTTAAATAAGAAATGCGTGTTATGTAAAGGAACACGAAAAGCTATGAAAAAATACTATTCGACATTAAAAAAAAATCTTTAATTACAGGTTGCCCCCCTTGCAGTCTAAAAATACCCTTTCGTCTTAGTATACATGTTACGTGACATAGGTGCAACATACAAGAAGTGTTTATAGACGCAAAATTTGTAAATGTACCACCTAAGTCAATACCAAAACTTTTTTTATAACTAATAGACTCCCTAAAATACTCCTATAAACACTTTTCACCAATAAGAATCTTTTTATTAAAACATCCACTGAATCCCCGAATCCTTGCGATTTGCGGCTTACATCCACTCCTTTCATAACCGCAAAGTTTTTTCGCTCCAACCAAAACCAAATAAGAAAAACCAGAGACAAATTTAATAACCATAAGATTATGTCCTACGTACCTACGTTCTACGCTTAGGCAATGATATATTAAGTTGCTATGAATAGGTTAAGGCAAACACATAATGTAATTCGACATGAAGGGGAGAGGGGGGTGAATTTAATATTGGGTGCGCCCGGGTTAAGGCGGTGCGCAAATAAAACTGTATGAAACCGCTCCACGAGTTAAGGGGGTACGAGAGATGAAGTTGTTCGGTTAAAGTTAATTTGAAATGAATTTTTATTAGCTATAAGGTTTGTGCCTAATTGTTATAATTTGTCAGTGGAAATAAGGTTGGTATATTTCACATCATCACATCACCTGCCTATGATAGTCCACGGCTGGACAAAGGCCTCCTCTAATGAGCGCCATAGCGCCCTGTCATCATGTCGCATCCAGCATCTGCCAGCAGTCTTAAGCATCGTCATCCCACCTGGCAGGAGGGCGTTCTATACTACGTTTACCGAGACGCGGTCTACACTCAAGAATACGTTTACCCCAGCCGTTATCGGTTCTTCGCGAAATTTGGCCGGTCCACTGCTCTCACACTCTTTTCAAAGTTATCGACATAGCTCAGAGAATTATCAAACTGAAGTCTGCCACTTCAGTTTGATAATTCTCTGAGCTATGTCGATAATTTTTAAAATATCACTGACTTTAGAAAATAACAAAATGAAAAGAAAGAAGACTGTTTATTCTATTTATACCAATCGAACCATATCAATATCAATCGAAATCATTCCCTGTCTTGGCAATGATTTCGATTAGCATTTCTAACTCAAACCTTACTCAGATTCAACTAAGTATGTTATTATAATATTATATTGAGTAAAATTTAATAATAAACTTTCCGCAACTGTGGGACCTCCCCTTAACAGTTTGTCTGCGGATATTTTTACAAACGTTATTACTATGGCTGCGGTCTCAGCTTTTTTTATTAAATTGTCGTTAGGGTCCCTTAATCCTGGTCAACTCAACTCGGAGTGATAGTATGAATAGCAGTAATCAGGGTATAAACTTGATCTATTCCGTTCTAAAACGAATACGAATGGTATTAGTTAAAAAAAAACTAGAGTGAATGTGTCTTCTAGACCTGCGTGATCCACCGTCAGCCACATCTTCACTTTCTATGGTGAGATCGTAGTCAAACGGAGGTCTATCGATTTATAAAAAAAAAGTTATTGACGTCTTAAAATCTATTCCTTACGAATTCTCTTCCCATCCAAACGAATATCAAAACAGATCTTTTGGTACAGTCACAGAAACAATTTACTTTGCTTTCAATTCAATATAATAATAATTTAATATGACGAATAGTGCTGCATATATATTATAATGATGGACAATCCACACTGCAAATTTATAATATCCTAAGGCTAAATGATGCTGTGCGGATGCTAAGCAGCGTTTGTAGTATGTACATTGTACATAGTTAGATATGTTTTACATTATCTGAATCAAAACTTTTGATAAAACTAGATAATGATTTTTTATGATTTTGTCCACTTGAACTCACCCAATACGTGAGATACTCTAATTTGAGTTAAATTAAAATTTGTATGCATATTAAATGTAAGAACAATGGCGTAAGGCAAGTCTATAATAGTTCTAATAAAGTAGTAAATAGTGTAAGAGTTGAACCAAGAAGACAGAAGGAATAATTACCATTTGAGAGAACAAGGGGACTGTATCTGCCATCTAACGTAGCAAAATATAACTAATAGCTACATCCACTCAACAGTAGATGGCGCGGTTACAATCCAAGTTCCTTGTTATTTTCAAAGATGGCGCTGTAGTAAGCTCCCAAAATTGCTCTGAAAGTATCATTAGTATAGTACAATCTTTATTTTTTAAAGCAACTATTGTATTTTGTAAGCAACAAAAAAATAATTGAGATCAAATCTGCCATTTTAAGTTTATTCCAGGATTTAATTAACAAGGCTCATAGATTACGTACTTACCTACTTCATTTCTTTAAGATGATTTCTTTTATAATAGGTACCTACCTAAAATTTTTTTAAAAGAACTATAATGGGCTCGTGAAAAATTTTAAACAACGCTGCAATGTTAAAGTCAGGAAGCCCAAACGAATTCTTTCTAGTTATTCCCAATAACAAAATATCGTCAAAAACCCACACCCAAAAACAAAACACTTCAAAAAACCAAGCCAAATTGAACCTCTCAAACAATCTGTTCCTTCCAAAGACTTAATGAGGTGGTTACATAAAATTCGCCTTATAAAGAGTCCAATATACGATCCAATAAAGCTGGGGGCGTCAACACCCCCCAAAGAGGGGCAAAGGGGCACAAGGGGCCTCAATAAACTCTCATATCTCCAGCAATTACGACAAAACAAATGAGAGTTAACGAAATTCACCTCTAGAGATTGGAACAGAGGAGCGGTGGAGAGGTGTTCGTTCAGAAATTTTCTAGGTTCAATTATGTCTACTTACCCAAACTAAAACGACAGCAAAATAGCTCTGCCAATAGCGTTGATTGCTCATATTTTATAGATATATTATTCTACATAGGTATTTTAGACTTATTATATATATATATATATATAGGTATTTTATTAAAAAGAGCTTGCTAGATAATTTAAAATTAGTATTTTAAAAGCAATTCAAGCCATGTTTAATGTTGTTCATGGCAATAAAAGGCTTTCTTATTTTATCAGTTCAATTTCAGTATAAAGAATTTTAATTCTCAAAAGAACAAAGTTCACTTGAGTTGATGAGAATATTATTTAATAATTTTAAGCTTACTCTTATCTTAGCTAATTAATAATTTATGACATGTGTTGTTTTATACTTATGTAGGTAGTTAGCTTATAATTAAGTAATTTTACAGTTATAGTAATAGTAAGTTTCGTTTCTAGCGCTACTCACGAAATTTCATTTAACTTTATCCATTATCTCTCCTGTTCTCATCCTACTATTTATTCTGCGCCAGTGCCAAAGGGCTATGTGTCGGGTGTTTTAGGGTTTTTTCAGTCTCTTTGACTTGCAAATTGTAACAGTCGCACCCCGAACAGCCCGCGGCTTGGCGGCTAATTAAAAATCCGCGGCGATGGTGGCGCTGCGGCGGTGAGTAGTAGAACTAACGTGCGGAGCAATGTGCTGGTATTTTAAGTTATAAAATTACACAGATAGGTATTATTAATTTCGATAGAGAATAAAGATATTAAGTAATTTACATAATGATAGCATATTCATTGCAACCCAAAAAAATCCACGAAAAGTAAAACAATACTGTATTACTTTTAAAAACTGGTATTAGTACTACTACTCGGCCCTAGATGGCATTGCACGTAAATTATTTGAGGGAAATTAATTGTGTTTTTCATAAGATGTGGTTAATATACCTTTGGAAGGCCCATTCAATCTGTGCAATTATTATAAGGCACAAATGGATTTTCTTTATAATAATTGACTTCTAAAAAAACATTAAGTTAGCATACTTTTCGATGTTTGAATTTATCACTACTTTGATGCACGAAATAGGTATATGGCATAAGTTTCGGATGGCGGATTGCAAGAAACGAAAATCATTATCACCAAGATTCGGGCGCTGATTAGTCAGTCAGAGTTTTGGTTTCGGATAAAGATTAATGTCAGAATCATTATAGTCGTCGAAAGAGCGTAGGTCGCGATCCGTCAACTTCGTAATGCGGTTTTCAAACTAGACCTCCAGCTTTTAATGCAAATAAAAAACCTCTGAGCTCCATTGTACTAAGTCACCTACAGGTCTTTATGATTGGTTAGTAGAAAATAAATTAAATTAATCTCAAATCAAACGAAACGCTGTCATATCACAGTACCTAATTCATTTACCAGAATCGATTAAAAACAGTTATTCTCTTAAATTACGCACTCCGACACAAAAGTAGAATTACAGCGCCGTAATGATTCATTAGTGGGCTCAAACCGCCGCAATGACAGAGTATATAAACATACAGTAGGTTTGTGGTGTAATACAGCGTGTGCCCCAAAACGGCTTGAAAAGTTATAAATAGGTTTAAAGAACTTTTTATTTCTCATACAAACACAATGGTTCGAGATACAATAAGAAACATTAATCTAGGTTTAACAGTATAGTACCTAACTTATAAATTAAAGGTGGCACGTAGTACCTATATAAATACATTCCAAAGCGGCAGATATAAAAAATATTACATTTAAGTCTTACGAATAGGAAAAGAGTATCAATTCGATTTTACAGCGCTAATAAACCATTAAAGTGCCATAAAAATGCATACAAATTTTATATTTTCAAACGTCGTCGCGCATAATTTCATGTAAATAAAATTCCGAACTAAATAAAGGTCATGGTGTCAATTGGTGAAGGTATCTTATTAAATAGTTTGGTATATTAAATCCCTGTTTGAACTTTTCTTAGTAATACTAGTATATTATTTTCGTAAATACAATCACAGAGCACAGTGCAAAGAGATCGCTTTCAGCGATAAGGCTGCGATTGTGCCAGATTCGATTTAAGTACGAGTAGTTGTATCTGTTTTTTATAATGCTTTATAAGGTGCAATAAATATTATTATCTATCAACCTCATACCTCAAAATAGATTCTGCAGTTGCTTCGCGAATACGATCGCTGTAATTTTTTTTTTCGATTGGACTATAATGCTGTTGACCGCAGATGGCGATGACAGCGTTACCGGACTTTAAATCGCTGTAATGCGATAGAATGGGGATATATAAACAAAAAAGATAAATACTTAAAAAATAATCTTAAGATTTGTAAAAACTTGCGCTACTGCGAAACTTTACACTGTCGTTATAACGATTCATTAGCGAGCTTAAAACGAATTATTAATTTGGTTAAATCCAGCACATAACATTAACTTTGTCGTGAATTTGTAACGCTAATTCGTTTTGTCGGTAATTCATGTTATTAAACGTTTTACCTTTTGTTTGTAATTTTGAGATAGTGCCTTTAACCTTCGTGATATATTGTCACCATCGTAACCACCCATGAGTTGAGATTGTGGTTTAAAAAGGGTCTATAAAGAATAGGAGATCTCGCCGACACAAAATCCAAAAGTCGTTATAGCATTTTTTTATTCTCTACTAGCGACCTGTTGGGCAAGCACGGGCTTTCTTGTCTAAGGTAGAATAGATAAAAATGACGTCACTTTGTCATCGAATGCGTAAATTATTTGAAATTAATTTCTTCAACTTCAATAATGTACGAAATGTATGGCGATGCGATGTCATTATTGTCTATTCTACCCTAGAGAACAATCCCCGTGCTTGGCCTTCTGATATTACGGCATGCTATATGTAAACCTTCCTCTTCAATAATTCTATCGAAAAACCCCATCATAATCCGGATTCAGTTATATCACGTGTCCCTGTACTATGTCCTATGTATCTTATGTACTGAATACTATGTCCTTTTTCACCAAAAATTGTTTTTAGTTTTCGATATCCATCACATTAGAAACCTGTAACCTCTAAATTATCAGTGTTTATTTACTATATTATGCATGTTAAATAGATAAAAAACCTGCCTCTGGATATAACTGAAGACCATTAAGTTTGCTGGCTAGGGCTAAACGTGTTCTTGAGTGAAGACCACGACTCGGTAAGCATAGTGTAGGACGCCCTCCTGCCAGGTGGGAGGACAATCTGCGAAATACTGCAGGCAGATGCTGAATGCGACAAGCAGGGCGCTATGGCGCTAATTAGGGGAGGTCTTTGTCCAGTCGTGGACTAACATGGGCTGATGATGATGATGTTAGCCCATGTATCATCATTGATGATCTAAACGCAGGCAAATGCGTTTTTACAATTTCATTTGAATTTGAAATTATAACAGAATTCAGTTAAATTAGCGAAGTTGTGTGTTTTATTGCAAGAAATCGCTTTATTTAACAAAACAACAACAAAAAAACTCATTCTTTGTGTAGGCCGTCTTAAACAGTAAACAAAATCAAGTAATTTTAATCAACAAAACGAAATAAAACACAAATTGCGCAATTTTTCAACTTAATACAAAATGTAGAGTATATTCTACATTTGCATAGGGCATCGCTTAGTTAAACGAATTACTTATTAATGCGTGCACTAATCGCTTTAATTTTGTAGAGCAAGAGCTTTTTTTTAAGGCGTTGTTACCTCGACCGAAATCAGAGCCGACGCCTGTTTTGCCTTATTTTTTCATTCAAAAAGGAAATTTAAAAAATTCACTGGCAGTTTGTTGTGTTTATGATAAGATTGTTTTACTGTTGAAGGAACCGCGGCTAGCTCTTCCCAGGATGCCGATTTAAAAGACAAGTTTATGGTACAAATAACAAAAGAAAAAAAAAAAGTTACTCCCTCAATTTGGTGTGGGGGTCTTAATTTCAATAATTTGAAAATCCGTGTTAATTATACCTCAAAGAAGGACAATAACTCGGCATTTTTTTTTATTTGCATTCGAGAAGCAAGAAGCATCCTCCGTTTATTTTAATAATGTTAACAAGAAAAAACTTTACAAGGTCATTGAACATTTTCAAAAACTTGATATAACTGTAAAAATGAGTCTGATGCGGCACATAATCAAAACATGCTTTGTTCGATAGTTAACACATTATTTTATTTAAAAAAGTAAAAAAAGAACCCATTTATTACTCTTATCCGCCAATATCATTAATATACTGCAGAATTTCGAATTTATTTAAATAAAAATTAATTCTTAATGGTCTGGATGGGTTCACCGTCAAACTTGCTTGCCCTTGCTGGGTCAAAGTTCGATGGCCAATCACCCTGTATACAACTTCAATTTTGTTATTAATGATATAGTTTTCTCCACAACAACTCCTACACTAATCTGTCCTACTCCTACAGATTAACTGCAGGTAATTATTTGTAAACATTAGCAGTATCACGACAAGTGATCATTAGGCGAGTTTACCTGACGACTCATTAACTTAACTATGAATAAAGTTATGGGGGAAGTGGGCCTGAGTGGCTAGCTAGGGTTACACGAAAACACGAAAAATATTATTTAGTATCTGTTTTACATACACTTTTAGTATGGCTGATCCTTCAAAGACTTCTTTGTATTGGTAAGATGCAAGGAATCCCTCAAAACCATTTGATACTTACAAACACAGACAAGAAAACAAACAAGAGAAATATAAATTGTAGATGAATTGATTCATTATAAGTAGAATTATTTACTTTGTTCTGTCTGTGATTGATTATTTATTGTCTCAAAGTAAACTACATATATTATTATTCCAATTTGTATTGTCGTTGATTATTATTGTTTTTGTTTACCTATTTACAAGGTAAGGTTTCATGGTCGCTTCTGTAGGTACTTTACCTTAAAAAGATTGACGTGAACAATGAATCAAAGTGATCACTTTATTTCCCATTTTCATTACTTATTTAACCTGCATTTTGTAACGAGTAAGGTCTAAAGCTGGTAAATATGTGCTGCTGTACCTAACTAAAATACCTAAGGAACTTAGATCTTTGCTCGTTTTACATAAGGTATGGTAAGGTACATACTGTAAAAACAGCACTGCACACCTTGTTTTCACTCGCGAGAATAATGTTTATTTTTTCAGTAGATATCCAGATTTCAACAATC
Source organism: Eupithecia pulchellata (assembly GCA_963931895.1). NCBI lineage: Eukaryota > Metazoa > Arthropoda > Insecta > Lepidoptera > Geometridae > Eupithecia > Eupithecia pulchellata. The sequence continues at coordinate 7,384,523 of OZ007543.1, forward strand.
CACGTCAAATTATGTCCAACACGTAAAGCGGTTGTTGAACAGGTCGATCCTTATTTACTTCATTCGCCCGTTGATGCCAAGAGCGCAGCGCTTCGGTATTCATTCACCGATTTCACAGAGGGTACTTGGAAATCGGCTGATAGGATCGCTAATTAAACTACCGTTTATAGATAGAAGATAGATAGAAAATTCACACTTTTTGCTTTGCACACTTAACAAAACAATAAAAACAAAATTTATATTAAAAAATGTGACAATTGGCGGTTTTATCGCTCAAGAGCGATCTCTATCAGACAACCGTGGATGGATAGGATTGTTGGACTTAACATGGGGATCTGTATGCATTTCTTTGTAATTAAAACTCGAATAAATTATACCTTACATCCAAGTACCTTACATCCTACTTATATATTAAAATATCTAAATATATAAACATATACTTATATAAATACATACATACAAAATATCAACATTTTATAAAAGGAAAACAAGAGGTGTCATCAGTGACAGCAAGACAAATAGTGTTCCTTTACCATTCTTGAATATTGCCATAGAGCAACGCGGGCCCCCGGCGTCATTGACTTTGCTAATCTTACGGAAACTGGCAAAGCATGCCAAAGTTGTAAAGCACGGGAGGTAAAGGCGTTGTCGAAAAAAGAAGTAGAATGGACAGGGACTTGAAGCATATGAGTATATTTTGTGAGCAAAGATCGAACAACCCCCAATTGATAAATAATGGCATCTAGGCGCTCATTAGGGGAAACCTTTGTCCAGCAGTGTATTATAGCTGATGATGATGAAGATGATCATTATCATCAGCCTACAATAGTCCACTGCTGGACCTCTAGGCCTCCCCAAATGAGCGCCATAGATGGCATTATTCATCATTTGGGGGTTATTGCCCAAAATCCCCACGCTGGGCATGCGGGTTGGGGATCGCAGTACGGTGTAGTTGTTCTGCAGAGGGCGCTGCTGCCCGCCCCCCGCTGTGTTTCTCTTAGTCGCCTCTTACGACACCCACGGGAAGAGTTGGGGTGGTGAAATTCTATCCGGCTGATGATGATGATGATACATAGAAAAATACAAGACATCCGAAATAAAGTGGAATTCGCTGCCTGCTTCTGTTTTTCCTGCTGTGTGGATTATCCGGCATTATATATTTATTATTATTTATTATTTATTTCCGACTGGGTATATTCAAGACTAAGAGTGAATAATTCTTCTGTAAAATACCGTCTTCACCATTCATCGTAAACAAAAGGTGTAGGTATCAAGAAAAAAAAATTACAAACTGTTAACTGATTTTGGGACCTATCTACCTTTATTAATAAAGGACCTTGATTCTAAATTTCAAGATATTTTAACTGAAAACTATTTCCGCTCTAGACGAAAAATTGGTGAATAATCATTTTAAAACTAGGTATATACATCAAAATAATATCATAATCTGGAGAATATAATATTAAAACTACCCCATGGGGACACTTCCGACGGATGTGGATCAGTTGAGCTACCTGTAGATTGTTTGCAAAGTCTACAGTTAGCTCAATGATTTCAAATGTAAATACTAGTTTTAATTAGGTTTTGTTATTAAATTTCTACTATCCCCATAGTTGCCCATAGTCGACTAAATATCCTATTTAAATTTCAATGTGTAAGTAATTAATTTTATAGAATGGACATTAATGTAAATAATAAAAATATATGCCAGACCATATTTGATTTTTAATTTACTTCGCCTCTTACGTATTTTGATTTCGTAATGATGGGTAATTCAAAAAATAAATACAAATACTTGAGAAAGAACACATTTATTTATTTCTTATTTCATATGTATTTTATATATTTTACGTTCTCTACTTTGCTACATACACAGACTTTGTACAGATTTATATACTTAGTTATAAATTATTATGTACATCACAGAACACTGGAATACATGGGGAATTATAAAAGTATGGTATTTATAAGTAAGTAGCCTATAATTATTTGAATAAAAAGCGACTTAGCTTAAATATTCAGCCATACATTAAACGAATCCTAAAATGAATTTTCTGAATATTTTCAAACACCTATTTCCAATCGAAATTCAAATATCCAAGTAAGAAAATTAAAAAAGTGTTATTTTGCTTTTATCTGTAAAAAAATATAAACGAAAATCAAAAGCGGTTTTTGCGAAAAATTATAATTTACAATGGCAAATTCGTTATACCGCTGTTATCTAGAAAAAAAAATCAAAAGTTGTTTTTGCGAAATATTCTAATTTATGATTGCGTACAGAAAATATCAAGTCATAAAAGTTGTATTTTGAAATCAAATTATATCTAATGATTATCTATTATTAAAACCTATTTATCAAATATTTACAAAAACTTATTGCTTTGATACACTTATTTAATACACAAATACTATTTAATAAATAAATATTTCTACACGTCATAATTCTATTGACTGATGTAATTTTACTAAAATTAATTATTTCAATACATTTTCAAAAAGTCGATCATGTAGCGATCCACCTAATATAATATAATTTTATATAAATAAACCCAAAACGGATTAACTGAAAAAGATATTTGAGAAATCGACAGAGAAATGAGAATTTTTATAGAAGAAAACATCTTCAGAACATATTATTTATATATTTTATTTAATTACAAATCTCCGGTGATGTTGGAATGTTTAAAACTCTATGAATATGTACTTTATACACCACGTGATAATCTTGAGATTCATATTGGATGTTGAAACTACAAAATCTTTTACTAATGAAATAATCGTTAATGTCGGAGAAACCAAATACTCCATGACTCGAAAAATCCTTTTTTATTCATTTCTTGTCATGTTGGAATGTTAATAACTTGCATGGAATCTTTTCCTCTCATTCACTTAAGATTCATTGAGATTGTAGAAAACTCAGGCTTACAAAAAAATCTGAATTTTCTGAAGTGATCCATATAATCAACGTAAAGTACTAGATTCTAATCGGCCCAAATAAAAAAATCCAATACAGAAATATTTCCTTGAATATTAATCTCTCCTACCACTTTTCAAACGTATTTATTCCATCATTTTGTTAAATACCGAAAGAATCCAGGCTTTCCACGGTTACAAAGTTTATATCTACACTGCTATAAAGGTTGCTTCACACCATCTGCAATCCTTTGAGGCTTTCCACGTGTTCTTTCGCCTTCATCCTCAGCGCTGCAATGGAGGTTGACCTTGGATCCGGCGGCGCGGGGGGTGCCGGCGCAGGGGCGGGCGGGGTGAGGTAGCTCGGGTAGCCGGACGGCGGGTGACTGAGGAAACCTGGAAAAGAAGGTTGTTTTTAGCAAGAGTGTTGTAAGTTACGCTGGTGTGGTGGGGAATGGCCTGCTTTTTAAGCAGGAGGGAGTGGGTTCAAATCTCTAAATTCTATAAATACACAAAATATGTTTTCGTTATTTTCTTTCCTGCTTTTCATAAAAGTATCAGTCCAAGGTTAGCTCAGGGTATCGTCAAATGGAAAAGGGGCTTTGAAAGGCCTGTAAAAACTGACAGCAAGAGTAAATAGATTCTAAAGAAGCGTGATTTCGAAAACTCAGGCCAAGCAGGAAGTTTATTTCTAGTATAGAATTACAATGATTCACAATTTCAATGATAGACAATGATCTTATCGTAACGTCATAAATTGCGTTTATTATTAACGACAAAGGAATGAATTACAAATAATTTACACAGTCCATGAATGATCCAAAAAATTACGTTGCAATAATCCCCTTGGTGATAACTTCATAGGTGAATGGCGGATGATAATTTGTGATATCATAGACAGCTGAATGATAATGAGTCAAACAAAGGGAGAGGTAGTAAGGTCTATATATGTCTAGCAATGGACTCAGTTGATAGCTGGTGTAAACTAAACTGATGAGTCATTCTAATGCTTACCAGGTAGCGCGGTCAGCAGCGGCGGTGCCAACCACGGGTCCACGGGCAGCCCCAGTCCGCTAAGTCGAGGCATGCCGCTGCAGCCGTATTCAGATAGACCGAGTCTCGCAGCTTCCATCTTCTCTTGACGCCGCCATTTTGCTCGTCGGTTCTGGAACCACACCTGGAACGAAGAAAAGAAAGCTTAGCATATTGATCTCTAATATTTTATTAATTTATATGTTAAAAATTTACGAAGAAAATCTGTATTCATATTAATAATTGGCGACTTACGTTCTGTGGTATACACCACAGAACGTAAGTCGCCAAAATTTTGTATGGTAGGTACCGTGGTAATTAATAGCGACACAATACGGTATAACGCAAAAAGCGATGCACAAGGTAGAAAATCAGACAGTAGAACAATGTGATGTCACTTTCAAAATTATTTCAGCAAGTGCATCCTAATAAAAAGGTGAAGACTACACTACCGGCCAATAAAACTATTAACAGCGACACGACACGGTACGACGCAAAAAGCGATGCATAAGGTAGAAAACCAGACAGTAGTATATTTATGTCACTTTCAAAATTATTTCAGCAAATACCTTTTTTCAGCAAGTGCATCCTAATAAAAAGGTGACGACAGCTACACTACCGGCCAATAAAACGATTAGCAGCGACACGACACGATATGACGTGCGACGCGCGCCGACTCACTTGTTAGCTGACATTTATTGCCGAAGTTTATGTTTTAGGGCTGACTCTGAGTAGAATGTATCCAAACGAACACTAGCTTCTACTTCTTCTTTTGTTTGTTTGTTGAACATTGTAACAAAAATAAGTTAAGTGCAAGGAACTTATACCTATAAGTTCCGAGAAATGGGATAGGTAGGCTACGTTTAGAATAAAAAAAAAACAACAATAGTTTAAATGAAGAATTTAAATTAATTTGAATTTGAATTTAATTTAATTTATTTTTTAATGTTTTAATTTTTTTTTATACGTCACGTTATTTTACAAAATAGTAGTCTTCGAGGTACTCCACCATTTTAGCAGCTCTGATTCAATTTTGTTCTTATTTATTTGTAAATACCATGCTTCGGTGTACGCTGAGGATACATAGGCCGTTTAAAGGATTTTCAGTCATCATTTCCTCAGCCATGTTTACTTCTAAGAACTTTCCGCGAATTTTTTGACATTTTTCGATGTTTTTTAAATAAGTAGGTACGCAATCGTGTGACACTAGTATGACAGCTGATAACCTAGAATATTTAAAAAAAAATCATAGTCAAGAAAAGAAAGCTAAGAACAATTTGGTTTTAGAAGATAAAAAAAAGTCTTACTACGGAATGAATGGCGAGCGAAGCGAGCCTCCAAATTTTTGTCATATTTTGGAGAGGCTGGTAAACATGACAAAAAGGCTATAGAATTAACGGCGAGCGGAGCGAGCCGCAATTTTTTTTAGACATTTTAGATGTTCTGTAAAATACAATCAAGACACAGAGTGTGTTTGGATGGTCACGTGGTAGCATAAAAAAATATAACAGTGAGCGGAATGAGCGCTCATATTTTGTTGTGTTTGCGGCCTCTGAAAATGGTTGAGAAATTGTGAAATTTTCGGAAGGCTTAAGCCTTCCGAAAAAGCCTTTAAAAGCCTAGAAAAGAAGACAATGAACGGCGAGCGAAGCGAGCCGCGAAATTTTTTGTTACATTTTCGGTCGTTAGCAAACATATTTGAAAATTATGCTATAACCTACCTAAGACATAACAGCAAACAGATGGAGATATTCAATTACGGAAAACTTGAAAATAGTTATCTACCCATCTATAGATTCACGAAATTAAAAGTTATGTCGTGATCTGCCTTCCTGTAAAAAAAGTTATGTCGTGATCGACTCCCACTGGAGTCGGGCGTAAATGAATGCGATGCGTGCACCTAGCTCACTAACCTCACACTAACCACAATGTAGGTAAACAATAGGAATGAAATGGCATGGAGCGCGAGCGCGCCCTACCCCGCCACCGATAACGCGCAGCGTTTGCGGTGGTAATTTTAAAGTTTGGCGAAGAAAGCTTGGTAAAACGACAAAAAAAATTAGATATTTAGATAGAGGTGCAAAAAAATTTATTGGTTCGATGGTCCCGTAGCAGCGTAAAAAAATTATAACAGTGTAATGAGCGCTGATATTTTTTTGTGTTTGCGGCCTCTGAAAATTATTGAGAAAATGTGACATTTTCGGAAGGCTGTAAAAAAGCTTACAAAAGTAGAGAATTAACGGCGAGCGGAGCAAGCCGCGAAATTTTTTCTGACGTTTTCGTTCTTTAGCGAACAGTTTTGAAAGTATTCTATAACTAAAGAAATAACAGCAAACGGAGGGAGATATTCAATTACGGAAAAACATGGAAATAGGTATCTATCCAATAAATGTGCCTACATATAATGTAGTTGCACAATAAGAATTGAATGGCACGGAGCGCGAGCGCGCCCTACCCCGCAACCAACAAGCGCAGCGCGCTGTTGCAGTGGAGAATTTTGATGAAAAAAAAAATAAGAGAAGATGAAAAGAGTTTTTAAGAGAGCCTTGAGTTTTTAACCAACCATTTCAGGTGCTGCGTGACACGTACGTATATCCGAGAAAATTTTATCCATTGAAGTTTGATTTTAAACGGTGCCTCAACATTTCGGTGGGGGTTTGAATTTAGATGCAAACATAGTACGATTGTATAAAATTGACCTGTCAATGAAGTTTAGTTTATTAATAGGCTTGGCTACGTAGGTACGTATTTAAAATTAAGACTGCATCCTCCAGGGGGGGGCAGCTGCCCCCCCCTGCCCGTACCTCCCTACGCCCATGAGTGTGACTGATACTTTATAGTCTGTTTGCTTTTGTTTAGTCATGTCTATGTTCGTGAACAAGGTAAAGAATACATTACTACTACCTATTACTATTTTAAACGGTTAAATACCCTCACGCTTTACAATCTGTTTTCTGATTTATTTTAATATGCTTTTCATATTGAAAATTAGTTAGTGTTAGGCCTCGACATCAACGAATGACTACTTCCTATTGGTTAGTTGTATATTGTAGACGTGTATCAAAGGTTTATTCATTAGGAATTAGGTACGTAACGTACGTAGTACTTGGCAGTAGGTTTTTTTTAAATTTCTAGTACATTGGCATTCAAAATTCATACATATATTTTATATTCATTTTCTCATAAAGTGTATCCACCTAACCACAGATCTATAGTTAGTTGACAGGTTACCTGGTCGTTAATAATCTTAACTCAACAGCTGTGGCTGAGCCTTGGTCTGATCGAGTGTATTTTCTATTCGACTCCATCTTGGCTTTTCCCTGCCAGCCGGTCATTCCAATTGGCTTTCGCTACTCGATGGAATTCAGGAGCAGGTTCTTGAAGACTAAAGAGTTATCAGAGTTTCAGTCTTCCGAAGATCTTCGGCTGTCAGGTTTGCCACGCAGAAGACTCTTTGGTGCTCTGTCGTTTTGCAATCGTTCAAGTTGCGAGGATCGAAGATTACTTTTACGGACCTCTTTTAGATATTTGGAGGTTTGCAACTATTTTTTGTTGAATTATCGACTTTAGGAATTATTATTTTTTATTGACTTGACTTGACTTCTTCGATATGCCACTTTTCTGCCAGTGTCCAGTTCATGGAAATGTTATTTTTTATTTTGAGTCTCTATTAAGAGTAATGTCAATTGTTGATTAGTTAAACTATATGTTTTTTGATTTGAGAGTCTATTTAATACGAAATAGTCTATTTAAAATTATTGGTCTACTCAAACCAATAATTTATCTACAGATTTTTTTCAGGGTGTTCTGGTCCTTTTCTGCGTATACTAAAAAATATCTATCTATGTAATTATATTGTCTTATGTATATCAGTTAGTCTAGTGCACATAACACAAGTTCTGCTTAGCTTGCGGCTAGATGATGCTGTGTGGATTGTCCAGCATTATTTATTTATTTTTATTAATATACAAAAACCGTTATTTCACATTTGAGACAGCCCTGCAGTCGTAAAGAAATGAACTATGGTGTCGGCCGGTGCCATGGAGCGGCAGCGCCCTCTATTAAATAAATCCTATCATTCGATATCAGTGTCGGCGATTACGGCGACAGATACTCTGTTAGCTTTTATGTTCTTTGAATAAACAAACGCTGTTGATTCTAAGCACGATATTGGCGGTGTTGTATTCACTCTGGCAAAATGCATAATGTTAATTACTTTTGAAAGTAAACTGGTAGGTATCATTTAAGCGGTCAGCAGAATAAAGAGGTTTCGGTCAGCCGAAAAATTGATTTTGTCAGCAGAAAAAAACAAATAGGGCTGTATCTAGCAGTCAGTCAAAATTACGGCCGTCTACCGTGCGTAGCATTTAATGCACCCGGTGAATTAAGTCTACCGGGTGTTACATTGAAAGGTGTACTTTGTTCACCCAGGTGCATTAAGTTTACCATGCGTAGCACTTAATTCACCCAGGTGATTTACTTAAGGTGAATTAAGTCTACCGGGCCAAAATTACTAGAACCCGCGACTTTTCCATTACGAGACGTGCTATACAACTGCGTCGCGAAATCCAGAACCCAACTAGTCATGAGTCTTTGGGAATTTGTTCAGACTCTAGCGCCGTTAGCTAGATTATTATTAAAATTCCTAGAGATTACCCCGAGTGCGTGTTGACCGCGAAAGCTTACGCACAAATTATTATAACAAAAATCTAATAGATTTTCAAATCCTGAGTATAAAGTTAACTTAATTCACGGGCATTTCACATGCTGTTGTTTCAAGACAGTTTGTATTTTCTTTGATTTTTTTTGATAGATGTTACACCAACACATTATTGTTTATTATATATATACAAGCACATACACTAATACAACAATTTTTTAATGTAGGTACACCTTATAAAAATAAAATACGGTTAAATTTGTATCCTGATTGCTCGGTTAAAGTCTAAATAATAATTAGATTATCATAGTTTATACTGATGAAGACAGATTTTCAACAAAATTTCACCCTTATTCACCGTGATATATCAAAGTAAACAAATTTAATACTTTTGACAGGTAACCTATCAGCGTAGCATGATAGTAGAATTGTTATAAAACACGCAAAGAAGGTTTACAAAAATACATTCACATTTCACACGGCAATATGATTCCATATTGTATCGATAATCGAAAATAAACTTTATGATTTGGTGATAAAAGTTTTTATTGAGTGTCGTTCCACTGTTGATAGGTATGTAAAAAATGATATAGAAAACGTCTAGACAGAGTGGGAGATATTGAGCGACATTGTGTGAGGTTTTCAGGGTATTAAACCCATTTTCAAGAAGTGTCAAAACAGGTTCTTTATTAAAAAAAAAAACATATTAGATGAGTAAAACTTTTTAAATCACGATTTGTTGACATATTAAAGAATATTTATCGGGTATTTATCGCGTACCTTTTTAATTTTCCCCTACGTTTCCATCCATCCATCCATAAAATTATATTAGATGAGTTTTAGGAAAATGTTTTTACATTTTAAATTTTTAAGTTCACGTGTACGTGTACGCAAGCGTAGTGGACGCTATAAATAGTCATGACGTCAGTAGGCTATGTGAACCTAGTACAAGCATAATGTAAACGCTGTTGACATTTTTAGTGACGTCATAAACATGGCGGTTACTATCAAGGTATTATAGAACAGTAGGCCAAGCACGGGGATTGTTCTCTAGGGTAGAATAGACAATAATGACATCGCAATGCCATACATTGCGTAGGTACATTATTGAAGTTGAAGAAATTAATTTCAAATAATTTACGCATTCGATGACAAAGTGACGTCATTTTTGTCTATTCTACCTTAGACAAGAAAGCCCGTGCTTGCCCTACAGGTAAAAAAACGAAAAACTTTGGATTCTATTTTAAATTTATTTTCTTATTAATGGAATTAAGACTGATTTTTGCTTAAGCTAATGCAAATAGAAATGTTAAGATTTTTTCATACTTTTAAACTCTGTAGGTTGCCGGACCAACGGTTTAACGTTCAGCTAGGTTCAGATTTCAGTTTCATTTCATTTTATTTCGGCCTAGAAAATAAGCACAGTTTATAAAATTATCCAAGTGTTTACTTAGAATTAGGATTTAAATACATTTTAGTGGCGTGTGACCTCATTAATCATCCTAAATCCTATTTAATTCTTAAAAATATTTCTATGTCAGATAGTAACATCACTACCGTAAAAGCATCACCACCCAAAAGTAAAGCAATGAAAATCATCCGTTTACTAAATCGCATTAACCCTAACAGCAATAAAAACAGAAAAGGCATTGTTCAGTTAATTGGTAGGAACTAAAACTTCACTCGGGAGCATAAAATGACTAATTTGTGTTCATTAATAAGTGTTCGCTTAGCACGCAATGGATTCAGTTGTACAACTTGATTAGTGATGTAGCAGGTTGAATGGACGAAAAAAAATACAAACTTAATTTTTTTTTAATAAGGTAAGTACAGTGCGCGTCAGACTTAAGTACCCCCCTTGTCTACATAATATTTACGACTATTTCGAATTCTCCTGTAACTTATCACAAATTTTCACATGCAAAAATTTATCACGCCGCCGCTCAGGATCGAACCACCCACCATAATACTCAAAGTCTGAAATTTCTAACAATAACAACTATTGTGTCCCACATACATTGAGATAGGGGGGTATTTATATGTGACGCGCACTGTACATATTAATAGAAGTTACAAATGAACGATGAGGCTGCAAAAGTTGTACTGGATATTGGACGAAAAGGTTTTAAAGTTACGAAGAAAAAAAAATAGGTTAGCTAATAGTGAACAAGTAACTAATTGAAAACTAAGCAAAACCTTAAGGCAATTTGACGACCTCTGTGGCGTGGTGGGCGAAGGTTCGCCTGCGATGCATGAAGTTCCGGGTTCGATTCCCGCCGAGAGACAAATGTTTGTATGATCTGCAAAACACGACTTACCTACAAATAAACGTAACTTAATTGAATTAAAGCAAAAAAACATTTATTTTAATAGTCAATAGACTTCCGTTTAACAATATTTTGAGAAGTAATATTGCTAATAACAACTCTATTGTCGTTAGATGCTTAAAGTAAACAAATTAGATTGATTGAATTACTACCAATGTCACAAATTATTATTGCCAATGCCACGAATTCTTAAAACATAAAAAATACTAACAATATAACACAAGCTTTGCATAGTTTAGGGCTAGATGAATTATCTAGATGAGTTATTATTTTATGAGAATTATCCAGAACTTATTTCATTATTTAATTTATAACACGAAATTAAGAACAAAAGTACGAAAACTACCCCAGATGAATTATCTAGATGAGTTATTATTTTATGTGAATTATCCAGAACTTATTTCATTATTCATATTTAACATAAAACACGAAATTAAGAACAAAAGTACGAAAACTACCCCAGATGAATTATCTAGATGAGTTATTATTTTATGTGAATTATCCAGAACTTATTTCATTATTCATATTTAACTTATAACACGAAACGAGAACTACCCCAGACGAATTATCTAGATGAGTTATTATTTTATGTGAATTATCCAGAACTTATTTCATTATTCATATTTAACTTATAACACGAAATTAAGTATAAAAGTACGAGAACTACCCCAGATGAATTATCTAGATGAGTTATTATTTTATGTGAATTATCCAGAACTTATTTCATTATTCATATTTAACATAAAACACGAAATTAAGAACAAAAGTATGAAAACTACCCCAGATGAATTATCTAGATGAGTTATTATTTTATGTGAATTATCCAGAACTTATTTCATTATTCATATTTAACTTATAACACGAAATTTAGTACAAAAGTACGAGAACTACCCCATCCCTCACGAACTCGCCCGGGCAATAAAAATTAAATAAACGACTTGCCCCGTTACAGGTTGAAATTGTTTGTTCCCCGATATTACACTTCTTTAACATTATTGTGTGAATTCAGGAATTGTTTGCGGCAAAGTTTTAATATTACAGGAATTATGGTGGTTGCATCTTTTTATGAAACTATACTACAGCCAAATATATGTAGAAAGTTTGTCAACAATCCACGTCGACTTTCTGATATAAGATAAGTAAGCTATGAATATTGAAGAAATCCTTCCTTTGATATTTAAAAAAAAATGACAAATAATTTAAATTGCGTATAAAATGACACAGGTAAGCTGAATCGTAAGCTGTATGAAAACTATTTTATTGAAAAGTTCACCTTCGTTATGTCCAAATTTAAGCCAAATTTTACATGTTTATTTTTTAATGTATGATAATATGCAACTTGTGCGTTAAAGAATTTGGGTTTTCTATGTCTATGTCTATGTCTTTCGCAGGTCATGATCACAGCTGGATTTAGGGTGATAACTAAGAATACCATGGTTGCAAAACCTGTTTAGAGTTTCTGATTGCACGAGCAATACAATTCCTTGACTTTTTGATTTATAGAGTTTGTTTGAACACTTTAGCCCTTGTACATTTCCCTAAACTAAGCTTCAATCTGTAGATGAGACAAGACAAATCTCACAAAATTGCCTCCGCCTAAAAACGCAGGGCGGAATTCGTTCCAATAAACGTCAAGTTTCACCGCAGAGATTGAATAAAAACGAAACAAAAAGCGATCCGCCCGCGCCAACTGTCATGTTTCAAAAAACGAACGTCACAACACTAACAATGCCGCTCAAATATGACATCTGTCAGATTTGCCCCGCTCTGATTGGTTGTTTTGAGTTCCCGCTGTTTGTTATATTGGATTGCGTGTAATTTAATTATTTTGAGTTTACGAGGTCTTTTAGCGTTAATCGAGAGAGAAAATTGACTTTGGCGTGACATGTGTTTGGTTTGTGTTGGGTTTAATTTGTTTCATGTTGATTGTTGCTTTATAATGTGTTTTGTGAACAAAAGTCTCCAAAAAGGTTTCATGTGTAGCTTATTCTGTTTTCAGGATAGTTTACCTACACCCTGAAAATAAAATGGGTTATTAAACTCATTATGAATATAAGCGGGTTAACTATGAACCTATTTTGTGTTGGAAGAACACGAACACCAACGTTTCATCCCTTAACGAAGGACTAATGAATTCGCCAAACTACGATAGTTTTTATAGTAAAAAAGCCCTTATTAACCTAAGAAAATGTGCATTTCAACACTTCCACTACGGTCTTGTTTAGATTTCCTATTGATTTTCCACACTTTTTGGTTTAAATAGACACCAAATTCCCCAAAGTCTGGTGAGTAGTCCTAAACTCCGTGTAAGAGGCATGTTGAAGAAGATTCGTTGACACCTCCACTGCGATCTTGTTTAGGTTTTATAATGCTTATCTATACTTTTTTTTAATGTTCATCAAATTTCCCAAACCTCGTGATTCCTAGTCTCGTAGAAGGATAGCATTTTCAGCAGGGGTACCATGAAGATTACCAAAAAAAGAAATACTTCAGTAACTTTCTGTTCTGCCTATGCAAAGCTTCATGCAATAATGACAGCACATAGAACCGCAATTCCACCGAGTACACAGTCCCGACGTATCTTTACTCGCTCTCTTCAAATATAATTTCTGGTTCATGTTGGTGCCGTGAGCGACACGCGCTTTAAAAATAAAACTTTTACCTGAGAGTTCTAGAGCTGTTAATACCGAAATGCGGTATTTTTTATATAAAAATGTATAAAATAATGCTGGACAATCCACACATCATCAGCTAGCACCAAGCTAAGCAGAGCTAGTGTTATGGTTACTAGATGGCTGATATACAAAATGCAATATAACATGGACAAAAAATTTAAGTGAAGAGAAATCAATAACAAATTATTTCTTTTTTATAATATCTATCTGTATGAAATTTGACTTGTCTAAGTGCTTATTTTGTAAGCCTAAAGAAATATTTATTGAATCTGAATCTGATAGATTATATATTAAGTATACCAACATATCAGTTGAGCTACCTGTAATTTGTTTGCAAAAGTCTGCAGTTAGCTCAATTGTAAATACTAGCTCTAATTTAGTTATAAATTGTAATTTTCTGTGTAAATAAAGGCTTTATTTCCAATAAAAAATTTAAAATAACATTTGTCACACCAAAACAGCCACAAAACACACCACATCAGCTCTTTTTCCCCAAGTCCCAAGGCAAGCGTGCGTCGTGGGACCAATTAGCCCACAATTCCGAACACGAAATGTTTAACCGCCTTAATTTCACCCCAATAACACGTTAATTTGACCCCCTTTGCCTTTGATAAGAGAATACAAAAAAAAAATTGTTCCGTAATAATACCTAGTTAGTAAAACTTGTCTTTGATTAATCAGTTGGTCAATTGATAATCAGTCATCATCATCATCATCACCAGCCTATAATAGTCCACTGCTGGACATAGGCCTCCCCTAATGAGCGCCATAGATGGCATTATCATTTGGGGGTTATTGCCCATAATCCCCATGCTGGGCATGCGGGTTGGGGATCGCAGTTCGGTGGAGTTGTTCTGCAGAGGGCGCTGCTGCCCGCCCTCCGGTGTGATTCCCTTAGTCGCCTCTTACGATACGACACACACGGGAAGAGTTGGGGTGGTGAAATTATATGCCGACACCACACGGCAAACCTTTTGAACCACATAAGTCACTTAAATGTGGTTCAAAAGGTTAAAATTATGATTCGACAAATATGACGATATTCCTCCAAGTACTACTTATTTGTGTAGGTTTAACTTAATTACAATAGAACGCGAAGCATGAACAAATCCAACACTCCGATTATACTTTTTTTTTAGTTAATTAGGTACACAAGAAATTATCATAACTTAGAGTACTTTATAGTTAAGATTCTATTAATATAATTCTTATGTATAGATATTATTATGAGGATTAAGTTCTTAAATAAATAAATAAATAAAAATAATAAAATACTTAGTTAGGTAATAGGTTTTTCCGTCCGTATTTCAAACGGAGAGCCCAAGAGAGAATATATTCAACGATTCAACGATAAAGTTTTCAGCATCCTAACAACTGGCTCAGGGATGGCTCAGGGTAACCAAGATTCTGACATCTGTCACATGTCAAAATCAATAACCACGCGAGACAGGCAAATCGAGACCGACTCGACAGTGCGGACAAGAAACAAAACAACACGGGAATTTAGGAATAGAAAATATTTGAGACTGACCGAGGGGAAAACTGGATTTGGTTTGGCTGTCGGCGCAATTTCGCCAGGGTACCTACCTAAGTTGTTGGTTGAAAGCTGCTTGGGACCTTTAGACCTACATATTATGTGTCATAAATGACTTTGACATTTCTTACATTTTATACACTTTCTTAGGTTCTTCGACGGGAATGTAGGAATAGAAAATATTTGAGCCTAACCGAGGCGAAAACTCGATTTGGTTTGGATGTCGGCGAAATTTCGACAGGCTAGGTCATCTCGGTTAACAAAGTTAGATACTACTTCTTAATTATATTATAATTTTGTCTTGTAATACCAAGAGCTAGGGGTTGTGAGATTTTTTTTAATTTGAACCCAATGTGGGACTCGGTGGGTTAAGTTAAAGCAACTATGGGTTAGTACCATAACTCTAAAATTACCAACGCCAATTTGTCATCGACAACAGAATCACAAACACAACACAACAGACCGACCAAGAACCAATGCCATATTCAATAATTCATTTTTTTAAGCAGAACTTAAGTATGATCCGTTTAGTAATTGTGAAGAGGTAATAAACATCCAAACTTTCTCATATAGATTATTATTAATGTGATTTATATTCGTTTTAGAAATAAGTGAATTTTGTAAGCCTACATAATTTTTTATTATTGTTTTTGATCCATCTTAGGTACAATACAATGTTAAAAATAAATTAGGAAAGTAGAAACCCCTGTATTTGCCTACTTCAAGGGTCGAAAAAATTCAATTTAAAGTATCGATCTAAGCCCTCTTGTTTGCCCAACAACGAAATTGACTGTAACTTGCTCTCTCGCTCTCCCGCCCAACACAAACAAGCCCAAAGTACTTCAGTTTCTTTCTATCCAAGAAAACAGAGATAGCCCACACCTTCCACGTGAGTTAGAAAGAGATAAAAACACATCGCCATCTTAGATGCAACCCATGGACCAAGTTAGCCAATAATTCAAGACAAGCGACGGCGTAAACTGCTAAATTGTATTCTATTCTTTGAGTGGCTAAGTTGAGTTTCGGTTGGAGTGGAATTAGTAGGGATCCTTAAGGGGAGGGTAATGATGTACTGTTTGTGAAAGTATTGTGATGAAGGTCTGGTTTTGAAATGGGTATTAATAAGGCTTATTAGTGAAGTTGGATTGTGACAGTTTTGGGGGCTACTGTGCAAAGGTGATTATTAATTTTAGGGGAATATATTTTTGACCTTCAAAGAAATGTTAGATGTCAGAATTATTCGTAAATCTAATTTACCTGTCAATAAATTATTGTATGTATACGTAGCGTATGTGATTTTTTGAATAATTAAAAGTAACACATTGTTTATGATGTTTAGAGACACATATAATTTTGTATTAATGGCTTTTTAATGCAATCGGGATATATTTATGTACGATCTACAAATATTTGCTGTGTGTGTTCCGGTCGTTTCGTATAAAAATATCTATGTATTAAGTAGCTATGTAGGTATATCAGTCATCAACTGCCCTAAACACAAGCTTTGCTTAGCTTGGGGCTGGATGATACTGTGTTAATTATCCAGCATTATTATTATTATTAAGACTCTTCATTTATTTAATATCTAGTTCTGAATTCCATTTTTTACTTTTAAAACACATTAAAGTAATACTTTAAAATAAGTCTGCAGTAACAAATACATAAAAACAGATCACTGGCGGTGAAGCTTATTTTTATTATTTTATTTCATAGTTTCATTAGTAGAAGATAATTTTACACAAGTAACATTATCTTCTACTAATGGAACTTATTCATAAAATAGTGATAAAACTTCACTTGTTAAGTTCTTCTAATCACCTATTATATGTACCTATATTATCCCGTAACATGAAAACCTAGCTTACAACAAAAAAAAAATAATTGAACCAAGTAGATCGGACCTAGAGCTTAATGTGGGGCCGTAGTTAATCTCATAGACATACCTACCTATTATAGTTAGGTCCTAAGTCATTTTCTATGTCAATGTATGCCTAAATTGTAAACTTTAGTTAAAAATAAAAAAAATTGTAATTTTGTATACCTAAGTAGATCGCATTTCCATAAAGTTCATTAAACGCAAACAGACAAATGTATATTAAAACGCAATAAACACCCTCAGATCCGAACCCCAGCACAATACCGCTAAACGAAACGCATCAGAATCTAAAACATCAATCACTCAAACTGAGTTAATCCACAACTAAATTAACCCGGCTAGCCTCCCCTTAACTAAACACAGCACATACGAAAATCAACCTTGAACTGAAACACATAATGTCACATTTCCTTTGTGTTATTCGGAGCAATAAAACCATAGATGTGGATAGACACGTTTTATTGCCATAGAAAAATTTGTCCTATCTGGAGTACTTACATAAAGTTTGATTTATGATCATCAGTTAAAAAGAGCTGAAATTATTACAGAATCGCAAACTATTGGAAATAAGAAACAATTGTATGAAGATTCTACCATGTATTAATTTTGTTCTAAACAATATAAAAGTGATCAATCTTATGATTATCCATCGTATTATTATCGTGCAATAAAAAATTCTAACTTTATCCGAACAACAAATTAGATTCAACTAATGACTTCATTGAACGAGCTCGACCTTTCCGCTCTCGAAGAGGCGCAAGCAATTTATTAATGACTGGTTTCTTTCACACAACAAACTCCCAAACCACGACAGAAATGGAATTTTGAAAAAGGAATGTTAAGAACTTATTTGGACTCTTATGTTGGACATAAATCAAAGGAGTGCATAATTTTAATTATGCGAGATTAGATATAAAACCTCTTTGAAGACAGAACTTAAACTTTTTGAGAAGGTTGAATGCTGAAATTGATATAGCGAAATAATTTTCTTTTGGTTGGCTACACGTTCTCATAAACTTATTTTATAAAGAAAACAGTATGGAAGAGATAGCTTTCATCGATAAGGCCGCTGATTGTACCATTTGAGATATAGTTATTAAGATCGTGTAAAATTGTAACCTTTTAACTGTATTGATGGTGCAATAAAGTAATATTCTATTCATTATTTTGTAGCTAAAATGAAGTCACTTAACTCTATGTACCTATTTTCATGGTACGTTTTACCTACGTTTCATGGTAAAATTACATTAAGTAATTATACCATGAAACGTATCCTTCAGGTTGTGATATTTTTGCATTGTCTTTTTCCATAAATCTGAGTGTGAAAAAACACTACTTAGCAACTGTTTTATGTTAGCAGACCATTATGAATAAGAGGGAAATCATTGCACACCCTAAAGGGCAAATTATGTACATTACTACAATATTATTTCACAGTTCCGTCGTTTTTACATGTAATTTTGCAATAAATATTCTTTATTTTACTTTGATACAGAGGTCATGTATTTCACAGTAAAAACCCCTGTGTGATCTCAGTTAAAAGGCTGTTACAAAATAACCATTTCCAACGGAAAAAAGTAAAATAAACACTCGACCGCATTTACAAACAAATCCGGCAATAATGAAAAAACTTCAATAAAAGAGTTTCCAACAAAATAAACTGGAAACGACAAAATAAAGTGAAAAACGGTGGAGTAATTAATTTTGCTCTACAAAGTTGATTCGATTGCGGCGACTCGTTTATTTTACGTAGCTCGTTTAGGTGTAGCTGGTTCACTCCATGATATTTCATCATCATCATACTAAGGCAGGATTCCCGATATGACCACTCTGTGGCGCCTCGGCGGCGAGTACTTAACAAGACGGTGCGCAGGCAGCCGAGCACGATTTTGTAGATTTTTTGTATGACATATATAAATAATTTCTAGAGATGCACTGTGTAATAAAATGAATAGACGTTTTCTTTTAACACTGACCATTTAAAGTTTAATTTAGAGGTTACTTTGTGATTTTTTTTCTATCGGATGGAATGCCGATCCCTAATTCCGGGAATCCCCTCCTTTACATAAACACGTCCACTACTGAACAAAGGCTTCCCCTAGATGATACATCACAAATAGAGGTCAAAGAGGAAATGACGATATTTTATATTTTTTGGTAAAATATTGTTGAATAAAAATGGTCTAACTCGTTACAATTGTTTTATTTATGTACAATTTATATATTAATTCAAAATGGCGCAGTAGCATTTACTGCCACATTTGTTAGTCCGCTGTCACATTGGCTGTCACTTAGTGACCTAGCTGTTTCAAACGAGCCGTCATTTTTAAACAACAATGTAATAACGAATCAATTTTGTACAGTCACGTAAGTAATTCGCTTTCGATTGAATTTTTATTTGGAGTTTTTAATTGAAACCAGTGCGGTTGTCTGCAATTCATCATGCTTGTTGTGTTGATTGTACTTTTAGCTTTATTGATTTCATTAGTAAATTGTTGAGTTAGTTTAGTTAGGTTACTATAGATGGATTCGCAATTTATTCTCATTAATAATAATAAAATTTAAGTTGACTTATAGCTTTATTGGTTGCATTAGTGAATTTTTAAGTTACTTAGGTTAGTTTAATACATAGGTTTGTGAATGATTATTTTTTTGATAACTTTTCGAACTATTTTCACTAAAATGAAGATTAAATTTAAGATGTCTGGGACCTACGTAAATGACTCCTACTATTTTGACTGCTCATTGGGTGCATTTAAATTTGGTACAATTAATCGAGAAACGAAAATTGTATGAGTTATTCACTCACAAATACATCTAACTTTTATATCGACCTTCTTAGTCGGTTTTTATTAATGATTGTATCAAACAGAGCTCCAAAACTTAATTTCAAGTTTATAATATTCCCTTCAGAAAACTCAACATGCTAAAAAGGTGCACAGCAAAAGTTTTACGTTATTTCGTACTAAATGACCCAAAGCGATTTCAATTTCCAAGCCATTTAAGACCATTTCCCTTCCCCCACAACTAATAGTTCTCATATTATTCGCAATTATCCACTCTTATCCTTTGTGCAAATAAATAAGTCGTTATTAAGTAGGCTGTGGATAAACAAGGGTGCTACCCTTGTCATAGAATAAACAGCTTCTCTCGCACTGAATGCCCACTTTCATTCCATAGTTTCTTATTGTGTCGGATTCTGGGGTGCTTTTTTTCGCTGTACTTCAACTGGGTACTTCTTAAATAACGTACTTACGTGAGACGATAGTTATGATAAAAAGGCTAAATATTTTGGAATTGAAGCATGACTGATAAAATTTTGAAGTAGGTAAACAGTTTCAATGTAGTTTAAGCAGTTTTAATAGATTTATGTTTCAGTTCACAAACGACATTTTAATATAGGTAGTGCTTTTTAGACAACGCACTTATCTTAGTAATTGGAGGTTAAAACCAATTGTAATAAAGCTCTTTTTCGCATAACAAACGTGTTAGTGAAACGGCAAACGGCCCTAATGTTTTAGCTTTATGCAATAACTCCAGTATTTGCTCACGGCCATATTGAATTTGCTCGCCTGTAGTATTTGCTGGAACTTGTGAATGTGTTTTTACACTGAAATGACCAGTGCTGGCTTTTGGCTGGAACGATAAATGTTTGACGGGTAAATAACGTGCTGAATCTAATAATGGTGAAATGCGTTAAATAGTATTTTTTTTAACGAGTTGCCTGGTCGGATATTATAATGGAATCAAAATATAGCTAGATACCGACTATAATGGAGTAATATCGGAATAAAAATAAAATCGAGTTCTTTATTTATTTCATCTATGAACTATGAACTATTGCTCTTATAGGTATGATTCAAGTCTAATAAATGTTTAAGTACCTTACGTAAACAATAGGATTTTTTAAGAACCATGGAATTTTAATAGTCTTGATTCAAACCCACGCTCAAATCTACCAAATTCAATTTTCTCAACTCTGACCCGTGATTGGTAGTTTGAAACTGTATCTCTCATTATGTGGCATGCACACGTGCCGGCCACGTGGCTTGAGACCTTCTCGAGCTGGCTGGGACTACGGCACGCGGCCGTCTGCTAATTACAGCGTGTCACACACAAGTTGGCCAATTTCTGTTTGCGTAACTCAGTATCATGAACCCAGTTGTTTGATCTCTTGACTTGGTGGGAAATTTCGTTTTAGATAGAAAGATAAGATTTTATTTGCTTCTGCAACTAGTAGTGTATTATGGGTAGTATATGTACATTTGACAAAAAATGAAACAGGTAGCATGAATTATAATAAAAAGTAGGTACAAAGCAGTGTGTGCTGCAGTTCAGCAAAAAGGCAATAACTATAATAATAACAAATAACTCAGCGTATAGTTTTGCTCAAAGAGCAAACACTGATTTTCAGTCTACCCTCAAGAGGTGTTCAGAAGAAAGCGATACCCACCAACAAGTAGAGTGTTGTGTCTTGTTTATGTTTTGTAAAAAAAAATTGCAATTTTACACGAGTGCAAGTTGAATCAACTTAAAACATCATGACAAACGGTGATAATCTTTGTGGCGCAGGGGGTAGATCCGCCTGCGACGCAGGTTGTTGTGGGTTCGCTTCCCACTTCGGGACAAATGTTTCTACATCTGCTGATATTTGTTATGAGTTTTGGTTAATTACAGTATAAAATAAACAAAATATTACGTGTGTAGTTGGGAACGACTATAATAAATCAGTTTTAGTACCCATAACATAAGCTTTGCTCAGCTCGAATGTAAATGATGCTGTGTGAATTATCCAGCATTATTTATTTATTTAAATTTTCCCGCCTTTCACAGCTTAACAAAACTACACCAAATAAATTACAAATAGATTAACTCGTACAAAACTTACCAACAAGGCCCTCTACGTTGATTCTACTGCTAACGTTGGCTTTCCATTGTCGTCCATTCAATGTCATGACAATGGCGTTTTGACACGTTTTTAGACTAGTGTTACATTTCAATTTGGAATTAATGATGTGGGTTGGTAATGACCCTAACATAGGCCGTTTGCCATACAATGGAGTTTAATTAGGTACTCGGTCTGTAATAGCAGAGATAAAATAAACCAATGTAAATCCTGATGTTTTGGCTGTAGGTTACATTGTAATTTTGTTTTATTATTTAGATCTAGGAGCTGTGGATTTTGTTTCAATATATAAAATAATTAAATATATAAAAAAATGATAATGCTGTTTGAATTGTCTGTCTTTATTTATTTATTTTGTGTGGCTTAAGGTACTTAGACATTAAATTATTTTGCCTGTAGATTGTTAGTAACAATTTGCTGTTAAGGGAATTGTGCTAATTTGGATGTTATTTTCCTTTCATAAAATCAAAATTATTTGTAGTAAACATAGACATAACAACATAGACATAAAACATAGACATAATATACATAGACTAGCAGTGTACTAACATAGACTAATGACGATGATGTCTACAATTTATTTTGACTCAAATGAAGAACAAAGATAAGCTTCATTTCAACTAAAATGAAGAGTGTTGTAGTAGAGAAAAAAAAATGTGTTGTTTTAAAAATAGGACAATATTTTACAAAGTAATACATATTTTTAATTTAAAACGTTTCAAATGATCTGTATTTTTTATATTCAAAATAAAGTCAAAACGGTAAAATAATGAGATAGAACAGTGTGGAGTTACCTCCCCTAGATTCAATAAAGGTAAGTACTTAAGTAAATGAAGTCACATAGTCTAGGCAGGTTTACATAGCTAAGTAAACAAGGATCGGGAGGCGCTAATTAATTTATTGCGCTCGCTTTTACGATGGTATGGAGACGGCTTTTGCGTTGCAAATATTTTTTTAGTATGGGTCTTAAATACCCCCTTTATTTATAGGTGTTCGCAGATCTCTACCGCAAAATCATAGCAGCGAATTCGATATTGCTCTGAAATGTCGGACTAACCGCGGTGATCTAGCTAGCGTCTACGCAGATTCTACTCTAGACTATCTTTCTTTCTATCTCCTGCTATGATTTCGCGGCGGGGCGATGTGCTTTGGCCCTAATAGTCTGCTGAGTTACCATTGTTATTTTTCTTTCTGTCCTTTTCTATTGACATCTGATTGTAATGAACTTCATATGTGAAGATTGATGTTGAACATCATAATTGTATATGCATTTTTTTAGTTGTAGATTTTTTATGGTACCTACCTATAAGTTATAAAATATCATTATCATACTAACAAATAAAATATAATTATTAACAGCTCCAAATTAGAGCTAGAACATATTAGTTGTCATTTTGCCATTTAATCTCTATTTATTGTAAATAATTTATTTTTTATTAATACAAAGTTCTAGTCAAAATTAACAATAACGGTTTTACCAAATAAGTTTTCGATAATCAAATAGTAATAGATGATTATTTTGCGTCTCTCGAAATGCTTTTGTCTAGAAAAGTATTTTCCACATAAACCAAGCACTGAAAACCGAAATCCTTAATTAAATTTCGCACTAACACCAACTCCGTCGCCATCTTTGCTTTCCTAAAAGGTTAATTTAGTATTTGTCGACTCCACTCCTTTCGAAAAGGCGTAACTCGATTAATACCGGCAGAATGCAGTTTCTGCCTTTGGATTAAGGTTGAATTTCGAGAAACGACGGTTTTGTGTTGATTTGTGCGCTGTTTAATACAAGAGTCTGGATAGTGATGGGCGATTGATACTAAAGTGTATATTCGGCCTATGTTTTCCGCAAAAAGCCGAATTCGTTTTCGTTCCGCGACTGTACTAAGTGATATCGCTTCTTAAAGCTATATAGCTGTTAAGAACTGCTATATGAGTCTTTATTTATTTCAGAAGGTTTGAGAAGGTTTGATTTCGGTGGAAAGCGGAAGTGAAAAGTTACGTGGACCTTTTAAGGATTCTTCCATTCTTTTTTAATTTAGATGCCGGAACTTTGTCCACCAAGCTCTTTGCTTTATTTATACCTACTCTGTAATGATTGAGTAAATTGCGTAGTTGTCAAGATCAAAGCACAATAGGGACAAACAGACAGAAAGCGCGAAACGACTTTGTTTTATATTGTAGTGATTTTTAAACCTACTCAAAACCGTGTCTTTTTTGCATAATTTTAAAACAAAACTCCGTTCACCGAACGTTTTGCCGAAAAACAAGCGCCATCCCTAACCTATGGTACCTACCTACCTACGAGAACGCAGTTAGAATCTTTCGCCTTAAATTTATTGGTCTCTATTAAGGCTTTTGCTACGCGAATTGTTAATTAATTCCCAAGCTTTGCCTTAATTGGAGTAATTATGTAATTAAGGACGATTTTGCCTTAATTTTCTCTTGTAGGTGTTTCGAATTTTGGGAGATTAATTAGTAAGAAATTTCTTGGTTTTATGAATAAAATTTTATTTGACCTAGCACACAATTTACCATCGCAATAGGATCTAAATTTCAAGAAGGTATTCTAATTTTTACCTAGTATACTAGTATACTAGGAAAAAATACCACTATAATTTTTCACTCTGTTTAAAATTGTTCGAAAATTCATAGTCAGAAAATAGAAGAAACGCATTTTGTTTATTGATATTCGTATGGTGTAAAAACAGAATATGGTGATACATTTTATATCACGACCAACTGAATATATTTGTTCTAAGCGATCAGTAAAGTATTTGAAGTTCAAAGTTTGAGTCATTCAGTTACCTCGGTACGTTTGGCAGAAATTTAGAAAGTGTACTGCAATCTAAACGTTGGATGTAACCTAATTGAACTAGAATTAGTTTTTTATTCGACGCATGCTGTCGTAAAAGGAAGAATTCTTTGTTCTCTAATATAGAATACACAATAATAACATCGCATCGGCATACATTGCTTAGGTACATTATTGAAGCTGAGGGAATTAATTTCAAATAATTTACGAATTAATGTGGCGAAATTTCTATGTCAGAGAGTTACATACGTTTTATAAAAATCCATACAATCCACTCATCGTAATGTTTGCATTAGGTCGTCGAAAATATGGTCCTTCGAGCCGATTTCAAGTTTAAAACTTACCCCATATCATTTTACAATATTAGGTACCCAATAACCTACAATTAGTCCATTAGCTCCATACAAAGAACATTTCAATCAATAGAAAGGATTTCAAAACTAATCATAACCATTGTAGAGAATAATTTGATTAAAATTTGACAGCTCTATCCTGTTAAAAAACAGGAAACGGGGGTAGGTAATTGAATTACTGGTTTCTATACCAGTTTTTTCTGATCTCTGATAAGTTAAATGCTTTGAAGATATTGTTCAAGGCTCAGAGGTCAAGGAATGCTGGGTTTTGTAAAGAATTGAATGAATGGCTAATAGTGGGTTCCTTACATATCATATCGGTGTGGATTACGTGAATTGCCGGCGGAACTCTAAACTTGATATTTCCGTTTTTTTATTGCGGAATATTATTTCTCAATAATGTTTAATTCAGAAAGTACGTAATAGTAATTGGTTAATTCTGAGTACAAAAATACAGGCTAACGACACCTGAAATAATTGAGGAAGTAGGTATCGTTTAAATATAAATTATCTAGGTACCATAAAATTATCTCCAGGGCTATGCAACTGTTTGTTATTTAGTGCCAAATACATAAAATTTTAAGAAAAGTCATATAAGTCTGTGAGATCTTAGTAAATTCTGAATAGGTACCTAATAATTTCCCGATGGATAATGGTTTGTTCTTTTGCTTTATAAGCACCCATTATTTATCACTATTCTTAATACTATGCCTCAATTAAGCAATTTACAAAACGTCTGTACATACAAAAAAACTGTTCCTATTCATTCATAAAAACTTATTAAAATATGCAACAATCGAAAGTGTCTCATTTTCGCGCCAATACGCCATCTTGCTGATAAGTTACAACAATGAAATGGCGGCGGCTTGCGCAAACGGATTATGCGTTCAATTTCACAAACAATTCAACTTCACTTCGTTTGAAAACTATACAAATCGGTCTCAACTGGCGGCAGAAGAAAACGCTCTCTACAAAATTAATAAACAACCCAGAACACGAAAATTAGGCCTTATCAACATAAACTAAGACTCACATTAGTTT
Organism: Eupithecia pulchellata; assembly: GCA_963931895.1. Classification (NCBI taxonomy): domain Eukaryota; kingdom Metazoa; phylum Arthropoda; class Insecta; order Lepidoptera; family Geometridae; genus Eupithecia; species Eupithecia pulchellata. Next base: position 7,410,652 of record OZ007543.1, read on the forward strand.
GAATTGAACTAGAATGTAGAAGAAATGAAACACAAGCCTTGATTCTGAATTTAAAGCAAATTATAAACCTTAAACTTATAAAAATAAGGCATTCTAGATCCGAATTTCGGCCGGTTCGGTTGTAACCCGAAACTGACACTGATTCGGGGTTTTGTATTTCGAACGCTCCATTCAATTGGGATTATACCGGCTAATTTGAAGATGTTGTTTGTAGGATTAGTCGAATAAAAGGACAACAGCTTTTAGTAGTGTTGTTATCAAAGAGGCCGAAAGGGAAATGCGACCTTTTTAGAAACAAAATAACATGTAAGTACATTGAATAACAACAAATTTTGAGTAGCTACTCCCTACTCAAGATGAAAGGCCAAAAAATGAGAGCTTGGTCGTCCAGACTCAGATTTTTTGATCAGCCTTTCCTGCTGTGGTGTAACTTTTTGAGAGATTTCATTAGAGATGTTACTAATAACGCTATTTTTATTGTAAACTACAAAAACCCCCTATTTCTACTTTCTATCTACTGAAAATGCAGCCTGTATACTGGACTGGTATTATATAAATCAGTTAAGTGTACCATTAGATTGTATGCAACGGTCTGCAGTTAGCTCAATTGTACTAGTTCTAATTTGGTGGTAGTTCTAATAGTTTCTCATCATAATTTTCCATAAAACATTGATGCTCTTATGACTCCAACCAATTTCTGCAAGTTTCTATCGCTAATGGTATTTCAGAGTAGAGCCCAGTGTTCACCCCTAACCTCGAAATAAATTCGAAAAAATAAGTATCAATTCCGTATCGAGTCGCATTCTCCCGACGATATTAGGGTAATGCCACCGGAACAGAGGGAATAAAACGAAAGCCTGCAAATGATGTGATCAGATAAACAGAATTTCCCCGGTTGTGTGGTAAATTACGAACACCCTGACGCTCCCACGGTGTTACTACCTCTTGCTGAGTTTTCGCAACATTGTAGCTATTTTAGAAATGAAACTGAGTATTTTGCTCAGTAGATGAAAACCTCATCATTGTAGATGAAAACCTCCTCTTCATTGTTGCTGAGAGAACAATGAAAAGTGTTATGGACCGACTTAAAAAAAGATGGACGTTCAATTCGAAAAAGGCATTGTAGAGAAATTAATTTTAGGAAAAGCAACATCTATTTTTTTATATTGTGTCCAACAATATATTTCATGAATGGTTTTATTTTTCAACTTGAGACTAGGCTCTTTTATATTGGGCACGCCTATAAGAGATGAAGTAACATGTTTTGGATAAATAAATATTATAGACATAATTAATTATATACATAATTAAAACCTAAAAAACATTGCTTACTTATTCTTGAACCGTGAATTATTTTAACCTGAAATTGTCATCCAGCAATGCAAGAGCCAACATCTTGAGGACGCTTCCGTATGGTATAATATCAGTTCAGCTACCTCTAGATTGTTTACAAGGTTCTGCAGTTAGCTCAACTATTTCAATTGTAGAGCCATTCAAAAGAATATCCTTTTACGTTTTTATTGATTCTAAATATCTGTGATACAAATCGTTAGGTAGGTATAAAGTTTTAGTAGACATAAACTATTTTATGAAAAACAACTCTATCTGCATAAAATAGACTTGAAAATCAATTATCTGGGCTGCAAATTTAGAAGACACATGTAGTTAAATGTGTCTTCTAAATTTATAGTTGGTTAGGTGTCTGGAGGGGATAGTTGAACGTGTTAGTTTGGACATCTAACTGGATTATACACGAACTCGCGCGTTTAGTTGACATCGCTCTAAAGTTAATGGAAATGACAAGAATAACGACCATAATAGATTTATTTATTTCATAGGTTTTCTGGTCGTTTTCTATTTATATTAAAAAAATATCTAGGTTAAATATGTAATAATATTGTATTATGTATATCAGACATCTAGTAACCATAACACAAGCTCTTAGCTTGTGGCTAGATGACGCTGTGTGGATTGTCCACCATTTAATGTATTTATTTATTTAGGTGGATTTAGGTTTCAGATTTCAATAACCTTTTTCTTTAGGCTTACAAAGTACTTAGACAAATCAAATTTGATACATAAAATTATTATAAAATAAGGAATAAGTTGTTATTGATATTTTTTTTTGTCCAAGTGTGAGTTTTTGTGGAAGAAGTGAAAAAGTCGCTCAAAAAACTTCATGTTTTACTTGTGTTCTTTAGAACGTAGTATATTGTGCGTGATGATGATAATTGATGACTTCTGTTAAATATATTGTGATCATTCACAGACAAACTCAGATCCAACTTATAAGTAAGCTTCCGACTAGTATTTATATAGATCAGTTGAGCTATCTGTAAATTGTTTGCAAGTCTGCAAAAAAATATACATGTCAATTGTTTCAATTGTAAATACAAGTTCTAATTTGTTTATCTATACTAATATTATAAAGAGGAAAGATTTGATTGTTTGTTTGTTTGTATGTTTGTTTGTTTGTTTGTTTGTTTGTTTGTTTGTTTGAATTGAATAGGCTCTGAAACTACTGGACCGAGTTAAAAAATTCTTTCACCATTAGAATCCTTAATTTTCCGTGATGAACATAGGCTATATAATATTTTCAAAAAAGTTATGGATTCGCATGAATAATTCAATAATTGAACCGTGGGCTGTATATTCAACCTCTTTTTCTATTATGGCGCGTCAGAATAGAAAAAGAGGTTGTATAGCGCACGGTGCTTGCTTTTTCTCTACGGCCAGTGTCAGTTTTGGAATGTCGAGTCAATGTCAAAAACCCCAATGCTGTTAAAAAAAGTAAAGATCCGTATGAAAACTGTGAAACCCATCGTTTTAGTGTGTATAATTTCTGAAATTTTTGTTTAATACCCGTGCGAAGCCGGGGCGGGCCGCTAGTTTGATTATAATTCTGTAAGTAAAGGTTTTACAAGATTAAGTAATTAATTGAAAACTATAAAAAACAACTCTGTCTCCGTCTAAACTTTTGATCGCAAATGGGCAAGGCGAGCAAAATGTAGCTAAGTACTTAAATATGATGACTATCTACCCATTTCTCATAATCACTCTTAGCCGTTTGGATGCCGACTGGTGGACCGTGGTAACTCTCGAGATAATAATATTATCTAGAGAGTTACCACCTAAAACACACCACATTACGCCATTAAAAACCCCGACCAAACCCAAAACATAACCCACGCCTCGCGGGTAAAACTCCCCTCTTTTTAGGTCAGTAAAACACAATATTCGAGTATCTCTTCCAGTCCCCAAGCTTCCATGACATAATCCCATCCAGGATTAAGTTATAATAGTTAATAATTGCGCGCTAACTCAATAGCTATACGCTGTTAGCTCGTTTGCAGGATTTTGTCACAAAATGGAGGCGTTTTCGGTATTTTAGGTTCATCGGGCTTTATACGTTGGAAGATCCAAACGTATCTGGCGCAGCGCATCAGTATTGCCATATAGCGGAGCAATACTAGCGTCTTCCGCTTCCTATTCAGATTGAACATGGCAACAGTTTGTAGTTGTCAACAGCTTTATTTGTAAATATTTATATTTATGTCGTTATATTTTATTTATTATTTTTTTTTTTTATAAAATGTTGTCCTTTAGGTACATATACTTTTACATCATCATCATCATCATCATCATCACCAGCCTATAATTAGTCCACTGCTGGACTGTTATACTTTACATACAGAAATATTTATAAAACAAGGCCTCCCCATTTTACGTGCTTTGTGGGACACCACAGCTGCATAGGGTGACAATAATCCGGAATAAACCGGAACATTACTCCGGTTCGTCACGTTTGGATGCGCGATCATTTGGATCATTTAGTTATTATAGTGATCATTTAGGAATGTTTATGGACGTTAATGGTGGTTTTATCGCATTGATGGGGTAATGAAAAAAAATAAAGAAATGAATGAATGAATGCTAGACAATTCACATAACACAGCTTCATATAAATCAAAAGAATGTTTATTTACAAATAAAATAACAGTACACAATAGAATCAAGCAATTACGACTCTAAACACTATACTATCTATCTCCTAAAAATCTAAGTCATCACCAGAAAGAAGAATGCTGGCAGCATTGCCACGTTTGATCGAAATACTAATTTGTTGGCCGCAACAAAAGGCAATTCCTATTACCTGTGAACTCTATTAAATAGAAGCTTTGTGAGATATTTATATATTGCAAAGAATTGAATTAAAATTAACTAAACTGTCAAACTGCAAACTTGCTGGCACACTTGCCTACAAGCAATTTTTCACTAAACTGTTTCCACTAGACACGAAATGATTGAGCGAGGTGTGGCAACACCGGCAGCAGTTAAGTGAATTACCGGCATCTGACGGGATCTCACATGGTTATACTTCATTGCAGCTTAAACTTTGGAAACTAAACTCGATTAGAAATTTCAACGAATGCGCTTCGATGTACACATTTTGAAGATCTGTGATTGTTACACAGATCCTCAACATATCTCAATTATATGCTGTTACAAGGCATTAATGCATTTTTGTATTTATTGAAAACACATCTACGAGTATTCTTACAGGATATGACCTAATAGAATAGAGAACAGGCCAAACAAATAATTAATCAAAACACAATGAGCAAAATAATTCAATAATAAGTATCAATAACCAAAATAGAAATAATAGTAAAGAAAATGCAGAAAGTGTTAGTGTCGCTCCTAATTTATAATAAACTGCTGAAACAATTTCTAATATTATTATTTTAACACACACAACTGTGTGTGTTTGTGTGCATCTGAAAAAACGAAATTAATGGGCCGATTTCATAAACGCGAAAATAAGCTGTAGACTACTATACTGTAGCTGTACTTTTGAAAAACTGAGGCATACGTATGAAAACTTTAATAATAGCCCACTGTGTGTAAAATTTATAATTTTATAAATTATTATTTGGTTAAATAACGGCTAATATTAATATACGCACGCGTTTGTTTCTGTCACAAATTAAATAAACACGTGACGTCAGTGATTTATTTTTCTCTGTGAACGTAAGATGAAATCGAGTCTTAAATATACTATTTCCAGTATACGAAATGACAGAGCTAGGTGTAGGTAGCAGCAGTTAAGTGGATTACCGGGATATGACGTCATCACACGCGGTTGTACTTCATTACAGCTTATACTATACTTCGGAAGCTAAACTGGATTAGCGGAATTTAATCGATTGCTTGATGAAATTTGCTCGCTTTGACTTTTGATTTGTTTTTAGAATTTTCATTCGCAGCTAAGCATTTTGACTACATTATTTAAGGAAGTTTCATAATCAAGTGATAAGCCGATCCATAAAAAAAAATGTTATCATATTTAATTTTCTGTTTAAAAAATTACATAAAAAGAAGACTTTTATAACATAAATTAAAAATTCCAGATAGTGCTTGTGAACATAAATCCTTAACTATCTCTCTATAATTTTATTAAACAAAAGTCACTGGTAATTTTTTTTTATTTGATCTAATTTTTTCTGTATACAAATCTTGCGTATATAACAAATGAATAAAACTTTTCTATGTTAAGAGACATCTGTCTCCCACAATCTAGAGATCAAAATCACCCTCATTCGCAAAAACCCATTAAAAACAACTCTAATCTCATAGCTACAATAAATTCCTTGTAAAGTCACTCACCTATAAACACTTTAACAAAAGACCATTTAAATTGAACCGTGAAAAGAAACAATTACCAACGAATCATAGATCTATCTAAAAGCCCAATTTAATTTGAGCTGTTTCACGCTCAAGCTATTTGCTAATAGAAGATCTTAGTTATTTGGGCAGAGAGGCCAGAACTACTTGAGCTGTAGAGGGGAAGTCGGGGAAGGGTGGTAAGAGTCTGCTTTGTATGGTGAATGCGATTGTAGTGCATTAGAGACAAATAGAATACAATGGATAAGCGATTGTAATCGAATTCGGTGTGCAATATGGGAAATGTAGGATGACCATGACGTTTAAGCTTAACGCACGCTTTACTAAGCAGTACTTTGAAGTGCAACGGTTTGCTACGAAGTTCGTAGCATTTTGCTACTTGCTTTGTGCTACTCTAACTAGGTAAATACATAGGTATAGGGAATTACCTATAGATCTTTTTTTCTGCAAATATGTGTAAGGACACTTTAAAAACTATTTCATTAAAACCTTTTTTGTTATATAATTAATTAAGTATCCCAAAAATTTTCAATTTCAGCGGGACTTGAAAGCTAGACCTTTCCTCAGTACTGGAACTTGGTACTCAGCACATCCCGAAATGCGATATTTTTTTATTTTTGAGAGGGTATTTAATTTTTGAGAGATTTTCCTAAATGCGAGGGCTTACGCACTATAATCACAAAAGGAATCGGTCTTACAATTGATCATATGCAAAGTTCGATGCACATTTCGGTTAAATATAGCAAGAAGCATCGAAATCAATTGATTTCTATTAAACGTTTATCGAGCCTGTCCTATAAGCACCGTCAATCGTAAACATTTTACCCTCACTCTCAAATGATGGCCACCCCAAACATCTCAATAGGTTGTCACTTATCTTTGACACGCTCGACTTGCGTCCAAAATGTGCTAATAAACGTTTTTGTGCCGATCCGTTTTACCCCTACCCACCCTACACAAGCCAACTTATTCCTTACTCCAAGCGCATTAAAGCTTATTTCTCTCTGTATTGTATTCAGACTTTTTTTCATGATCTTGTCGCTGTAAATTTGACTGTATCTCGACAGTTGAAGGTCGTTTTTGTTTGGTTGAAAAAATGTTTCGGTGTGAAAGGGTGGTTTATTTTTAGTGTTTGTTTTACACCATGATATTGTGTTGTAGTGTTCATTATTGTTGTGCATACTTTAAAGCTTTGCATAGTGAAAGAGGTATTTTTCACTTTAATAATTTTCATTGTTAAGTGAAAGAGACAAAAAAGGCTTACTTATTGCAGCGCGTGCTCGCTCGAAAATTAGATTTTACTAGAGTACCTATACTTATACTAGGGTTATTGTCACTTTTGCACATAATTGTCCTCTACTGACCTCAATTATCTTAGCTGAGTAAATCTCGTTCGCCTTTGCCATGGTTGCTAATTTCAGCGAATCTCTTACCGCGATATTTTGACTTGAAATTCGACGAAGACAAAAATGTCGAGTTATGTTCTGGTCGTTTTCTCTATCTAGTAAAAAATATATACTAGTATAATATGTATATATAATATTATATTCTATAATGTTTTAAGTATAGTGTTAGTAGTTATTTAGTACCCATAACGTTAGTACTTATTAGTATAGTTATTCTGTGCCATAACACAAGCTCTACTTAGCTTTGGGGTAGATGATGCTGCGTGGATTGTCCAGCAGTATTTATTTATTGGTTATACATATACAGGCACAAGATGGTTTCTTAGAAACACACATCGCATCGCATTGCCTAGGAGTTCATGTCAAAAAATGTACCCATTCGATGACAACGTACGTAATTGTGCTTTCTTCTACCCCGTGGCCTTCTGCCAAAAATACTTGACACTTCTCGCTATAGTCATACAACAAAGTTCATGTCAAAAACACATACCCTTCTACACCCTTTCTAAGACCAATCTATCAATCTCCCATCTTATAATTACCCTGTAATTTGTTCGAAGCAAGAAAGGGTAAATGGCTCGCTATTACCGTTTTTGTTACGTGGTATAATGGACGCTTAAAACATTTTACTTCCTAGTGAATACAGAAGTGTATTGTTTGGAGATGTTTTGTTGGAGTTTGGTCTGTTCTCTGCTTGCTCGTGTTTTAACAAATAATTTAACACAACAAACACTAAATTAGTTTAATCGCTTTTCTATCTTAAACGGCGTTTATAATAGAATTTGTAGCAAAGTTATAGACGATTCGTACAAATCGGTGTGGAAAAGATAAAGATTTCTTAACGTCTTCTTAGAATAAAAATTCGAATAGTAATAAGTAAAAATAGATTTTATTCTCTACTTATTTATTTTCTATGGATACCAAGTTACTATGATTAAAAAACTACTCAAAATATAATGAATACTGTTACTATGACATAAACAGAACTTTTATATTCAAACCCTTCGCATCGAAATAAGATTCGTTACGTTTAGTTAAAAATCGTAATTAGTATCAGAATAATATTTTTAGACTTCGAGATCCGTATAAATGATTGTTAGTTATATTTAAACGAAATTTAAGCGTATATTTACCTATTTTCACGATGTTTCAATATGTTTACGCGCACTATCTTGGTCACGGAATGATTTATAGATATATGACCAACAATTTTAAAGGGTATTTACCCTTTAAAATTGTTGGTCATCAATAAAGGAAACTTGACATGTTCATGAAATTCACAATACGCAGACACCTAACTCAATTTAAAACATTATGCGTAATCAAATTGATCCTATTCTCATCTCAATAAGAACTAAATTCCAACCGCAATCCTTTCAGAAAGAAACCAATTATTAAACGACCAGTCAACCTAGATCTTTCAAACCTTGATTTTGGTAACCCGTTGTACGATAAAGAAGGGTTATTTTAAGCTGGTCTTATGGAACAGCTGACATATGCTCAAGGCAAGGGATTGGCATAAGCCCTTGGTTCATTATTGGCCCTTTACCCTTTTCCGGAGGGCACTCAACGTTTGCCAAGTGCGTTCACTTCTTATTATAGTTAAGTTGGTTTTGTGAACTTTCATAGAAGATGAGATTGGGGTGATTTTATTATCACCAGTCGAGAAGATGTTATAAATCGACGAATTGTAAAAGCCTAGCTAGAAAGAAACTTAATCTTATGCCACGCTTTCAAAGTTTCTTAGCGTACGTTGCGTGGCGGGATCTAAGTCTTTTGAAGCTTTATTCTCTGCAACTAACGTGGCCTACACGAAAGTACTAACAGTCTCCTAGCCTTGTGTATCAGTAAATCGTTTTGTCTATAATGTGATGGAATAATCCACACACCATCGTGTCTTTGGAATTATGTCGAAATTGGTTTTCAAAGTAACACGTTTTTATTTGGAGTGGCCATGGCTGTATTAATATAAACGGCGTGTCAATAACACAAAAATTAGAGTAGGCCTACCTTAATTGAGTCTGAATAAATCCTTCTCGACTTATAAAATTTAGAATTATTCTCCTCTTTTATTTATTTTTTACATCATCGCCAATGTTGACCTTTAAAACATTTAAAAATGTATTGTTTAAGTCCTCAGACTTGGGTACTTTAGGTTAAGTTAGGTTACCTAACGTAATCCAAAGAACCCCTAAAGTAACGAGCCTAGACCATCAAAAAATAAACAATACAAAGTTTTCCTCATCATAACAGCATAGATAAGAAATATGAAAGCTAAGCCCCTATGACTAGTTGTTTTATCCAAGATCTGTCTCTTACCTGAAAGAGCATAACAATAGTCACACGTCAAGTCTTACGTCGTTATTTCTTAAGTCCTGAAAACCAGCGTAGCATCAGGCCTAGCCACGCCATGCTACAAATGCTGATGTAGCCTTTTTTACCCTACTTTAGCTACATCTTTATTTGATTTTTTCATACTTTCGTTTTTGTGTTAATCTTATTTATATACTGTTTGATAATTTTTGTTATTAAATGGGTAAAAATAAATATATTTTCTTTCTTTCTTTAAGTCTTACCTGAACCCGAACCTCTGGCAAGTTGACCTTCATAGCCAGTTCCTCCCTCGAATACACATCAGGGTAATGGCTCTTCTCAAACGCCCTCTCCAGCTCATGCAGCTGATACGTCGTGAAGGTGGTTCGATTCCGGCGGTGCTTCTTCTTGTTGTCAGCCGCGGAGCCTGGTCGGGGGGCGTCGTCGTCGCTGCCGGGGGGTGATTTGTCTTCGGGGGGTGTTCGTTGGTTGTAGCCATCGTTGCTATTGCATGAGCCTTCGCCTGGGAAAGAAAAATATAATATTTATCAGATTGATTAATAATTCCGGGTTATTTAAAACCGGACCGGGTTGATGCATCTTTTTGTAAGATCGGGTCAAACCTGCGTAATTCCGGAATTAGGACAAGTATTTTGATAAGTGCCTTTTTATCAAAATCAGCTTTCTTTGGTGTTATAATGAATCTTAAGTTAATAAACACTTAATATGCATATGCATCTAATTTAGTAGGTATACATATTTTAACTATTTCTTATTTAGTACATAATGACAGTATTATAATGTTAACTTATCATATAAAAAAACCAAAGAATAGGTATTTAAGTTCAGTCTACACAAATGTTCAAGAATGCAGTCATTGCAAAACCATTTCAAATTAAAACAAAACCAGTAAATCATACGGAAGTGGTGTACTTTGCAATCTTGATACCACACGATACAAGATGATAAATGAAATGATGCAAAATGATAAATGATACGGTATTACTCTGTTATTACGCGATCGCATCGCCTTTACAAATGTTTGTTTAAATAATGTGACTGGGAAATTGCACTGTGATGAATTGTTTTTCAGCAAATAGCAATTGTGGAAATGTAGAGGTTTAAACTTTGCATTGAATTTGCATACTTTACGTAGTTATTATTTATTCGAATTTCCTGACGTCATTGCCAAGTTAGACTTTAGAGATGGTTTTTTTTATTTTGCGTTAATTCATACAAATAATTTATAAAATTATAGATACCTATGTCATTTAAGTTATCTATACCAATACCACAAGCAAGCTTATTTTCTTAAATTTTCTCGTATGTCATAACGAAAGTTATAAAGTCATCTTTAGAAGACTCACTTTGCAAAATCATTTTTAAAGAGCTTAATTTCCTTTATGCCTTACAGGACTCTTGGACACGTTACAAAATACAAATGACATAAGTGTTACTAGGAAATAAAGTGATCACTTGGATTCATTGTTCACTTCAATCTTTGTACTCACAAAGCCACTCATAGGGTCCGCAAGGGATCAAAAGCTTCTATTTCGGCCAACGAATTACCATCGCCATCCAACGTGACAATGCTGCTGCATTCTGGGCACTCTGCCTTCTTGTGACAGCTTAGGTCTTTCCCATATAGAGTAAATGTAAAAATTAGTTGAATTGTTTTATATATGTACCGAGAGCTGTCAGTATCTGGCGCAGCGCATCAATATTGCCATACAGCGAGGCAATGCAGCCTCGTCCAGGTCTTGGGTACACTTCCAAATGGTATTGATGGATCAGTTGATCTGTAGTTTGTTTGCAATAGTTTGCAATTAGCTCAATGGTTTCAAATGTAAATCATCATCATCACCAGCCTATAATAGTCCACTGCTGGACATAAGGCCTCCCCTAATGAGCGCCATAGATGGCATTATCATTTGGGAGTTATTGCCCATAATCCCCACGCTGGGCATGCGGGTTGGGGATTGCAGTTCAGTGGAGTTGTTCTGCAGAGGGCGCTGCTGCCCGCCCCCCGGTTTGATTCCCTTAGTCGCCTCTTACGACACCCACGGTAAGAGTTGGGGTGGTGAAATTCTATGCCGGCACCACACGGCCGAAAAATGTAAATACTTGTTCTAATTTAGTTAGATAATTGTAAGTTTACTAAAATACCTTAAGTAATTTTCTTTGCTAATAACCGTAAACCATTACAACTGTTACCTACCAGCTACCCCTAACCGTAATCTACGGAAGTTCTACCATTATCGCGCTATTACTTTGTCGACACGATGATTGATAGAGCTAGATGGTAAGTATCCAGTTGTAGGCGCTAAGTAGAATAGTATTTATCGGGTGTTTATCGTGTACCTCCTGCTTTATGATGCCCACTTTACCAGCGAAGTGATCGTAATGATGCGCTGCGTCAGATACAGACCAGCTCTCGGTCACTTCTCCACGTGGACGAGTTTAAATAATTAGAATCTATGAAAATTTAAAAATGCCAAAAAAACAGTGATAATAAATCAATACAAAAATAAAATGTTTTTATTTCAGACATAGATCCATATCATTGTTAGTACAGACTTATACTCAGTTTACTTATATTATTATGATAAGTCCCTTTCTTCTATTTTTTCCCATTTTTCCCCAGAAGCATTAGTGTTGTACAATTTATCGATTTACAAGAAATCGACTGTATGTCCCGATTAAAACATCAACTCCATATAAATCTGACAAAATACAAGCATGACACACAAGATTGAGCGATCACAAAACCAGAAGTCTAAACACACATCCATCTCTTTCACTCCACTTATCTGATCACAGGAGAAAAAGAGACAGCTATGTCGCATTAAGATTGAGAGATTATACGACACAAAACAAATAAAAATATTATGGATGCATTAAGACGTGATATGAATCAGTTTTTTTTTATAATTATTATCGATAATCTGGTAACACTCGCTCTATAATGGCTGAGTCGTTGTTTTTTGTATGTGGCAACCCTAATCATGTGTCAGATTTGGTGTTAAAGCTCTTCGGCTTAATGAGTACAAAATGGTTTCTTTATTGAATTATTTTGTCTGTTGGAGTTCCTTATTATATTAGTTGAGACTTTGAGAGTTGTGTTCAAATAACTTTCTCGTAATAATATTATATTACGAGAAAGTTATTTGCACTAACTGAGAAAAAGATCTAAACTATATTAATTGGATTAAAAAAGGAGTCGGAAAATGTTAGTTACTCATTAAGTAATAAAATAAAAGTAAAATTCAAATATTTCCAATTATAAATTTAGTGTTAAATTTTTGTAATTTTTTTTCTTGCACCATGAAATAGTAATCATAATGTTGTAACTTGATGTTATGACGTCATACGGTTGTGTACACTAAAAAGCTTATTACCTTATTATTACACAGCTAACTGACTACATGACCTCACAGCAATATAACGTCCACTGCATCCAACCTTATCGAACAAGTCACTACGCGAAGATTAAAAAAAATGCATTTTCATCAAAAATAATTTCTTCAATTATTCAATAACATTCAAAATCTAACTAAGACTCTTCGAAAATTGGGTGATACCCTACTATACGCTTATTTTAGATCTTCATTGTTTCTCCCTTTAGAAACGTTTGTAATTTTATTCCGATCCAAGATTCCTGTAACGTCAAAGTAAAGCAAAATTAGGCAATTTAATTTTTGAGTTTTCAGCACAAACAAATCAACTCAAACTGTTTACGAATATAAAAAACTTTTTATTTTCCCCCAAAGCCACGGAATATCCTTCTTCTATGCGCAAAAACTACTGAATGGTTCAGCGTAAAACTTTGCATAGAATGTAGGTCCACTCAGAATGCCTAACTTATAAAGCATACAAAAAAATAAATATATATATATATATATAAAAGGCGGCGGCAGCTCCAATACTCCAGTCATCTCGTGACCACGACAGAGTGCAAACCTGTTGAAACGTCGAGAAAAGAAGAAGAAGAAAGGAGGAAGAAGAAACGCGATAAATACCCGTTAATTACTAATCATTATGTGTTCAGATCGCGTAAGTTTCAAAACAACAAAAAAATAAACTTAATTATTTAACAACTTAATAAATTTTAATAGTGTCCGGAACCATCTCACCTCTTAAACTTTTTCTGCCTTAACCCTCCGCTTACTTACATACTTTTTCTTTTTAATTAGAAGTGATTACTCCGGCTTTTGCATCGCCTATTGACAGGTTAATGACTTGAATATGTTTATCATAATTTTATATTGCTTGTAACTCATTATTGCTGACCTTTGATACAATGGTAAGTGGGTAGTAAAACTTTATACCTCTATAGATGCGAGACATGTTCATTACTATCAATCCAATGAAATTATTTGTGTATTTTGTACCAAATTGTATTTTGTTACAAAAAATTAGAACTTCTTAATAGCCACCTCTTATCTCTACACATTTCTGTGTTGTAACGATTCCCTAATTAAATAAATAAATATTAAGAACTGATTTTATTCAGATAAATATTTTTATAAAACAAACTAAAATATAGAATATTTATTAAATGACTTTACAAGAAACCCTAAAATATAAAAAAATATCATTAGATACTGCTAAGTATCTCCAGCATATGAAACAAGTGGACAAAAAAATTCAGTGAAAAGAATTCAATTATAATAAAATAAATATAAATTAATTAAAAAAATTTTTAAAGCCGGAGTAATCACTTCTAATTCTGTATGAAATTTGACTTGTCTAAATGCTTATTTAACTTATTTTGTAAGCGTAAAAAAATAAAGTTATGAATCAAGAAGGTCAACTTAATAAACTAGGGCTCCTAAATCAAAAACAACCCATCATAACCGCTTAATTCCAAAACAAGAAATCGTCAGTCCCGTCAAATGATCGTCGGTCGCGCGTCCATAATCGAATCGTCAGTAATAGCGATTGCAAATCGATTCATCATTCCACAATCGAGTTGCGGCCCCACTATGATTGGACGAGTCATTTATTTGAAAATCGAACGCTTGATGCAGCTATCTGGTTCGATAATGGCTGACAAGGGCGAGTTTCCGAAAACTCACTCCTAGTTTGCGATTTTTGACGCATTTTAACACATTATTGCAATACAGCCTGAGGAAAAATTTAATTAAATTTATAAAGATTCAGGTTCATTATAAAAATCCTGTTCTAAAATGTACCTTTACATATCCAGAGTCAAAAAAGTTATTATATTATTGTCAAAAAGCCTTTTTTATTATTGTTAAAAATGTATAAAAGTATTTTTTTCTTTGGTAATAAATGCCATAATGCTATAATATTTGGTCACTGGTGAACGACTATTAGAGTACGGTGCATAATACAATAACAAAAATAATAAAACTAATATTTACACTGTCTATTTCCTAAATATTTAAGCCGTCACCAGAAGGCAGAATGCCCAGAATGCTGGGAGAATTGCCTAGCATCCAACGTAGATGGCGATGCTTATTCGTTGATCGAAATATAAGCCACATTCCGATCTATGGACACTGGAGATAAACGACGTTATTTATAAATATTGCTCAAATTGCTTGTCCAAAGTAGAAGCTAAGAGAAATAAAGACTATTTAGAAAGAAAATAAGATAAGTTAATTCTATTTTCTTCTATTTTAGCAGTAGGTAGGTATAATTACCTAACTGAAAGACGTGTGTCGCTGCGCTCGCTTTACCTCGTCACCCTGAAGATGATAGCAGTAAATCTGTATTTGCTAATAGAGCAATATTATAACTCTGCCCAAGAATAAACATTTGCCACTGGACGAATGCCCAGTGGCATATATTCTTGGGCAAGTGGGTATTATTATATAAAAATTTGTGTGTCTAGCAGTCTACACACAAAAAAAATTACGTGTTGTAAGGCTTTACAGGCGTTAGCGTTAAGTGTAGAGATTTAATATTTTGTTTAATTATATTTTCTTATAAATATTTTGTATTCATATATATTATCCCACTTTAAGAACCTAAACAAATTGTATATTTGTATTGTATTATGTAACACGAAGTTATCTAGATTGATCGGTAGATTCGATACTACACTCGATAGAATCGAGAATCGCCTGCGGTCGGCGCTAGGCAATAATGCAATCACCAATAATGGCGGCAAATCGATTCTGCGGCGATCTGCGATTGGTTGATTACTCGGCCATTTCGATGTGATTGGTTGAATCATTTTGTTTAGAGTTTGAATGTGCTTGTGGGGTAAAATTAATTTTCTAATCGATAAGGTGCTTAATTAGCACAGCTTTGTTTAAAGCTAAACGTGCCTCCCCCAAGCAAGAGGGTTTATTCCAGAATCACTACGTTTTACAGGCAGATCGTAGCGGAGATGTTAATAGTCACTACATAGTATATAACGAAGTCGCTTTCCGATGTCTGTCTGTTTGTCCCTAAGTATACTTAGATCTTTAGCACTACGCAACGGATTTGATGCGATTTTAATAGATATTCCACCCGTGCAAAGCCGGAGCGGGTTGCTAGTTATTATACAATAAAAAATATTTATTGCTTCTATATTTCTTAACCCAAACTAGATTTGTATATATAAAAATTATATACAGACAACCGGCTTAGCAGTAAATTAGCAATGTGCTATAAAAACATGCGACAATTTAAAATCTACTAGACATGGGTTAGTCACCGAGGAGTTGTAATTTAAAAAAAAATTTAAATCTTGTCAAGCTTTTGTGGAATGTGACCAGATAATTGGCCAAATACATGTTTGTCTACCTTTATCTTCAGAAACCCGTTTTGAATCCCTTATTTTTACACTGTTTTACAGTATGCAGGACAAATGCAAATCGCTCGAGAGTAAAATTTTGTTGATACTCTATTATTAGCTTTATAATAGAGTATGGCAAAACCTTTATTAACAAAGATAATAACAATAAATAAACATAAATAGAAAATTATTATTTTTTATTTGCAACTCATAGAAAAACATGCTAAAATATCTGTGTGTTTCCAGACTAAAAACCTTAGCTGGTACATTTTTCTTGGGACACCCTGTATAAGATCTGCGACCTTTACTGCCAAAAAAACTTTATCAGCAATTAAACCGCAAACATAAAACAAAACCAGAATATCCTTAATAAAACGCGATGTCGTAAATTCGTGCCTAATTATATAAAAAATATTTATTTACTTTGTCGGAATATCATTAGAAAGGAACCCCGTAGAGTTTAACTGGTATGGTAAATGTTTTATTCACACGATGGCCATTTTCCAAAGCAGCCTTTATATTTAGCCTTTTATAGTATACTAGCGGTCCGCCCCGGCTTCGCACGGGCATTAAACAAAATTTTCAGAAATTATACACACTTACACGATGGGTTTCACAGTTTTCATACGGATCCCTTACTTTTTTTAACAGCATTGGGATTTTTGACATTGACTCGACACTCTATAACTGACACTGGCCGTAGAGAAAAAGCAAGCACCGTTCGCTATACTATATTCGCGCACGGTTTAATTATTGAATTTTCCATGCGGATCCCTAACTTTTTTGAAAATATTATATAGCCTATGTTCATCACGGAAAATTTAGGATTCTAATGGTGAAAGAGTTTCTTAAATAGGTCCAGTAGTTTCGGAGCCTATTCAATTCAAACAAACATACAAACAAACAATCAAATCTTTTCTCTTTATAATATTAGTATAGATATAGATTTCCTTAATACCTACTTACGCCCAGTCGGCAATAGTATGTAGGTATTAAGGAAATATATATAACTAGCGGCCCGCCCCGGCTTCGCACGGGTATTAAACAAAAATTTCAGAAATTATACACAATAACACGATGGGTTTCACAGTTTTCATACGGATCCCTTACTTTTTCTAACAGCATTGGGATTTTTGACATTGACTTGACACTCCATAACTGACACTGGCCGTAGAGAAAAAGCAAGCACAGTGCGCAACCTCTTTTTCTATTCTGACGCGCCATAATAGAAAAAGAGGTTGAATATACAGCGCACGGTTCAATTATTGAATTTTTCATGCGGATCCCTAACTTTTTTGAAAATATTATATAGCCTATGTTCATCACGGAAAATTTAGGATTCTAATGGTGAAAGAATTTTTCAAATCGGTCCAGTAGTTTCGGAGCCTATTCAATTCAAACAAACAAACAAACATACAAACAAACAAACAATCAAATCTTTCCTCTTTATAATATTAGTATAGATATAGACTAGCAGTCTCCCTGGCTCGGGTAATGAACAAACATTTCAAATATCATAAATATTAGGTACACACTCTAACGTTGGATTACATTAATGAAATTTTCATACAAATCCCTATTTTTTTTAATACTTCTTGAGCTATGTTCATTAGGGATAATGTAGAATATAAATGGTAAAAGATTTTTTTCAAATCGATACAGTTTCGGAGCTTATTCAATTCAAAGAAACACATCACCCGTACCCTATAACACATGCTCTGCTTTCGGGATAGATGACGCTCTGTGGATTGCCAAACTTTATTTATTTTAGCTGAAACCGATTATCGTTTCAATTCCAATAATATTGCAATAACAGATAATCAATTAGGTCATCCATTTACTAATGTCCAAGCAAAGGCACATGGCAAATTGTTAGCACCGCAACACTTTTCCGTGCGTCACATAGTACCTAACTAGGTTCAGTAGGTATATGCCGCAATAACCTAAACTCCCACTAATTATATTAAATTTACCTAATCAAATTCTTGAACTTAACAAAGCCACAAATTGGATTACTGAACGAAATACCCAAAATTAAGGTATAAATTAAATAACTGAACTAAAATCCGACGAGCAATTAACATTTCTGAAGTTATTCGCGTTTTATAAATGAAGTTGGATAAATAAAATTATTAAGGTTATGTTCGAGGTCATATTAATTTGTGTGAAATTTTTAATTGGTTAATCGCGTCCGTAATTCTTATCGCTGGATCGCTATTTCTTGGGCTAGGGGCGCAATCGTACCGTTTAAGGGCCGGTTTACATGGATCAATTAGGCTTTGATACCAGACACAAGAAAAAATATCTGCCGATGAGTTTCTATGCATATTAAAAATATTTTATGAATCTATTGTATTAAGTTATTTAGTGCTCATAACTAATGCTTCACTTAGGTTTGAGCTAGATGATGCCTTGTGAAAGCATTATTATTAGCATTCTTAAGTTATCGACAAAGCTCAGATGATTAGTAAACCGAAACGCATGGCAGTGGGCCGGCAATATCTCGATTCGCAAACGTGTAGGATGCCCTCCGGACAGATGGAATGACAAAAGACAGGCAGATACTGGATGCGACTAGCTAGTTGAAGACAGGACGCTATGGCACTCATTAGGGGAGGCCCTTGTCTAGACTAATATGGGCCCTGGACTAATATGGGCTGATGATGATGATTAAGTGAATAGAGTCTTATAAGCCAAGGATGTGATAAAAAAGCACCGGATGTAACATTTCAACGCCAGTAGCGATTGTGAAATGTAATGTTTTACAAACTTGATCGGTAATCGACGCATTTGAATCGATAGATCAATCGGGTCGATCGATTGATTAGATCGCTAGATCGTGCGTCCGGTTATGAAATGGTAAATTATTTGTTTGTGTTATTTATTGCTTTTTAAGTGGATTCGATTAGGCTTTTTAGAAAGGTTTTTTTTTAGTTTTGGTTTTAACTCTATTAATGTTATTAAAGGGAAGTAGCTACAAATTACAAGCTAACACGCTTAAATTGATAAAAAAATTGCGAATCTTGTTTTTTTAAGTAATGAAATCACATATTTAACCAGCCTAACCAGAAAAGACTATATTTTAATAATATTTAATGTTGCTTGCTGCGAGTATGTCATCATCATCAATAATCATGAAACTAAAAAACTGGTAAGAAATAAAATTGTTGATAATTGTTAATGTTAGCAATTTAATTTAATTTTATTGCCAACCAAAATTTATCCATTTGTAGAAGCACCTTAATTAGGTGCTTTTACCTTCGTCCTCGACCAGACGATCTCCATATTTCATACAGTCTATATTTATAAATTTTATTAATAAAATCTAAGAACTATAAATAAAGAAATGAAATAAAGAAACTAAGTTATGTAGATTTTTCGGTCATACTTTTGATAATCAACGTAGATCACAATTTAATTTAAATGATGCAAGCTTTTGCTTGGTTTTTCTTGTCTATACTACTAATATTATGAAGAGAAAAGATTTGATTGATCGTTTGAATTGAATTGGCAAAACTACTGGACCGATTTGAAAAATTATTTCATCGTAAGAATCTTAAATTTTCCTCGATGAACATAAACTATAGAACATTTAAAATATAGAATATTTTAAAGTTCACAAAAGTTAGGGATCCGCATGAAAAATTCAAATTTTGTTAAATATCCGTGACTAAACACTATATTTATATACCTAGATAATACTAAACCGATATTGACGTAAAAATAATAATTAAATAAACGCTAATAATGCCAAAATAATAGTAAAATAACCGCTCCAGTTCCGACGGCAGATTACAACAGACGCGTTGTGCCGCCGCCGCTGGGCGGAAGTCCGAAGGGCGGGCGGATAATTGCAACGCCTTTTGGCGATGGGTATTTAATAAAGATAAATTCGTAATTTAATAATTTTTAAAACTATATCTAATATTTTTTATCAAATAGGACAACCATGTAATATTAGAAAATAGAAAACGAAAAAGATTTGGTAACGATTGCTATTTGGTTGTTTTGATCACAAAGTAGCAAAAAAAAAATAAAAGTTAAGCATATTAATTAAATTAAAGATATTTTTTCTATTTTTCCAATTAAATATTTTGATTAGCCACTCGCAAATGGATACAATTAGAAACCTCCTTTTCATATGTTGCGCAAGTGAATTAAAACATTTCTTTAAAATACTCTGATAACTTTAATTAGTGCAATTTTACATTTTTATTTCATTGAATACTAAACTTGTCCTTCAAAATACACTGTTTTAAAATAAACCCAAATCTACGGGACGATAATCCATACTTACGTTTAACTTAAACCCTTTATTAACCAGAAAAATACGTACAAAATATTTATTGTTGTAAGAACTGAGCTGTACAAAAGATTAAATTCAACCACAAGACAGTTCTACTTACCCGCACTTTCTACAGCTCCAGGAGAGACCGGCACAGCATCACAGACCTCTCTCTGCTCAAACTCACTCACTCTGCTCACTTCTGCTCTCCTCTGTCCATTCAGCCCCAATATAGCATCTATCGTGTGCCTTGGACCAGAACTACTCTGCGTGAAACCTAACCTAGACTTTACCGCGTCGAAACTCTGATTTAAATGCATTTGTTGAGCGTGGAAAAACATCCCCATACGGTTCAGAGTTTCTAGGTTATGTTGGTGTTGTGATAATGATATCGATTGGTCGGTTACGTTTATCGATGAGTTTGAGTTCGGGCTGCTCATTTGAGAACGCGGGGAGTTAGTTTCCGAGCGATCCGGGGTGGAATTACCGAAGAAGCGCTCCTCGGGGGCGTCCATTTCGGATGGCAGACCGTTCAAAACTGACGCTGAGCGAGTAAAGTTAGGGGAAAGTGGGCGGGGCTTGTGGAGGGGGGAGCGAAATTGCCCATTCAAAGTGCGAAATTTGGGGTCGCGGAGTGATTTTGTTTGGTAAGAAGCGAGGTATTACCATTTTCCCCTAGCGAACCTTTGTGACGAGCTCTCTCAATAGTTTTCTTTATATTTGATTGGGTCGATTGTGCGAGGTGTTGGACGAAAGATTCCTTTGAGGGTCGCCATGTTTTGTTGAGGTGTTAAAGTTTCGGATTTGGGTAATTTTTGAGTTCACTTTTGGAACCCTGCTGGGCTTTACGTATTTTTAAACTGCCACTCAGATACTGAAATTCATTCGTAGGAAATTATATAAATCCTATTTCATTGTTATTATCAACGCTGCAAAAACTTATCTAGAAATAAAACAAGATCTCAAAAGCTTACCATACATCTTAAAATACCGTATAAAAATACAATATAAAATATCAACAGCCTTATAAATTAATTAAACCAGTTACATGGATAATTGAAATCTGGCTACTTACACAAACCAGTCACTAATGAACTGCTTAATCAACCCAATCAATAACCAATCAGACGTGCCCGTTAGAAAGAGATAGCGATACCGGACATCTGCCTGTTAACACAAATTTAACCAAATCGGTTAACCGGTAACCAAACAATAACAGCTTTTCCAACTGACCAATACTCAATACATCACTAGCGTATATCCAATCAACAATTCTTAAATAGCGACTTTATATAGTTCGTTAATAAAGTTGAAATCAGCTTGAGCGTTGTGAGTAGTTCGGTGTTTTTGAAATTAGAAGCTGCAATGTCAATGTGATTCTATCTTATTCACACGTTCAGATCTCGCTCGCTCTCATCTCAGGTGTAGCGACGGTTGCTAGGGGGCGGCGCTTAGTGACGTCACCTTTCAGTCAACCAATAGCGACGCCGTATTTTTTTTTCTTCGCACTTCTTCTATTGTCGATGGGTTTCTTTTGTCCGTTGCCAGTGATTGTTTGTAAGCGGCAGTTAGAGGGTTAACTTTGGGATAACAAGCTAGAAAAGTGGATAAACTGATTATGTTGGGACTTTTAGTTTGTTTTTAGATTGTTTAATGATAGAATAACTAACAAAGCTTTAGGTTTTTGGTTAGCACTAACTGCTCGTAGAGCATCTACGCCGTAGACGCTCTACGAGATTTTCGTCCTACTCGATTAAGCAAAACACTGATTTTTCATCATAAGATCCATATAATTAACATATAATTAGAAAAAAGAACTTAAGAATATTGTTAGTTACACTCAACAAAAATACTAAAAATAGATCACTCTACTCACAAAGCAATGCCACGTGGGAGAGGTGATTAATTATCATATAATATTTATGTGAGAAATAAATATTTAGAGTTTGAGAGGTGATCTTTAATTTCTTTATGCAATGTTTAATATATCCTTCAAAAAACCTCAAAGTAGTGGAAAATATTAATAACCATCATAACTTTTTAGTTTTTTAACCGTAAAGTTATTAGACTCACTAATTTTTAAATCCATTCGAGTGACTGCATAACTGAATATTTAAACACGACTTAATTACAAAAACCCCTTACATGATTGAATGCACGCCACCACAAATTGAATTGAATCTTTTAAAAATTCAATGCAATTCAATTTTCGTAATGAAAGAATTGATTGTTGTGTTGTGTCATAAAAAGATCGTTGATGACTCTGTTGTAATTATGCTATCTTGATTTTAATCTCTATGAAAATGCCAAAAGTATTTAAAATTACTCATTGACTTTTTTTATTTCGCAATACACTTGTAGATAGATTTAAGTGGATTAAATACGTTCAAGTAAAGTACAGTTTACATGCTTAGAAGCGGCAAACTTAAATTATTCTTGGAAAACATCCAACATTTGTACATAACTAAGATCTAACAATAATAACGATTGCAAAACTTGGAAACTGGGCTTCACACGGTGCATTTACATTGCCACACAACTGGGCAATGCAGCTGTCTGAAAGTACCTAAACTTTTTTTGTTAATACTAGTTCTAACTTTGAATTACAATTTTCTTTGACACCTCAAAATGTCCTTCATTCACATTAACGCCATTTCGCACAAAAATATGGCCTAACTGGTGGTTCATCATCAGCCTATAATAGTCCACTGCTGGACATAGGCCTCCCCTAATGAGCGCCATAGATGGCATCATTATTTGGGGGTTATTGCCCATAATCCCCACGCTGGGCATGCGGGTTGGGGATCGCAGTTCGGTGTAGTTGTTCTGCAGAAGGCGCTGCTGCCCGCCCCCCGGTGTGTTTCCCTTAGTCGCCTCTTAGGACACCAACTGGTGGTTGCTAGTTATGTATTAAAGAAAAATTATCGATACAATTTCCGCCACCCCTAGTCAAAAAGCGGCGACAATAACGAGAGCCAATATAATAACGAGCCGTTAATTGCAAATCGATGGTTAAATTAAGCGAGTTTGCGTTCCAGATTGATTGGGATAAGTGAAGGGGGGCACTAATCTAGTACGGCCATATAACAATTTGAAGCTAGGGTTGGAATACGTTTTATCGATTTTTTTATCGATGTTTGACACTTTTAGTAACAACATCATATCTCACTTGTTGTGTTCTCGATGAGAACAGCGGTTCTCTTTCTCTCCTATATTCCTGTCCACGCTATCCCGCTCATGGCAAGTATATCAAAATATCGTCCCTTACATTTTCGAGTTATAGGCAAGAATTGACGGCAGTATCCACGTCTACCCTCAATTCGTCTTCAGAATAAGAAATTTCCACGTTCACAGTATGACACACAACACTGACCGTATCCTAATGCAGTGCAGTCGGAGTCTAACCCCAGGAATATCTTTTAATCTTAGTGATATCATTGCTGATCATCCATTGCTTATCTCTCAAATTAGGTTTTTATTCAAAGATATAGAAGTCAAAGGATAATAAGTATTGGTGCTTACCCCAGAGAGATTCACATTTCCCTTTACCGGAAACTTTACTGTCGGATCATATCAGACGTATTTTACCTTTTGATTTAGCAGTTATTTTTGTAACTTTATAAATATTCGAAGGTGCAACTGCTACCTCTAGGTTGTTTGAAATAATCTGCAGTTAGAAATATTTAATTATTATAAAAAATTATAAAATAGATTTTTTTCTCTTATTGCGCATCAAAACATTCGTCAAAAGTTATCAGAATTGTTTTGGGATGACGATTTGTGTCAAGATAATTCGAATCATTTATTCATAATAATTTTGATATCTAAGTCATTAAGAGATAGATTTAAAAATAAATAAAGCAGTTTTTAATTTATCGATTCTATACTATACCATACCCAATGTCTCATCGCATCTCTACAGCCTGGTAATAGACAGTAGCTTCCATTGTACGTTAACTGGAACAGTTCTCGGAATAATTATACAATAAATTTTAACTTTATCGATATCGATATCGATGATCAATTTATCATCTCTATCCACCTGACAGTTGACGACGGCAGCTGATAAATCTGTAGCGATATAAGATAAGCCTTGTCACAATTCAACAATATTTTTGAATTTCGTCGATACCGACCGACACTCAAATGTTCCATCCATTCCTACAGCTGAAGTGATTTTAACCCAGCGACGGTTATAGGCTTTTTTATACCGGCAAAGAGCGTACAAAGCCGTGGGTAGCAGTAAAGGTAGTACATTTTAAATTTATCGATATCGATAGTCAGTGTCTCATCCCTACCCACCTGGCAGTTGACAGCGGCCTCCATAATTGTTGAATGAGGCAGCATTAAAGCACCAATTAACCGACATTGATTGGTTTTACCCCCTCCTTAGCGCCCCCAAGGGTAAGGGACTAACGGGTTTCAGTAAACAATTACATACAAACATACATACGTATATGTCATATGAGATTGAGTTGAGAAGAGTTAACTTTAGTATGAGATAGAGTTCTGAAGAGTTAAATTAAATAAATAAATAATGTTGGACAGTCCACACAACATCATCTAGCCACAAGCTAAGCAGAGCTTGTGCATATACTAGATGACTGATTGCTTAATAGAATGTATTAAATAGATAGATAAAAAAAAATATCGTACAAACATTAGTCCTGAGGCGGGAATCGAACCCGCAGTGCAGGCGGTCCTTTGCTTAACGCGCCACATTGTATTAAGAATATCAGTCATCTAGTACCCATAACACAAGCCCTGCTAAGCTTGAGGCTAGATGATGCTGTGACGATTGTTTAGCATTATTAGTTCATAGCATATTCAATCATGTCCACTGCTGGACATAGAGCGCCTCCCCTATGTAGTGGACATTATCGTGTTGATGACATTGTCAACCGGTTTCTCATCTACTATCTACCATCAAAGCTACCGTTATGCAGTGCGGCCGTGACCAGAGTTTATCATCTCTAGTTTTTATTTCAGACAAACCTTAATACTTATCGTATCATTACATATTATAAAACAGTCGCTTCCCGCTGTCTGTCTGTTTGTCCCTATGTATGCTTAGATCTTTAAAACTACGCAACGGATTTTGATGCGGTTTCTTTTATAGATAGAGTGATTCAAGAGGAAGGACCCCTGCGAAGTTGGAGCGGGTTTTTCAGATTCCGATCGAATAACTTTATTTCTATAGTCTTACAAAATAAGCACTTAGACAACTCAAATTTCATATAGTTAATTATTATAAAATAGAAATAATTTGTTATTGATTTCTCTTCACTTCAATTTTTTGTCTAGTGGACGAAAAATAAAATGAGAAAAGGCCTAATTGGTATCTCGTGCTTAAAATTCTAATTATTAATCCTAATTGACTTAAAGTAGATAAATCAATAACCTTTTATAAAACAAATTCGTTAGTAGAAAAATCAAATAAAAATTAAATTTTTCGTGGATATTGCATAGTTCTCAACCATTATTTTCCACTATGCCATAGACGCCTTTAAAAAATTAAACCGTGATTAGTCTCTTTGAAGGCTTAACGTTAATAACTCCGTTGATTAAAGTAACAATCACGTAACGAAATGAATTTGTTCGATAGATAAAGGATAGTCGAGATCAAAGCGTGACAAATACAGGTGCGGTAGGGTGACCATGCCTTGCTGTGTTAGATGGGACTTTACTCATGATATGTTCGATAATAACTGTGTATACAGTGGAGCGATAAAAGGGGTCCTTATAGACATAAGGACTCCTTTTATCGCTCCATGTTAGAAATGTCTGAGGTAAAAAGCGTCCTGTAGTTTTTATCCATCTCGAAAAGATTAATCTTAATATATAAAGGAACAAGCGATTTTCTGGCGACAACGCCCAGCCTAAACCGCTGAAGTTAGAAAGCTGAAATTTGGAAGGTAGGTTCCTTTAACAACACAAGCACCCGCTAAGAAGGGATTTTTGGAAATTCCACCCCTAAGGGGGTGAAAAGGGGGATGGAAGTTTTTTTGGTCATTTTTCTAACTCTGTAACCGGTAGCCCGATTTTCTTGAAATTTACAGGAAATACTAAACATAAAAAAATATTGAACACGTGTTTCAGCATTTTCCAAAATATTCCTGAAAATAGGGTGAAATGGGTCATTCAAGTTTGAGATTCGTATTTTGGCTCCATATTGAAATGTCTATAACTTTTTGATATAGCATACTAATGACTTGAAACTTTCAGTATGTATTGAAAAAAACTATAAATCAAACCACGTGTTTCAGGATTTTTCGAAAATGTTACTATATAAGTTTAAAAAGGAAGTCGAATTACTTAAGATTTTTGAGATTTTTTTTTACAAATGACCCAACATGAAACTTACTCAGAATACTAAACAAACAAAAATATTGAACACGTATTTCAGGATTTTTTCAAATATTCCTGAAAAAACATCAAAATATAAAGAAACAAGCGATTTCCTACCGACAACGCCCAGCCTAAACCGCTGAAGCTAGAAAGCTGAAATTTAGAAGGTAGGTTCCTTTTACAACACAAGCACCCGCTAAGAAGGGATTATCTTAATATATAAAGGAACGAGCGATTTTCTGGCGACAACGCCCAGTCTAAACCGCTGAAGCTAGAAAGCTGAAATTTGGAAGGTAGGTTCCTTTTATAACGC
Organism: Eupithecia pulchellata; assembly: GCA_963931895.1. Lineage (NCBI taxonomy): Eukaryota > Metazoa > Arthropoda > Insecta > Lepidoptera > Geometridae > Eupithecia > Eupithecia pulchellata. The sequence continues at coordinate 7,437,756 of OZ007543.1, forward strand.
AAGCACCCGCTAAGAAGGGATTTTTGGAAATTCCACCCCTAAGGGGGTGAAAAGGGGGATGGATATAAAGGAACAAGCGATTTTCTGGCGACAACGCCCAGCCTAAACCGCTGAAGTAAGAAAGCTGAAATTTGGAAGGTAGGTTCCTTTTACAACACAAGCACCCGCTAAGAAGGGATTTTTGGAAATTCCACCCCTAAGGGGGTGAAAAGGGGGATGGAAGTTTTTTTGGTCTTTTTTCTAACTCTGTAACCGGTAGCCCGATTTTCTTGAAATTTACAGGAAATACTAAACATACAAAAATATTGAACACGTGTTTCAGGATTTTTCAAAATATTCCTGAAAATAAGGGGAAATGGGTTATTCAAGTTTGAGATTCGTAGTTTGGCTCCGTATTGAAATGTCTATAACTTTTTAATATTATGATAGTAATGACTTGAAACTTTCAGCATGTACTGAAAAAACTATAAATCAAATTACGTGTTTCAGGATTTTTCAAAAATGTTACTATATAAGTTTAAAAAGGAAGTCGAATTACTTAAGATTTTTGAGATTTTTTTTTAACAAATGACCCAACATGAAACTTACTCAGAATACTAAACAAACAAAAATATTGAACACGTATTTCAGGATATTTTCAAATATTCCTGAAAATAGGGTGAAATGGGTTATTCAAGTTTGAGTGATTCGTATTTTGGCTCCGTATTGAAATATCTATAACTTTTTAATATAGCATACTAATGACTGGAAAATTTCAATATGTACTGAAAAAACTATAAATTGAAATACGTGTTTCAGGATTTTTCCAAAATGTGACTGTATAAGTATGAAAAAGAAATTGAATTATTGAGGTTATTGTGGTGAAATTTTTCAACCATTGACGCTATTATTGGCTTGAAATTTACAGGAAATACTAAACATACAAAAATATTGAACACGTGTTTCAGGATTTTTCAAAATATTCCTGAAAATAGGGTGAATCGGGTTATTCAAGTTTGAGATTCGTAGTTTGGCTCCATATTCAAATGTCTATAACTTTTTAATATAGCATACTAATGACTTGAAAATTTCAGTATGTATTGAAAAAATTATAAATCAAACCACGTGTTTCAGGATTTTTCAAAAATATTACTATATAAGTATAAAAAGGAACACGAATTATTGAGGTTATTTTAATGAAATTTATCAACCATTGACGCTATTGGCTTGAAATTTACAGAGAAAACTAAACATACAAAAATATTGAACACCTATTTCAGGATTTTTCAAATTATTCCTGAAAATAGGGTGAAATGGGTTATTCAAGTTTGAGTGATTCGTATTTTGGCTCCGTATGGAAATGTCTATAACTTTTTAATTTAGCATACTAATGACTTGAAAATTTCAGTATGTACTAAAAAAACTATAAATTGAAACACGTGTTTCAGGATTTTTCCAAAATGTGACTGTATAAGTATGAAAAAGAAATTGAATTATTGAGGTTATTGTGGTGAAATTTATCAACCATTGACGCTATTGGCTTGAAATTTACAGGAAATACTAAACATACAAAAATATTGAACACGTATTTCAGGATTTTTCAAAATATTCCTGAAAATAGGGTGAAATGGGTTATTCAAGTTTGAGATTCGTAGTTTGGCTCCATATTCAAATGTCTATAACTTTTTAATATAGCATACTAATGACTTTAAACTTTCAGTATGTATTGAAAAAACTATAATACAAACCACGTGGCTCAGGATTTTTCAAAAATGTTACTATATAAGTATAAAAAGGAAGTCGAATTATTGAGGTTATTGTGGTGAAATTTATCAACCATTGACGCTATTGGCTTGAAATTTACAGAGAAAACTAAACAAACAAAAATATTGAATACGTATTTTAGGATTTTTCAAAATAATCCTGAAAATGGGATAAAAACGGTTATTCAAGTTTGAGATTCGTAGCTTGGCTCCGTAATTAAATGTCTATAACTTTTTAATATAGCATGCTAATGACTTTAAAATTTCAGAATGTACTGAAAAAACTATAAATTAAAACACATGTTTCAGGATTTTTCCAAAATGTTACTGTAAAAGTATTAAAAAGAAATTGAATTATTGAGGTTATTGTGGTGAAATTTATCAACCATTGACGCTATTGGCTTGAAATTTACAGATAAAACTAAAAAATTGAATACGTATTTTAGTATTTTCAAAATAATCCTGAAAATGGGATTAAAACGGTTATTCAAGTTTGAAATTCGTAGTTTGGCTCCGTATTGAAATGTCTAAATCTTTTTAATGTAGCGTACTAATGAATTTTTGTATGTCCTGAAAAAAACATTAAATTCAATATGTATATCAGGATTTTCCAAAATATTCCTTAGAATGGGTTGACACGGGTTATTAAAGTTTGAGTGATTGGTAGTTTGGCTCCGTATTGAAATGATTGTAACTTTTTAATGAAGGATAACGACATAAAATTTGAAATATATACTGGAAAAAAAAAAAAATAGGTGTTTCAGAGTTTTTCATAAAAGTTACTATATAGTATAAAAGGATGTCGATTTCTTAAGAGTTTTTAGAAGTTTTCCCAATTTACTTGAAACTTACAAACAATACCAAACAAACAAAAATATAGAATACTTATTCAGGATTTTTCAAAATATGCCTGAAAATGGGGTGAAACGGTTTATTCAAGTTTGAGATTTGTAGTTTGGCTCCGTATGACTTTTAATTATGGATGGTAAACAACTTAACATTTCAAAAATATACTGAAAGAACAATAAATAAAAACACGTGTTTCAGAGTTTTTAATGACTTTCTTAACTTATGTGACTTTTTATCCTTGGTTCCAATTACCTCAAAACTTGCTGACAATACTTAAAATATCAATTTATAGAACATGTCGTATTTAATGATTTTTCAACACAAAATAGTTTTTGAAGTTATTCAGGTTTTTTGTTAGTTTCAACCAATATTTACTAGAAACGTAGAAAGAAAACTAAAATCCTTGGTACCTAAACACATGTTTCTGGATTTTTTTTTATGTGTATTGATATTGATGTATATGGCTTTATGACAGCGTAGGATTCAAAAATGCAACAAGTTCACCGTAGAAAATAAAATAGTTTGGTGCGTATCGGCTGTAACTTAAAAATTCTGTTTTATTAACCTTAAATGATCGGTAGGTATACAGGGTGGTTTCTGAGAAGGAAATGGATGACCAAATCCGAAACCATGAGTTAAAAATACGTCTTGATTCATGACTTCGATTTATGAGAAAACCATACCTGACAGATTTTTTTATTTTGTTGGATGATCACTAAAAAATACACCCTACATTTTTATAGCAACAGATTTGGTTGCTAATAAGAAGTATCATTCTTTGAAAAGAAATGCACAATTGATAATCAAAAAAAAGGTCATTATTTAAAATTTTGTTCGAATACTCACTCTACTTAGATCCAGGTAATTTATTATGGTACAGAGTAATTTTGACAATCTTTTTGAACAACTGGTGTGCTTGCCACTAGCCAGCCTTTAATTCAATGGTGGTTTTTCCTCCATAAAATTTCGTTTTAATTATTTTTTTTATTCGTTATATTTTTTTTGAACTTTGTCCGTGACTCCTTTCGCGACTGTTAGTCGCATGGTTTCTGATTTTGCTATCCAGTCCCATCTTAGAAAGCCAATCTGTAGATATATTTAAATAAAATAGGATTAGGTAATTTACAAATAAAATGGGCTAAAGTAGAATGTTTGTAGTCCACCGTGTCATTAGATTCACTATAAAAAAATACAGTAAACGGTTTTTTTTTTAAGAAAACGCATGGGCTTATACATTTATACATTATACATTCAAATAGGGTATTAGCTGATTTCGTCAAGAATTTTTTACTCTAAAGTCCACGCAAATGAAATTGCGAGCGGGTCAGCTAGTACAATATATTATACAACACACTTTATTGCACCATACGAAAAAAAATATAAAAAAACAGGAAAATTAACAAAGTTGTACAATGAGAGATCTTATCGCTGAGAGTGATCTCTTCCAGACAACCTTGTTAATGAATGTAAGTAATTATTTCACCAGTTTAATATTTAATGTATTTTGTTTTGTAATATTTTCAATGTGCTTAATTTGTTTCCTTACGTCTATAATTAGTTTCTGCTACTGATTTATGTGTATATCTTCATGCTCTAGTTTAAGGCAAAGATAAATTATGTTTACGATCCTTCCACTTCTTTGGCCCTAATTTAATGTTAAAGGTTGATTTAGTAAAAAAAATATTTACTGCCTCTTTTCTAGTAGGTTTTATTCGGTTACGACATCCAATGTTTTGAAGAAGTCAGTTTGACGCTGCGCCCGCCACGGTGAAACTTGGAATAATGCTATTATTTAAAAAAAAAGCTGCTGGAATATTTGAGCACAATATGACGTATACTATTGAATAACACCTAGTGAACAGATAAAACATGGAAGCATTCCTTCAAAGAAAATACGCCCGCAACTTAACATAACACTGCAAACAAACCTACTCGACAAAACTACGTCGCTGATTTTGCAGCAATTTGTTAAATCTCAAGAACCACGTGTGTACGTGTGGTGCTGGCATAGAATTGCACCACCCCAACTCTTCCCGTGGGTGTCGTAAGAGGCGACTAAGGGAAACTCACCGAGGGCGGGCAGCAGCGCCCTTTGCAGAACAATTCCACCGAACTGCGATCCCCAACCCGCATGCCCGATAACCGATAACCGACTCAAACCTACTAGAAAAGGCAGTAAAAAAAATCATATTATAGGAACATTTTAAGCTAAGCTCTGCTTAGCTTGGGGCTGGATGATGCTGTGTGGATTGTCCAGCATTATTTATTATTTTATTTATTTCTCGAAACCCATGGTCACACTAGCTACCCCGCTGAGTCCACGTTAATCACCGTGCTCTGTATGAATTAATAACGGGTACCTCTACCCAGTGGTTTGTGGTCACTTCGGTGCCGGCGGGGGAAGGGTTCAATGCCAATTATAGCTTTATTGTTTTTGGATTTGTTTCATAGTATCTTATAATAGGTATATAAAGGTAGTTTCTTTATATATTAGACTAGCGGTCCACCCCGGCTACGCATAAGTATTCAACAAAAATAAAAATTTTCATGCGGGACCTAACTTTTTTGAAAATATTCTATAGCCTATGTTCATCACGGAAAATTTAGAATTGTAATGGTGAAAGAATTTTTCAAATCATATTTTTCCAATTTTGTGTTTTACCTTGTTTTTTTATAAGTTTCGGAGCCTATTCGATTAAATCAACAAACAATCAGATCTTTTCTCTTTTTAATATTAGGATAAACGAGATTTATAATGTAGTGTGTTACCGTTACATCGTTATTAGCAAAGAATATTACAAATAAACAAGCAAATTAGAATCAGTAATTGAGCTAACTGCAGACTGTTAGAAACAATCAACTAGAAACACTAGAAAACTGTTTTTAAAATGTACAAGATAATTTTTTAAATCAAAAAGAAATGCACATTGATATTTTTGTATTAATTTGAATTATTATTCTCTGAAAATTATTGAATTGGCAATAATCATTGATATTAATAGGGTAACCTTTAAATAACCCGGAAATCGAACCCGCAACCTCCTGCATCGCCGGCGGACCTTGGCCCTACCCGCCACAGAGGTCGAAAATGCAACAATAGCGATTAAGTCTCATCTAACCCTAATCATCAGCCTATGTTAGTCCACTGCTGGACATAGGCCTCCTCTAATGAGCGCCATAGCGCCCTGTCTTCAGCTTGTCGCATCCAGCATCTGCCAGCAGTCTTTCGCAGATCGTCATCACCAGGCAGGAGGGCGTCCTACACTACGTTTACCGAGTTACGTTTATCTAACCCTACATACAACAGCAGCAATGTGTCTGTAACCCTCGAGAAGAGCAATAACCTAGAACTGAAACTCAGTTTGCGGAGTTCTCACTCGCGTATTGCAGTGGTCAGTGAGTTACTTGTTCGCGTCTTGTCATTACCGCAGAGAGTAGAGTAGGTTGGGACAGAGATTTCCCAAGATTATTTTATCTGTGCTAAAGTTTGTTTGTTTGGAAATTCTGCAGTTATCTCAATTGTTTGCATTGTAAATACTAGTTCTATTTTGGTTATTAAATTGTAATTTTCTTTGTTGATAAAGGTGTTACTCTGTAATTTGCTAAACATAAATATTTTAGTTCTATAAAATAACGTTATTTTTTCATTACTAGCTTCGCGCCGATTTTATTTAATTAAATGTAACGTAGGTTGGGGTTTCATTTCCACTCTTGGACAAAGGCTTGTACGATCTACAAATATTTGTTTCCTATGTTCTGTGTATTTTGTATGTAAATAAATAAAAAAATAAAACAGCGTAAATTTCTCTTTGTGTTTAATTTGTATTAAATATCATCTAGTACCTATAACCAAGCTCGGGTAGTCTTAGGGCTAGATGATATACTATGTAGATTTGTCTTTTGCTACGAACGTTGCCACTACTATCGGTATCACTATAGAACGCAACAAAAGTAAAAAAGTAATTCTCATACTGTACATCCCTGAATGTTGCTTACTCTATGTTTTGTTGAAGAGGCTAGCTGTGTAGTGACCAACATAACTCGATTTCAAGCGAGATAGCTGCCTGATTGGGCGTTTGTGCTGGTCACTCGATGGGTCCGGGATGAGATGGGGTCAGCTATGCACAGACGTACAGACAATTAGTTTGTGCACTATTACAAATGATCAATTTGAGAAATAGAGTTACGTGACTGTAAAAAATAAATAAACAACGTACTTACTTTGGCTGGACTTGGGCCACTTGTTAGACTTCGCGAGAATAGAGGGAGACAGTTTTCCCTCTCTCCTCATAACAATTACAGTTCTTCGAGGGGAAAACTGTTGTTAATTTATTTTAAATTTCTGCTCGAAGGATAATTGTAATAATTGTCGTTAAAAAAAAACTTCGATCCCATCTAAAATCAGTTCCTGTTATCCAGGATAACTAGAATCGATATTATTTTTAATTTTTGGCTTAAGGTTCGGTTGGGAGTAAACCTATATTTGCGTGTTCTAGATTTAGGTAAGACATATTATTAAATTATTATGCTACTTATTATACTATTTTACACCATTATATTTATTACTCATGTTTGCAAATGACTAATTATAAAAGGTATAATATTTTAGCTGTATTAAGTGCACCAAAAAGGCAATGTTTTTCACCAATAAAGCCTATCACAGACGTAGCTATAATATAAATCATAGCAAGCCATAGCGCGATATATCTTCTGTACAAATTTTCTAGAGAGCCCACATGCAGCTATAATTTATATTTCTATGACGTCACCAAGCTATACTGTAATTAATAGCTAAAATGTAATATCATTGCATATCAAATTGCTTAGAAATGAAAGCAAACTTTATATTATAACATCGTTTCAGCTTGCTATAATATACATTATAGTACAATATAGCACAGTATTATTGCTATTATATTATAGCTACGTCTGTGATGGACTTTAATTATAAAAAAAAATGTTTTTATCATAACCATGCCATTATTACTTGCAGTTTCATTCTTCGGCTCGTGCCGCTTGAGTTTTTGCGAAACCATTTGTGGCACTTACGCCGCAGATTATAGAGATACTGATCTGCTAATCACTTTCCATTTTAGTTTCATTTCTATAAGTTATCATTATTTTTGCTTTTAAACGATTTACTTATAGGTTACCAAATAGATATTATAGTATTTATGGGCTTAGTTTTTTAAAATACACTTTATAATTATAACAGAGGTTGCTTAACGCTTTCACTGGCCGCCTGCAGGGCCCAAATATGGGCATCCTACTTACGTTGTAGGCAATGAAAGTATTAATTAACTTTATCGCATTCACTTCCCAGCTTCGGCGTTGTACCCATAATGGGCGTCATTGGTTTTAAAATTTTTTACGATGTTAGTATCGGAAACTTAAAATGTCTTAGTCAAATCTGAATAGCAACATATATGTAGTAATAATAAAGCTGGAAAGTTTATAGAACGCCTGTGATTTTCATTTAATAAGTCTACATACCTACCTTTTAATTAAAAAGTACCTAAATATATGTATGTACTAAGGACTCTGCAAACTAAAGCTGTGCGTCCACTGGATCGGAGCGTACGCAACGTACGCGGTGCGGTATTTACAATATGCATGGCATCGGTATATGCCGAATCAGTAGACGCTGCTGTTACATGAAAATCAATACAAAGTAACAAATCCTTACACTGCTATCTTATATTAGCATTCCGCCCCGGTTTTGTCCGAGTATATAAAAAACTTAAAAAAAATATACATTTGTAACAAATGTTGAGTTACATTTTTGCAGTTTTCATAATGGTGAAATAATTTTGGAAATCGTTCTTCTAGTTCCGGACCCCATTTAATCTAAGTAAACAAATATTTCCTGTACCTATATAATGTTACTATAGTTAATTAGGGACGTCACCAAAAACAAAGGCATGCGTATGATTGATACAAGTACCTATACATTGCTAATTTAGCAATGCATTGCTAATCTAGCAAATGCTGGGAGTATTTGCTAGATTAAATGAAAATTATTCTTTGGAATAAACCATAATACTTTGGTACTTGGTAAAAAAATCGATGTATCGTAGTATCCATCTTTTTACCATCTACTTATTATTCCACCCAACCACATTTCATGAAAACCATAATTTTAAAAAGACAAAATCATAGAAATTTCGTTAATGGAATCCTAATGGACCAAACTGGGTCCATACCAAAAAAATATGCCACCTCATTCAATCCATCACAGATCATAATAACACTCCTTCAAATTAATACCTGCCCCAGAAACGTATTTAACTGATTTGATATCCATTTTATAAAGAACCTCTGTTCTTGCGACTCAGTATTAAAACCCAGATAATTTTAAACTGGTTGATAAAATACAGGGTTATTATCGATGCTAATTTTGAGGTTATGAAAAAGTTACGTTTGGCATTTAGAGTGCTTTTGGTGCTACTGATATATTTACGTAAACTTTTGGCTTTTTGTTCAATTTAAGTTATTTGGTTGCGTAATTTGACGTGAAAATTAGGGAGATGGATATATTTCAATATATGGGGTAGTGGTTTTTTATATGACATGTCATTATTATTCGCCATTTAGCATCATCATCATCATCAGCCTTTACATCCACGAATGATGGTTCATGTGATTTTCGTTCTTCGACACTAAGTGTACTCCTTCTGCTAATATTTGACGAATAAAATAATAACTCTAGAGAACAAACCCCGTGCGGGGGAAAGAACAAATTAAAACGCAGGTTTACGAAATATCTATCGAACAAAAGTAATTTTATTTTACATCGCACTGGAACATGTTTACAAGTAAAAATCATTGTGGATCAAAAAGTCGTGATACAATAAAAGGAATGCTTCCCAATAATAATAAAACAGGCACTCAGCCTCAATCAAATCATTCCAGATAGATCATTATTTTCTTGATGACTGTACTTACATGACTACTTTACAGCTTTAAAACTTAGTCGATGATTGGCTTAAGTGTGTTGTATAGCAGAAAGTACTTGTCTAAAGGTGGGTACTGACTGGTGCTACTGGGTGTAATGTATTATTTCCAACGTTACGCCATGTGCTGTCTCGTCGCTTACTTCTCTCGTACCAACTAGGGCCTTATTCTCTAGGACATAGGAGATTCCTTGGCCAAACCGTGTGACGTCACAAGGTGTTCTAAATACGGTTTCTATCCCTGATTAACATAGGCTATAGAAATCAAAAAAGTTAGGGATCTGTAAGAAACTTTCAATAATGTAACCAAACGTGTATGTGTTGCAAATCTAATCAACACTAATAATAATAAACGCGAAAGTTTGTATGGATGGATGTTTGTATCTCTTTCATGCAAAAAGTACTAAGCGGATTTTGATAGAACTTGGTACACAGATAGTTTTTGTCCTGGAATAACCAGTAACGCGGGTGAAACTGCGATCACAAAGATAGTATTTTATAATTTTTCTTAATTACCCGTGCGATGCCGGACGACCTCCGTGGCGCGGTGGGCGAAGGTCCGCCTGCGACGCGGGAGGTTGCGGGTTCGATTCCCGCTTCGGGACAAATATTTGTACTATCTGCAGATATTTGATCAGGGCGTTCTGGTCGTTTTCTATGTATAATAAAAAATATTTATATAAGTATTAATATTGTGTTATGTATATCAGTTATCTAGTACCCATAATACAAGCTCTGCTTAGCTTGGGGCTAGGTGATGCTGTGTGGATTGTCCGGCACTATTTATTATTATTATTTATTATTCTAAGGCATTTTATTTTGCGTTAATTTACCTATTTTTCCTGAAGTTTCAACAGGTTTACACACTCTCGCGGTTACTGTTCATATATTATTATTAAACTGTTCATATTATTATAAATATCTGTAAATATTTATAATAATATGATTAAAAACATCGAAAAACCTGTTGCCGAATTCATTTCAACAATTTTCAATTCTTATGATGCATTCATCGTACTCATTGATAACCCATTCCAAATGGGTTATCAATGAGTGAAAGGATCTTGGTAGAACCAAAAATGAGCAGTTCTACGTAAAATTCGGTAAAAAGGATTAAAGTCTCCATTCAACCATTATAATAATGTTAATAATGGTAAACATTATTTGTCAAACATACACACTTTCAATGCACAACACACTTTCAATGAAGGTTTTCAATTGACCATTGGCTTAAATATTATTTACGTGGTAATAATTTTCATTGAAAAAAGTTTGTTTGGTAATTTCTATAGTGTACTTCATTTTGACGCCATTTTATTAATTCCTATACGTTGTTTTAGTCTCGTCATAATCCTCGATATTAATTAGGCCACAGCAACCCATAACACACACCTGACGAAGGAGTTTTGCCGGTTCGATGCCGGCTTATATATGGCCGGCTATACTTATACATATTTGTTCCGGATTTTCTGGATGAACAAATCAAGCTTTGCCTAGCCGGGCTAGATTGTGTAAATTGTCCAGGATTATTTATTTATTTATTTATGATTAAGGAGTAAGTTTCGCCAAATCCACCATGTGTGCGAAATCGCTCTCACAATCTATTTTAAACACAAAACACTCCCATTAAACTTGCTAATTCAAAACTTTCATAATAACCAGTTCGTTTTCAAATCAATGTAATTTCGTCACAGTGCGACATCATTGCAGTTAAATTAATATCTGCTGAATCACCAAGTTAAAGTAACCCTGTATAAATAGGTGGACAAATTTGGAACTACGGCTGAACTCCGAAATTGCTCTTTGTTTCTAGTGAAATAAGGTTGTTAATTTAGCAATCCTAACGAAATAGTGGTTACTAGCGCCGTTGGAATGTGAATGGATAAATTGGTGGTACGTTTGGCCCAGGGCATGTGATCTTAGTGATGTTAAATAAGGCCCGGACCGCGGGCGGTTATGTAAGAGAGAGTAAGAGAGAAGTTGAGAGGGTTCTGCTGATGTAATTTTTCACACTGCAAGTCTATTTCAACCCTAAAAATTACAATTTAGCAGCGCTTGTGCTACGTTTGAATGAAGTGCTTTTTTCAATTCTGGGTAATAAAAATAAATAAATAAATTCAGTCGATAGTACGCATACTACTTTTTATGTTTTGTTTTACTGTTTGCCATTATTTCCCAATTCAAATAATCGTCCCATAGAATAGTAAATAACTTACACTCATCATCTGCACTCTATAAGAAAGCCATCAACGTTATGATGTCGTCTGATATTATTCTCGAATAATGAAAATACTCAAACGTTCTTTAAGTTGCGGGTTCGATTCCCACCTCGGGACAAATATTTGTACGATCTGCAGATATTTGTTCAGGGGTTCTGGTTGTTTTCTATGTATAATAAAAAAATTCTATCTATTTAATAAAATTGTATTATGTATATTTCAGTCATCAAGTACCCATAACACAAGCTCTGCTTAGCTTGGGGCTAGATGATGTTGTGTGGATTGTCCAGCATTATTTATTTATTTAAGTGCTACCTAATATCAAGTACAAATTAAGAATTATAATAATAAAATATTTAATTTTTACACATTATGTATATTTTTATAAACGACCTCTGTGGTGGGCGAAGGTCCACCTGTGACGCGGGAGGTTGCGGTTTCGATTCCCATTTCGTGACAAATGTTTGTACGAAATGCAGATACTTATGACATAACACAAGCTCTGCTTAGCTTGGGGCTAGGTGATGTTGTTTGGATTGTCCAGCATTATTTATTTTTCTTAATCAACAATTGTTAATATTGTAAAATGTGCACTAACACCACCCTTATCTATAATAACCTGCGGATAACGGGACGTGTTACACTTTTACAAATAAGTTCATGTCAGTATGTGACTGTCAGTTTATAATGACTAAGAGAGAAAAATAAAATAACATTCCAAAAACTCATCCATATTCCTACGGAACCCTACTTGCGCCCCACACAAAAGATCCGCGAGATTGTCGCATGGTCTCCCGCAGCGATAACAGCCCGTTGAACCCTAATTACAAGTTTGCAACACGAGTAATGTGTTCCGTACATATCGAGCGAAATGATACGGTAATTGTTATTTTTTTATAAAATGGATTTTGGTTTTGAAAAGGGATTTACTTAGTGCTAGTGGTGTGAGTTGGCTTTGGTTATCGGTTTGGTAAATAAATATAATTTATTATTTTGGGTTCAGGTAGTACAAAAATAAAACGAGCGTAGGTACCGAAACTGCAAGCAGCGCGTCTTGGGCCGCTTCCGACTGGTATTGATATGGATCAGATGAGCTAACCGTAGGTTGTCCACAACAGTCTGAAGTTAGCTCAATTGTATGCTATAATATTGCTAATTTATTACTTTTATTTCAATGTAATTGTCTTTTTAAATAAAGAGCTTACCAAACATCGAGTTTTACATACCTACCTATTTTATTATTTTATGAATATTATTGATTTCAGTCAGTCAGTATTTAGGATATGAGTAACATTTTTATTAAAAATACATTACATTGTAAGTAGTGTTATTCAATTTACACAATAAAACTTCCAATTTCTAGATTCTGTTCAACTGTTTATTTTTTATTTTTATACGAACTTTTTGTTCATTTATAAGTTAATTACTTATGTTTTTTTATGGTTAAGTTTGGATATTTTGTATCTTATATAGTTACTACATAGTTACTACAACAAACTAAAATCTATCTTAGATAAACGAACTTTTTCATTTGACTTAAAGTGAAACGATTATCTAAACAGGCACAGGCACTAAATAGGCACAATAAAGAGTTAAACAACTTAACGAAATTGCTCACAAAACTCTGATTTTCCTTACCAACAACTTTCTACGGGCGTAACTAAGCGAAAAACGACAAAAATTGCTCAAAAATCACTGGCGTTTTTTAATAATTGTTTTATGCTCTAACAAATGAGTTTCAAATTGAATTGTGCTCGAAGCGCTTACAAAAATGGATGCTTAATACAATTAGAGTGAGCGAGAGAGACGATGAGAAAGGTATAGTTAAGTTTTTGTAGTCTTTGATGAAATTTTGTTGTTATTCATTTATGTAGTTTGTATTCGATTTGTCGCTCAATTTAGTTGCCTTTGTGAGAAATGCCTAGACTGATTGAGAGGGGATTTCGCAATCTCGAAGTGTTTTAGTTGTTCATGTAATTTTGGCTTTGATTTAGAGTTTATGTGGGTTATATAATGTAAGCGTAAATATAAATCTTGGATATACCTAACGTATAAGTTAAAGAAACCTTGCATTATATTTATTGAGAATAATAATTATTGCATACAACACTTAATAAACTAAATAATAATTACAAAATATATTTATTTTATCGGTATTATCGCTCAAGCACGTTGTTTATGATACAGGTATCATAAACTAAATTGATAAGCTTTCGAAAAACATAGGTCTATGTTTTTCGAAAGCTTATCAATTTAGTAACTAAGCTTTTGATGTCAGAGTATGTGACCTACATGGATAGACTCTTACCAAGCATTATCAAACTTGATTTTTCAATATTCGTCTCTTTTATGGTAGGTATAGTATAGTAAATTCTATTTTTGTCACTTATATTATAACACACAAATACAATTTGTTTAAAATAAACTAAAAAATAAATAAAAGATATACAAAGTAAATCTACTACAATACAAGTGTTCTAAATCCATATAATATGTAGTTACCCGCACTTTTTTTTTAATTAGGTACACGTGTACTTAACGTAGGATAATTTACATATACCTAGTCTAAAACTTATACATAATAGTTTTTTTGTATAAAAAAGACCTCAGTGGTATTCGATAAGAATATAATTAAATGAGGACAATAAACAAATACTCAGAGTAAACAAATATAATATACAAATAAAACTCTACAATACAAAGGAATGTTTATCAAAAAAATTTAAATATATATATGAAGCAGTGCAAATCTCTTATCTTATCATGTAACATTATTAGCGTAGTTTTTTTTATAAAAATGGTACTGACTAATTAATAGTTTTCAGTTAGTTCAATTATTTCAACTGTAAATACTAGTTGTAATTTAGTTATCCAATGGTAATTTTCTATGTAATAACAGTTTTACCCCAGCAAAAAAAAATTGTAAACTAATAATATTTGAAACTGATTACCTCGAAACAAACCGGGAGGTAGATAATCGGATTGCCGCCGTCTTAAGGCGTCAGTAATACTGGACTTAGGGGTGAGGGTGGGGGTGGGGGGAGAGTCGGGGGTAATTGCTCATCTTAATAAGCGTTTTATTGTTTTATTATTGTCCCGGGTATCTATTTAACGTGAGTTAAGTTTGTTTGAGTTATTATCGAAAAATAAGAGTAAAGTCACGATCCTGTATAATGTAGGTTAAGGAATCTATAGTCAATCAATGTTTTTTTTTATTATTTACTTTACGTTGCCATTACCAAAGCGTTATGGTATACTGATTTGTCAAAATACGTAGCAGCAACACTGTCAAATTTAATTTAAACGTTATTTTATTATCATATCCACTTTATTTGTATGAAAAATTCTATAAAAGTTTTTATTTTGTTCCATTTGTTCCATAATTTACCGGGTAATTCGGCATGCAAGGTAGACACATAAGCCATTATATAATTTAAATTGAGCTATTCATAAAAAAGCATAGAAAATAAAAGCATTACATACTCCACACTTTTTTTTCTCCAAACAAATTGTTAATATCAGACAAATACTTCAATCCAAACATCTTTACAAAATACATCAATGGCTACAAACTCTACAAAGCAGACGAAATAATCTGTAATGGTCATTTCACGACATTTTTTCCAAAAACCAACACAATTTCGATACTTGAGATGCTTGAAATGGAATATAAGCCGAATTCACATTTTTTTTTTATTTTTTTTTTTCGTTTATTCAATTTCGTCATTGTGACAGCTTGGTCAGCTACTTGATAACATGGACATACTTCTTAGAATGTTTTCGGCTTGTTGGTTGCATTTATTTTTTGTTGGTTTGTATAAAAGGATCTGCAGTTATTAGTTTGGCGGCACAAAGCGGGCTGTTTGGAGGCGTTCGCGGTAAAATGTTAAGGATTTTGTGGTCCTTGAAGTTCATTGAAACTTTCATTGTAAATCGAAGGTAAGTCGTGTGGATAGAATATATTCCTGGGCATGCCCTATTAGCTTAAGATGTTTTTGTGTACAGTCAGCTGCACAGATATGTATACACTCCTAAAATTTCACATACTCGTTATTTTTCAAAGTCAAGTACACCAACTACATTTCAAATTAATGTAGCCATCTAAATCGTCAGAAATCGGTATACAATTTAGCAGAATTATGTAGACACTCACGTATACATAAATATGAAATTTTGGGAGTGTATACATATTTGTGCAGCTGACTGTACAATAAAGAAACGTAGTTATATTGGATTTATCTCAATATGTCAATCCATTCTTATTATTAATAAACGAATCCATCTGCATATACCTAATGATGGTGATAGTATAACAATTAAAATGAAATATAATCTTAAAGGAACGTAGATTATTATTATTATCTTTTAGATATATTGGATTCATCTCAATATGTGAATCCATTCTTATATTAATAAACGAATCCATCTGCATATAATGGTGTAACAATTAAAATGAAATATAATCTTTAAATAACTTAAAAAAATCGTTTCAAATTATTCAGCGCTCTACCCTAACAACAATTTGTCGCAATTAAATGCAGAAAATACAATTCCATTGCAACACCATATTGAGAGAACGCCTCAAACAAATGTTACTACTCTTCAAAACTCTACCAACATCAAATAATATAAATATTTTAATAAAATGAGCTCTATATCTACGCATTAAGAGCTCTCGCATATGAATTTACATGTGTGTAAAGCCGCCAATGTATTTTTTACACTTATTTGTATTATTGTGTTACTGTGTTTAGTTCATAACGAGCCAGCAGGGAGCCGAGAAAGAGATAGCAATAGAAAGGAAAGCGTTAGAAAGAGATGGGTGTTGTGATTTGGTTTGCTTTGATGCATTGTGGTTTTCTAGTGACGTCAAACATGTCAAGGTTTTATTGGCGAATGAAAGACTTTTTCAGTTATTTCCCTTTTCAACGAGAAAGTTGAATTGTGTTCTAGCATACATAATTAATTATTGATATAATTATTTTAAGTTAATTTATGAACTCCGGTACTTATAAATTTAGTAGGGGTCCGCCCCGGCTTCGCACGGGTATTTAACAAAAATTTAATTTTCGATGATGACAATCTACATAATTATAGCTGCTCAACTTGTGGAATTTTACCATTTATAGCAAGGATTCTATCATAATCTTAAGCAATAAAATTTTACCATACACATCACAATCACAATCAATAATGCGGTTATATAAAGCTAGATTAAAACTTGATTGCATCATAAACAAAAAAAAAATATAAAAGGTGCACTACACCAGCCCAATATTAATACTCTAACACGTAACTTTGTACCTCATTTTAGCCACTCTAAAACAAGGAATTAAAATACCAATTCGCACAAAAAAAAACGCAACAATCGTATTTTTGAGAACTTAAATAGTGCTTCAGTGCAAGCCGTGCCCTAAACGGACGTATGCCTGTGACAAACGTAACTTGAAACGTATAATAACCTCTTTGATTCCAAACAGAGATTATTGCACAAAAGCCTCGGCCTCTTTGTCAACGATCTATGGATCTACCGAAATCCGCTCGATGGGAGATCTATCGATCCACCGATATAGAGTAATCCTATACTTTTTGGGGAAATCTTGAGAATTGTGTAACTTGGTATTAAAAAACAATAATTTAATAAATGCTATTCTTTATTTATAGGTAAATCGATACTAATATTATAAAGAGGAAAGATTTGATTGATTGTTTGTTTAAATTGAATAGGCTCCGAAACTGCTGGACCGATTTAAACAATTCTTTATTTAATTGAGGAACATCGCGGAGAATCCGCGAATCACAACACCCATGCCATTTGTTGTTTCATGGTGAAAGAATTTATCAAATCGGTCAAGTAGTTTCAAAGCCTACCTATTTAATTCAAACAAACAATCAAATCTTTCCTCTTTATAATATTAGTATAGATGAGTTGTAGGAGTCCATTATAAATAAATTGATACCACGGCTATAAATAAATAAATAATGCCGGACAATCCACACAGCATCATCTAGCCCCAAGCTAAGCAGAGCTTGTGTTATGGGTACTAGATGACTGATATACATAATACAATATTAATACATATATAGACATATATTAGGTACTATACATAGAAAACGACCAGAACGCCCTGAACAAATATTTGCAGATCGTACAAATATTTGTGCTGAGGCGGGAATCGGACCCGCAACCGCGGACCTTCGCCCACCGCGCCACTGAGGTAATAAAGTGGCTATAAAGCTTTCTTTGAGTTAAAAAGATGTTTCATCCACCATTCTGATAACATTAAAACCAATCACGAAGAATATTTAGAAGGCATTTTCGGTACAACCATCAATTACCGCCTAAAGCCACCAAAATGGTGTAACATCAAAACAGACCGAAACTGGCTGACGCAATTTCGGGCTTACAATATGTACATACACGGGAGGTAAGGTGTTTAAGGGGGCTCATCCCCCCTTGATCCCCCTCTGGGGGTGGGGCTGAATTCGATTCCGAGCTATTGAAAAGTTTGAAGAGGCGAAAAGCTTCGACAAACGAAGCTAAGTGAATTTTGTGCCCTCGGAAAAAACAGAGGCGGAGTTAGTGGAGGTTTCGGGGGGACAGATAAAATAAAGCTACGATTTTAACTGAAAATAGTCCCTATTTAAAACTATAGCAAAGAATTGCTTGTAGTGAAATATATTTCAATTTTCGATTTTATCATTGGATTTGAAATAGGCGCAGAGCGCGTGGAAGGTCTAGGTGTATTCGTAAGTGTATCGCTTATAATATTTTCAATACTAAATACTCAATCATTTTTTGGATTCTATAAGCATACTAAGGTCAAATAATCATTTCAATAAACTGCACGTTGGGTACACAAATTTTCACCATTCATTTACTTTTAGACGCTTGTTGTCTCATTCAAGAATACATAATGATTTTACCAGCAAGCGTAGAAAGAAGGAAGATCTGAATGCCTACATCTGAGTGGGTAGAACTGGCAAACAAAACTGATAAATTGAAAACAGAATTTTTTGGCTGCAGTAAGATTCTACCGATTAATAAAAATATAAACATATTCATTTGTGTAGACAATAGTCTCCTTTTTAAAAGAGGCCTACCTACTTCAAATCGAAATGATTTAAAATTTAAGTACAAGAGCGAATAGTGAATTTGGAAAAAAAATCTATTTTTATGGGAATTAACTTAAAATACAAAATGTTCTACGAAATATTGAGGACGTTTCAATTCAATCCAATCCATTTGTTTCACCTTAATAAGGTAGGTACAGTTTCAGACATTAAATTAATAATAATTTTCAATGTGAACCACAAATATGTACAAAATTTGCCCTAAGTATGTCCCTGCCCGGACGGCTTGGTTCCAATTTTTATCAATCCCATTTCATTTCCCCTTACGAAAGTTTTCCTCCAATTTCGCGTTCTCGCCCCCGCCCATTTAGTGAGGAGAAAATAGGTTTCGATGGAATCTGTACCGATTTTCATCGAGCATTTTATAACCTGTTTTGGAAAAAAGCCCTATTAATTTATTTGATTCAATACTAGCCGAGATGTCATGTGATGTGCAATTGTGTTGTGTCCCTGTACCATCCCGCGAGAACATGACACCGGAATAAAAAATCCTTTCTCCCGATCTAGACAACGTCTGTGCCAAATTTAATAAAAATGGGTTCAGTAGTTTAGGCCTGAAAGACGGCCACGGACCTGCTGGGTTGTCCCAGTGGGCGGAGAGGTGATACTCCGACGTGGCGCGTCCCCAGGTTGCGGATAGGGGATTCTGGCTTGCCGACAGCTCCCATAAGGAAGCTATCGGCAGGCCAGCGCGGACAGAACACCAAGAGTTGGCCAAATGGCTTTGGAGCCTCTCCACGCGACTCTCTGACTCAGCAGACAGCGCAGTGAATGGGGCTCGGCAGAGGAAACAAGTTTTCCAACTCTGTCAGGAGAGATGGTGGAAGTCCAGAAGTGGATCAGAAAGCGAGAAGATACCAAATCCCAATATATGGTTGCGGCGCCCGCCGAAGGGAGTATTTCGGGCGTGAATCCGGTCTGGGGAGCTGCTCGGGGTCGTTCTGTGCACCTACACTTTGTGTAGATATACTGAGCGACTATGGGTATGCTTGCTGGTGCGGATTCGCTCGCGGAGTATGGTCGGGGGGAACTCGGCCGCTAGGGCGCCAAAATGGGGACCTCACCCCTAAAAGGAAAACATGGAAAAAGACAGTAATAAAAATAGTCCACGTGTGGGTCCCGGAAACGGGGAATCCCATGGCACCGCGGATTCCGCGGTGTACTGTCCCGTCGTATACGTGGGGGACAAAAGCTGTCATGACGTAAGGGGGCTTCCTAGCGATTTAGTGCAGGAAGTGACGGACTTCGACTGCACGCCCGCGTCCGGCTCGGTTGCGGACGTGCAGCCGATGCTAGAAGATAATACTGGCAATGCCTGCTTGCCTGCGTCAACTTTGGGCGCGGACGAGCATTCGATGTCAGGAGAAAGGGAAGTGCGCTTTTTTGCGAAACCACTCACGGTTCCACAGAAAAGCGCACCAGAGGAAGTGACGAGCGAGGCGGGAGAGGAATCGGATGGCTCTGCCATGTCCGCATCCTCATTCGCCTCAAATACGTCGATCCAAACGCGCGGACGCAAGAGAGGGCTGAAGGGTCAGGCTGGAAACCCAAAGGGGTCGAAAGGTTTGGCTCTGTATTTAAGGTCGGAGAAAGAGGGAGTGGATGACGAGGTTTTCGACCCTTTAGTACCACCTTCAAAGACAAAGGCCAAGGAAAAGTTGCCTAAGGCAGAAGAGTTGGGAGTCGAAATGCAGGAGCATCCTACTGACGAGTTGGTTGCCTGCATTAAGTCTCAGTTGGAGACCGTAGAGAAGATCGCCGACAGGTCTAAAAATCTGAAGGGCGACTATATCCGCGGCCTCCGAATGGCAGTTAGGAAGGTCCAGGCAGCCTCTTTGGCTTTGGTTCAAAGAGTCTCAGCGGATGCCAACGTGGAGCGCCTTGAAAAAGAGAATGCGGATCTACGGAACCAGATGGAGGTTCTCTCAACTAAGGTAGACAGGTTGACAGAGGTTATCCAGCAGCAGGCCCGGGCCAGCAAGGACTTAGCGACTATGCCGATGGCGGCGTCAGCACCTGCTGCCAGTAATGGGGATGACTGGGAGAGCCGGCTGATGGAACGCATAGGGGCTCTCATGGACCGAAAACTGGCGACGGCTCATGTAGCTCAGCCGTTGATGAATGGCCCTAGTCCTGTGATTCCTAGCAAGAACAAGGGGAAAGGAAAAGGGAACAAGGAGACGGGAAAGGGAGAACGCGAAGGGCAACCGCGACTAAAAGCGGCTACCTCCCTGCCTGTGGTTAGGGGGGAGCAGCTAGAGCTAGCACCATCACCACCAGATGCCTCCTGGACGACCGTAGTAGGCAAGAAGGCCAAAAAATCGAAAAGGAAGGCAGCTGGAAGGACGTTAAGTGTCGCGACTGGCTCCACGACCGGCACTAGCACTGAACCTGGTGTCGGCTCTGTAACTGCTCAGGCAAAGGCTAGTCCACCGACTGGCTCTACGGGCGGACGTAAAAAAGCCCCTGTTCCCCCCAAGCCCTCGCGGCTGCCCAAATCTGCGGCGATAACTGTGACCATTCCGGAAGGGTCACAGGATACTTACGCTACGGTCATGGCAGCTGCTAGAGCCCGGATCAGACTGGAAGAAGTGGGGATAGACATGATTCGCTCGAAACGAGCTATAACGGGGGGTCTCATAATGGAGGTGTCTGGGCCTGATTGTGCATCAAAGGCCGACACACTTGCAGGACGTATGCGCGCAGCCCTTGAGGATTTCAGCGTTCGCATCACTCGTCCCGTCAAAACGGGGGAGCTGAGGCTTAAGGATCTCGATGATAGCGTCACACCAGAGGAAGTTGCCGCGGCGGTTGCACGCACTGGAAGCTGCTCCGCTGACGAAGTGCGGGTGGGTGTGATTCGGCGCCCACCCAGGGCCCTGGGAACAGTGTGGGTGCGCTGTCCACTGGCTAGCGTGCGAAAAATAGCAGAGGTAGGACGCCTGGTCGTCGGGTGGGCCTCGGCTCGCGTCGACTACCTGACAACACGGCCACTTCAATGCTTCCGGTGTTTGGAGTATGGACATGTACGCAGTCTGTGTCAAAATCCAGTGGATCGCAGTGCGTTGTGCTACGCGTGCGGCGAGCCCGGTCACCTGGCCAGTAATTGTACGCGCCCGCCAAAATGTCCACTGTGCTCGGACATGGGCTGTAAGGCTGATCATAGGATGGGTAGCAAGAAGTGCTCGCCCCCTAAAAAGGCGAAAGGTGGAAGAAGACTACCTTCACCCCCGGAAACCGGAAGGATTTTGGCCTCAACGGAGAAAGCCGAAACGCCGGGCTCACGCCCACCCCAGGAGGCCATGGACGCCTCTTAATGGATCACAACCCATTAAAAGCCCTCCAGTGCAATCTTAACCACTGCCAGGGTGCGCAGAACTTGCTTATGCAAACCCTTGCGCAGTGGTCGATTGCATGTGCGGTAGTGGCAGAGCCCTATCGGATCCCTACCCATCCAAGATGGTTCGGGGACGAGCAGGGGTCTGTCGCTATCTATTGGGGTGGAGTCGCAGGCGATCCCCCTTGTGTCCTTATTGAAAAAGGCCAGGGTTTCGTAGCAACAGAATGGGGGCACCTTGCCGTCGTAGGATGCTATATTTCTCCGAATTGCAGCCTCGCCGCTTACGAGTCGTACTTGGACGAAGTCGGAGCCTGCATACGCAGATGCCTGCCTCGTCCTGTGCTCGTCATGGGCGATTTCAATGCCCACTCACGTGAGTGGGGTAGCCCCCGAGATGACCCTAGAGGAGTCACCATCAGTGGATGGGCGGCGGGGCATGACCTGCGGCTGCTGAATCAGGGGTCGGTAAGCACCTGTGTGCGGTGGCAGGGGGAGTCGATCGTGGACCTCACATGGGCGACTCCTTCTGCCGCGCACTTGGTGTCAGGATGGAGGGTAGCTGAAGAGATGGTCACATTATCTGATCATCGTCACATTGTTTTCAATATGTCGTTCCGCTTCCCCTCAAATCGGGAGCTTCGACAAAGTCGCAGCCCGCCGCGACGATGGGCCTTAAAACGGCTTGACAGGGACCTGTTGGAAGCCGCGGCCATCGTCGCGGCCTGGCCAGAAAATCATAATGAAGATGGACCGCTGGACCCTGAGAGAGAGGCAACGTGGTTCCGGGAAATAATGACGTCCATTTGCGACGCATCTATGCCCCGAGCCAAGTCAATACAGCGCAGAGCCGCATACTGGTGGTCGGCGGAGATAGCGAGGCTACGGGAAGCGTGTCTACGCTCGCGACGCCAGTACACTAGGACTCGGAGAAGAAGGCGGGCCACATCCGAGGAGAGGATTAGAGCGTACGAGGTATACCGAGCTGCTACGAAGGCACTCCAGTGCGCGATTGCCGATGCCAAGTCGCGATCTTGGAGTGAACTCTTAGAGGGAATAAATAGAGACCCTTGGGGCCGACCATACAGGATGGTACTGGGCAAGCTCCGACCTTGGGTCCCTCCGTTGACTGAAACCCTGGACCCGCAGTTTGTAGGAAGTGTCATAGACACCCTTTTTCCGGGCCTCGGGGTTCAGGGCGGTTCCTCATCCCCTGTGATACCAGTCCTAAACGCAGATGCGGAATGGACTGATAGCATGGGTGTATCGAGGCAGGAGTTGGACCGAGTCGTGAAGCGCATGAGGGCTCGAAACACGGCGCCCGGACCAGACGGGATTCCTGGTCGCGCCTTGGCGCTGGCTATATCCGCAGGTCTGGGGGACAAGATAAGGCAGCTGTTTGACAACTGCCTTAAATCTGGTGTATTCCCTAGGGGCTGGAAGGAGGCTAAGTTGGTCCTTTTGAGAAAGGATGGCAGGGCAGCGGATTCTCCCTCTGCGTACCGCCCTATTTGCCTGCTAGACGAGACCGGCAAAATGTTCGAAAGAATAATTGCCGACCGTCTTTGTATGCACCTGTGGCAGGTAGGTCCCAATCTATCGAATGACTAATTTGGCTTTCGGCGGGCTCGATCGACCGTGGACGCGATTCTCAGAGTGCGTACTCTATCGGAAGAGGTCGTGTCTCGGGGCGGGAGGGCTTTGGCGGTGTCTTTAGACATTGTAAACGCCTTTAACTCCTTGCCCTGGAGAGCAATCAGGGAGGCACTGACGTTTCACGCGGTGCCTTCTTACCTGCAGCGCATGGTTGGGGCCTACCTGCGTGACAGGTGTGTGCAGTATGAGGGCAGGGATGGCACTCATAGGAAGGAAGTAGTGTGCGGTGTTCCACAGGGATCCGTCCTTGGGCCTCTTTTGTGGAATCTCGCATACGACGCGGTTCTGCGCGTTGATCTCCCCGCCAGCGTGCACGTGGTCTGCTATGCAGACGACACCCTCGTGGTCGCGGGCGGGGACTCCTTCGAAGGGACTAAGAGACTTGCCGAGCAAGGGGTGACTTGCATCGTAAATAAAATTCATGAGCTGGGTCTACGGATAGCACCACACAAGACCGAGGCGCTATGGTTCCATAAGAGCCCCAGGAGTCGGGAACCACCCAGCGCGTCAGTTCGCGTGGGGGATGTTGACGTCCAGGTGGGTTCGTACCTCAACTACCTGGGCCTTACTCTGGACCGTCGATGGGATTTCGGGGAGCACTTCAGACGCTCTGTCCCTCGGATTCTCAGGGTAGTGGGAGCTCTGCACAGACTCCTGCCTAACCTTGGAGGACCCAGAGAGAACGTTCGCCGTCTATACGGAGGGGTGGTAAGGTCGATGGCACTCTACGGAGCACCCGTCTGGTCACACCGTTTGGCGGGTGTTAGGCGCTACAGGGCTATGTATAATAGCCTGCAGCGTCCTATTGCCATCAGGACCGTACGAGGGTACCGTACCGTATCCTTTGAGGCGGCGACTTTATTGGCGCGGTTCCCGCCCTTCGACATCCTGGCGGAGATGGACGCATCTATTTACGTCCGTCTCCGTCAAGGTAGTAATAATGAAGCTGCGCCTGCTGAAGTGCGGCGAGAAGAGCGTCAGCGCGCGCTCGGGAGGTGGCGCGAGCGGCTCGAGGAGCCGAGAAACTCACGCCAACGCGCCGTCGGCGCGATTCTGCCAAGCTTCGAAGCCTGGCTTGGGAGGGAGAGGGGGAACGTCACCTATCGTCTTGCTCAGGTGCTCACAGGGCATGGCTGCTTTGGTGAGTTCTTGAGTAGGATTGGACGCGAACCCACACCACAATGTCACCATTGTGGGCAGGATCGTGACTCTGCCCAGCATACGCTTGAGGAATGTTCGGCGTGGGGAGCTGAAAGGCGGATCTTGGTCAACAGGATCGGGCAGGATCTCTCTCTGCCCAGCGTAGTTGCGGCAATGCTGGTGGATGAGTTGGCGTGGAAAGAGGTGGTCTCTTTCTGTGAAACGGTTATGGTCCAGAAAGAGGCTGCCGAGCGGGATCGTGAGAGAGCAGATCCCGCTCGGAGGAGACGGCGGCAAGAGCGCGCTACGGCCGCTCCGCGCCGCCTGCCTTATGAGGCAACCTTATAGCACCTGGGTCCGCAGGCAGTCGGAGTGAGGGCTCCGGCTTCCCAAGGCGAACCACGGGAGGGCGGTGGCACGGTGTGGCACGTGCCATCGTAGTTTTTCGCAGGACATAGTCGCTGTCACGAGCGCCACTAGAGACGTGCTTGAAATAGCAATGCAAGATGGGCCTGGCGCGGTCCATCGGAGTTCCCAGGCCCATTAATTAGCATAGAAGCTGGCCACCGGGGGGTTGTTTAGTGGGTCGTTGAAGCTTATCTTCTACATCCCCACATAACCATACTGTACCCTCCATGCAGTATGGTATCTGTTTGCAGATTTTTCCCCTCGAAAACAAAAAAAAAAAAAAAAAAAAAAAAAAAAAAGGCCTGAAAGACGGACAGACAGACATAGTTTATTACACTGTCATTTATAATATTGATAAGGATTTTAAGCGAAAAGTAAAATAGCGGTCGCGACGTAAGATTTTTTATTCAGTCTCATTATTATGAGCCAAATGTAATAGAAAACACTTTATCAAACCACACGAAGAAAGAGAAAGATACTAACAGACATGCTTTGAGTAAAGGGCAATTTATAGAGCTATAAACTGCCTAGCCGAACCACCTCCAAGAGATAGCTTATAGAGATAAGCAATCTCTTCCAAGGATACGACGCGACACCAGGTAATCTAGGGATGGACTGGAAATGAAAGATCACTATAGCTGACTACTAGTCAGGGCCGTAGCCTGTTCAACACTTTCACTGCGATCACAAATCTGCCAGCCATATCCTTAAAGTAAGAAAACACCAAAGTCTTCAGCCTTCCATTTTACCAAAACACTATCCGATATAAATATTATATTATTCTTACCTACACACTCAAATGCCCCGCCAACTCAACTCAGTTTTGTTGAGGGTTCAGTGAGTCACTCATCACATCAGCTATATTATTCATACCTACACACTGAAATGCGACGTTAACTCGGTTTTTTCGTGGATCCAGTGAGTAAAGCCACATAAGACAAATCATCGACAAGTAGTGTTTCTCCCTCCCATCCCTATCACTTTAAACATTAAAGTATTTCTCAGGAGCGGCAGTAAGAGATCATTTCGACGTTATTACGCTCCCAAATTCAATCGGTAGACCTTTTACATTGACACTTCCTTATTAAGTGACCCACTTTGTTTGGACGGATTATGGTGATTGACTGAATACGAATCGCATTGAGTTCATTGAAATTGGTTTTGGTTTACGATTGGTTTATATTTTAATCAATACAATTCTATGATGCCATGCTCAAGCTATTCTAATAAAAAACCTACCGAAATCATTTGCCACTGGAGGCCTTCTATTTTCTTGAGTCTTTTAATACTTTAACTGCCCACGACATAATGTGAATCTTCCAGCGCTACGGGATGCGGCCCACCCGCCCCCCTGCGGATCACGCCGTAACGGTTGGACAGAGAAAGCATTAAATAAAATATTCTGACTTATTAAAGATTTACGCGGCATTTGCTACAGAGCGGTAGCAGTTATTTTGCTTTGGGTTACGCGTTGTCCGCATTATTTTGACGGGTATTGTGACCGCATACCGATACTTCATACCGACTCCGGTTTTAATACCGCTCTGGGTAGCAATACCGCTTAAGTCAACGCTGCTTTTAATTTAAAATAATAATTATTCTAACATAGAGTAGGCGTTACTTTGCGAAAACTGATCCTAATAGAATAATATTATAAACGCGAAAGTTTATAAGTAAGGATGTATGTTTGTTACTCTTTCACGTAAAAACTAATGAACTGATTTTGATGAAACTTGGTACACAGATATGATCTGGAATAACATGTGGGTCACTTTTTATCCCGAAAATACGAGATCGGATGTTATGCGGGATAAACCGAGTGCACCCCGCTAGTATCACATAATTTGGAATTTTTATTATATAGTTTTAGTTTTCTTCAAAAGAAAATTCAAAGTTGTCCATAAACGAGTTTAAGTTACAAATAAAAAAATAACGCTCGAAAATTAACTTATAATCTTTCATCTGATGAACAGCTAATCTTCTTCCATCCAAAATTGTCAACCACAAAACATGGATTATAATAATAGTCCCCCAATAATAATGCATTATTATGAGTATTATGCGATTATTAACGTTTATGAGCTTCACGGCTGTGTCACGGTCTATGGTTATTGAAAATATGCTGCTTATTGTTGATACAGGGTGTTGTTTAGGGCAGAAAGTTCTTTCTAGTAAAAAAAAAGTATTTTCTAGTGCTGTGAGAGGTTATTCTCGATTGAATCACCTATTCTTATCGATTTTTTTCTTTTTTCTTGTTCATTTGTTTCGTAAATTTACTTATTTATTTAATTTTTTTGTATAACTTCCTTACACAAACTTTTCAGTAGGTAGATATATTTGTTTATGTTAACTAATGGTCTGTCAGCCGAGTGGAAAAGCACGCACTAAAAGGTAGGACCTTCAAAAAATTTAACATTTACTTACTTTATTATTAACATTAAAATGTTACACAGATATTGGTGTTTACTTAGAATAATGTCCCTTAGAGTCAACTTTTATGCGGAACCTAGGGCAAATACTAGTTCAGATAAAATAATTTCATAATCATCATCACCAGCATCATCAACAGCCTACAATAGTCCACAGCTGGACATAGGCCTCCCCTTATGGGCGCCATAAATGGCATTGTTCATCATTTGGGGTTATTGCCCATAATCCCCACGCTGATAAAATTATTAGATTTTTATATAAAGATAAAAAATATATTTTTTATCTGTTTAAAAGTAGCATCCCCCTGTATACCGCGGCACAGTAGCGCGTCACAGCGTGTAATTGGCGGCCGAGTGAAGGGCCCTTAACGTTAGGATTAGCGCACATTAACACCTTTTTGTCGAACAAGAGATTATAATATCTATTCAAGACGAGTTTGGTGTACGGTGTTTTATGGGTTTAGGTGGACAGAAATATAGTTAACTAGCGGTCCGCCCTGGCTTCGCACGGGTTTCAGCGCAAAATTTAAAAATTAAAAGACTTGGATTTAAAAAATCATAATTAAATTGTTAGTATAAGTGGTATAAGCCTAGAGAGATAATGTTATTGAAATATGAAATTTACTATCTGGATTTTTTTAAGTATAGGTAGGTACACGATCCACAGATATTTGTTCAAGGTGTTTTGGTTTCTATGTATAATAAAAATATATATCTATGTAATATATTGTTTTATGTATATCAGTTATCTAGTACACAAGCTCTGCTTAGTTTGGGGGTAGGTAATGCTGTGTGGATTGTCCAGCATTATTATTTTATATTATTGTATTTATATATATTATATATTATTTTATATAAATGTTATTATATTATAAATTTGTATTTAATTTTTATTAGGGGAGGCCTATGTCCAGCAGTGGACTAACATAGACTGATGATGATGATTAGGTATTATTATTGTATTTTATTTTCTGACCTAACTGCCGTTCCCATCACATGAATTATATGGTAAGTACAAATACAATGTATATCTTGATTATTTTTATAATAAATAAATAAAATAAAAACTTAACTTTGACGACTTTGTAAAGGAATGTACTACTTTGTTACTGGACTGGTTTCCGCAACTAGGCCACTGGTGGGCCCTTTTTGCGTGGCGGAGGGGGTCTGTTTAACCACCCGATATCCTCCAGAAAAGCCAGCAGCTCGCTGACGCCGGTGCATGCCTCCCTAGATGTTCTCGGTCTCCCGAGGTATTGCAATAAATAAATAAAATAAATAATGTCGGACTATCCACACAGCATCATCTAGCCTCAAGCTAAGCAGAGCTTGTATTATGGGTACTAGATGACTGATATACATAATACAATATTATTAAATAGATAGATATTTTTTATCATACATAGAAAACGACCAGAACTCCTGAACAAATGTCTCCAGATCGTACAAATATTTGTGCTGAGGCGGGAATCGAACCCGCAACCTCCTGCGTCGCAGACGGACCTTCGCCCACCGCGCCACAGTGGTCGTTGAAAGTAATCTTTGAGAAGCTACGCTATCGCACTCTCCAAGCACATGCAAGGGAACGTATTTTTCTACATGTCAATGATGATGATGATGATGATGATGATGATTATAAGTACCTTCGGAATTAGTAAAAACGAATAATAAAAGATTAAGGAAATTATTTGAAAGATCTGGGACTCACACTCGAGTGGCTTTAAAAAGACTTAAAACCTTTTTCAAGGACCTTATTTCATTATTCCCGCAAAAAATAAGCCTAAACACGTTTCGAAAAATAATCTTTAAGTTTTGCGCAAGACACTCGAAAGAAAAAATGTTTTGTGTACGCCATTACACCTTGTAACAAAAGATTTGAATAGTTACTAAAATATTTTACAGTCAAATAATATATTTTTAGAGCAATTCGCTCGAAATTTCGAATTTAGAGCCGCAAATATAAAATTGCGAAGGAATGTTTGTCGGTTGTGCTCAAATGAACTTATTTTTGACGGATTACGCTTATCTCAAAAAAATACATTATTATCATGGTGATACTTATCAATATTGAGCTTTATCTGGTTGGAATAAGATCTTAGTTATATACAAAAGGTGTTATGTCATATTGCACAACACGCTCTTGGATTAAAATGCATTCTGAGAAGTGCAAATAGATTTTGAACGGATATATTACACAGATGTCAAATAGACCGCAAATAAAAAATCTTTTGTGCATATTTTTCTTAAATTTTTGTCGAATATCTAAAAACTTCATCGGCATAAATGTTTGGCCGGTGATATCGTACATTTTCAAAACAACCTATTTCTAGACTACAATACAAAAATGATTATTGTACACCAGAAGTAGAAAATATCAAAAAAACATTATATCCGTGAAACATTCAATTGCTGTTAAATAGGTACCCGTGTGCCATAACCCCCAAATAATGATGCCATCTATGGCGCTCATTAGGGGAAGCCAATGTCCAGCAGTGGACTATTATAGGCTGGTGATGATGATGATGATGAGGTACCCGTGTGAAGCTGGGGCGGACCGCTAGAATGACATAAATTGACACGGCCGATGGTAAGATGGTAAGTGTAGGTTTCAATGACTTACAATCTCAATAATTCTGTTATTAATTGGATCTCATCCTCTTCTTGTTTGACCTACCTTAAACGATATGTGGATAACAACATTCTTAAATACAGAAAAACAAACGTGTTGTTATTAATAATAAAGCGAAGCGCAAATCAAAAAGATAATAGCAGAAAGGAAATCCATTTCCATAATAATTTAAATTAACTCTACAGACAGTCAGATAGTCCTTAATGTCAGGGTAAATGAGGAAGGGTGACAATTTCCAGTTCCACTGAAATACTAAAGAAAATGCATCCTATGCAAGTGGGTGATGTAAGTTAAAGGAGTTAGAGTTCGGGAGTTATAAAATAGAATAGAGAGTGTGAGCAGTTTTTATATAGCTGATAGAACTACGACTGACTTCATCAAACTGGCCATATAAGCCCATATTAGTTTACATAGGCCTTCTCTAATGAGCTCCATAGCGCCCTGTCTTCAGCTTGTCTCATCCAGCATCTGCAAGCAGTCTTTCGCAGATCGCAGCTGAGCAATCTCAATTGTTAAAGATTAAACTCGCGAAAATTAAAGACGAGAACTGTGACTGCGAAAATTTTGAAACAAATTGAACAAAGGTCTACCTGCGCCAAAGGGGTTACGGGTTCGACTCCCGCCCCGTGACAAATTTTATACGACATCTGCAGGATGTCCGGTTGTTTTCTGTGTTTAATAAAAACATCTATCTTTGAAATCTATTGTATTATGTATATCAGTCATCTCGTGATCTGATCTGATCGTACATGGCCACCTTCTCGAAATTGTTTCTGAGTACACTTACCTCGGGCAGATTTTGCAGTTGGGTAAAAACAATTTCGAGAAGGAAGCCAAGAGGAGGATCCAGCTAGGCTGGGCAGCATTCGGAAAACTACGTCGAGTCTTCTCGTCATCCATACCGCAATGTTTGAAAACGAAAGTTTTTAATCAGTGCGTCCTACCAGTCATGACCTACGGAGCTGAGACGTGGACACTCACGATAGGGTTGGTCCACCAGTTCAAAGTCGCTCAGCGCGCTATGGAAAGAGCTATGCTCGGAGTTTCTCTGAAGGATAGGATTCGTAACGAATTCATCCGACAGAGAACTAAGGTCATCGACATAGCTCAGAGAATTAGCAAACTGAAGTGGCAGTGGGCCGGCCATATTTCGCGAAGAACCGATAACCGCTGGGGTAAACGTGTTCTTGAGTGGAGACCGCGACTCGGTAAACGTAGTGTAGGACGCCCTCCGGCCAGGTGGGATGACGATCTGCGAAAGACTGCTGGCAGATGCTGGATGCGACAAGCCGAAGACAGGGCGCTATGGCGCTCATTAGGGGAGGCCTATGTCCAACAGTGGACTAACATAGGCTGATGATGATATCAGTCATCTAGTATCCATAATACAAGCTCTATTTTGCTTGAGGCTAGATGATGCTGTGTGGATTGTCCGGCATTATTTATTTTATTTTTATTTAAGCCAACATTTTGATAAGCAAGAAATCATGCTTACGGAAGTGCATTTAACTGTACTTGACAATCACTAATGATAAGCTTATCTGCTTAACTTGGGGCTAGATGATGTAGTTTGTACTGTCCAGCATTATATAAAATTATTATAATAATAGATTAAAGATTTTACATAAATAGCAATTATAATTCAGATTTGACGACCTCTGTGGCGCGGTGGGCGAAGGTTCGCCTGCGACGCAGGAGGTTGCGCGATTTCCGCCTCGGGACAAATATTTGTACGATCTGCAGGCAGATATTTGTTCAGGGCGTTCTGGTCGTTTTCAATGTATAATAAAAAATATCTATACGTAATAATAATATTGTATTATGTATATCAGTCATCTAGTACCCATACCACAAACTCTGCTTAGCTTGGGGCTAGATGACAGTGTGTGGATTGTCCAACATTAAAAAAAAATTAAGTATTTATATACTTCTAGGTACATAGAAATTCATTTAAGCATTGCCATAAATGCAATGTGATGGATGGTTATATGGACTAGGTAATTTATCTATAGAGAGAGTGCGGACGTCTGCCATAGACATTTCTGATTAGTACTATTTTAACCGGTATTTATCGCGTTATTTTTTTTCTTGGCGTTTCAACAGGTTTGCACTCTGTCATGACGTCATCTCGTGACCACGACAGAGTGCAAACCTGTTGAAACTTCAAGAAAAAAAAACGCCATAAATACCCGTTAAAATAGTACTAATCATTATGTGTTCAGATCGCGTAAGTTTAAAAACATTCACAGACATTTCTCATTATAACTCATTATCATCAAAAACTGTATGAGTCTATAACTCGCTCCAAGCTCATCACAATGAATGAGTATCGTTAATCTTGTTATATTTTCCATTTCCATCGTCGACAGGTTCCAACGGAACCTGGATAAGCCAGCATCCTATTATGGGAGCTGATTAGATGCACTTTGGACTTTATATTAATTTGGATAGTCGCAATTTGACAATGGAGATAACGTAATAATAAGTCCGAAACAAATCAGCCAGCGTCTTGGGGACGCTTCCGACTGATAAGTAAAGTAGGTAAAGTAAAAGTTTATTTCAAATGTGCATTATTTAAAGTTAAGGGTTCCAATTTATTGTTGGTTATATTATACTATATTACGGTTTAACACTGTATTACAGTAAGAAGGAATACGTCAAACTACAATAGTTTTATGCAAACCCTAACAATACTTCCCGTTAAAAATATTAGCTGAGTTTCTTTAAGAGTTTTTCCCAAAAAGCAAAAAAGTTAAGATCCCAAATTACTTCATCAACTCGTCAGCAACATTTCAAAAACAGAACGAATGAAAAATCGCTCTCGAATAATCGTCTACCAATTAAAAGTGCTTATTTCCTTAATTCGAAGCAATTCCGCCTAAAGAGCCTTTTATTCTCCTCACGCCAAATTCCCCTCTATTCCTCCTCATCTACGGATCATAATGGCCTGTCTGTCTATCTAGATGAGAAGTGCTAAGTAGAGCAAGGGATTTTGGTGCTTATTTAGGGGTAAGTAGGTGGGCTTTTGAAGCGAGGGCGATTATGAGACGAGATAAATAGGAAATTGAGAGCTAACTCACTGTCGAGGCAATAAAACAACTTGGTGCTAATAATGAGAAAGAAAAGGTAGAGAAGCTGCGAGACAGAGAAACGCAAGCTAATGAGAAGTTGATAAAATGTCCGGAATTGACGTAATACACTTACTTAAGTATGGTAGGTTTAGTAGGCTAGACCAGTCGTTTGAGAAAATGGCTGTTTCAAAAAGACTTGAGGCGAATTATTTTGAGAAAACTCTTCTCTATACAAGAAATGCCTACATTGATCATGATGCACATGGTTTTTTTTTCGAATGGATAATGGTTCCTCAGGTGGAACCATGTTGTCACTTTACTAATATTAAAAAGAGAAAATATCTGATTGTTTGTTTGAATTTAGTAGGCTCCAAAGATACTTGTCCGATTTGAATTCATTAGAATCCTACATTATTCCTGATAATTGTAATTTTTATTTTGTTTCTACTTTATTTCTATTGGCTTTCAAAAAATCATTTTATAAAAAAAATATAAAAAAGAAAAGCGGTGTTGTTTATATTCCCTTCACTACAACTCTTTGATGAAAAAAGTGAAAAAGAAACTAGTAAATTTTATCACTTATGTCTAATACGCACAGTTAATATCGTTCTTTAGCGATAAGACCGCCAATTATAATTTTTATTTCGATTTAAATTGTTTTGTTAAGTGTGCAATAAATATTTTTTATAAATTTAATACATGTTTGTTTTGCCTATCTAAATCTAAGTATAATGCAAATTAGACACATGTCTAGTGGTTTCTTTTTAACTTCTTCCACTAGTGGAAGAAAAATTGAACTGAAGAGAGTTAATAACAAATTATTTCTTTTTTTATAATAATTATCTGTATGATCATTGACTTGTCTAAGTGCTTATTTTGTAAGCCTAATGAAACAAAATTATTGAATCTGAATCTGTCAATGAGTTGATTCTGATGCAGATTTCTGCACCCGTCATGCCGTTATTTAAAATGGAATCTCTGTCGTAACACTACTCTGTCAACTGGTAGGAAGAAATCAGACGATAAGCGGCGAATTGAAAATTTGAAAAGCACGTACTAGCTCCCACTAGCCTCTGTGAAAATTGAATAGAAGAGGCAAGTTCATACGTAACCAGTTTCAGCTAAACGAATTTTCTTCACCAATATTTATATCTTCACAAAAGAACAAAGTGCGCACAATAATCTTAATATCTCTGTGATTTATTATATAATTAATGAGTTGGTTAAATATTTGTTAACAAACTAGCGGTCTGCCTCGGCTTCGCACGAGTATTTACCATAAATTGAATTTTTCAGGCATCCCTAATTTTTAGAAAATATTCCATAGCCTATGTTTATCAGGGATAATATAGGATTCTAATGGTGAAAGAATTTTTCAAATCAGTCCAGTAGTTTCGGAGCCTATTCAATTCAAACAATCAAATCTTTCCGCTTTATAATATTAGTATAGATAAAATTATGATCAAATAAAAATGATTGGTTTAGTATTTACAGTTCTGCTAAAAGCGACTGTTACGAACAAACTGCAGGTATCTCAACTGATACAATACCAGTCGAATGTGTCCCCAAAACGCTGGCTGCAGTGCCTCGCTCTCACTCAGATAGAAAATCCTGAGTTTCCTGAAAGAGATCACTCATAGCGATAAGGCCGCCCTTTTACTCTTAGCATGTCTTTTGTAATGTTATCTTTCTTTGTGTGGTATAATTAAGTACCTCTAGAGCCTACAAATTTGCTCCCCTTGGAGTCGAGACCCTAGGTCCGTGGGGTACCGACGCTCTCCGGGTCTTCAAAAAATTATCTGAGCGTCTGGTCGAAGCGACGTGTGACCCAAGAGCTGGTCAATATCTGGCGCAGCGCATCAGCATTGCCATACAACGTGGCAATGCAGCCAGCATCTTGGGTACACTTCCAACTGGTATTGATATGGATCAGTTGAGCTACCTGTAGTTTGTTCGCAACAGTCTGCAGTTAGCTCAATTGTTTCAATTGTGAATACTAGTTTTTTTTTTCTTTTGTTAGATCATTGTAATTTTATTTGTTAATAAAGGCTTTTTGCCCTCCAAAAAAAAATTAAGTACCTATTTTCTATCGTTCTAATCGCAATTTATAGACTTCTACTTTAGTACAAAGCAGAATAAAATTAACTCGACAGAGTGAAGCCAAGCGCCAAAGTTTCTGTAAGATAACATAAACTCTCATACATGGGAATTTCCTTCTCCTCCAGGATATATGATACTGTGCTGTTGTCTGGATAATTAATCCGCAAACACCACCAAATAAACCTAAATGTTCAGGATAATTGTGCGAGTGTAGTGTAACTTACGCAAGTTGAACATATAAAAAAACAGGGTTATTCACTATTGTAAGGTCGGGAAAAATAGGTAAAATAACCCGGTAGATACCCAACAGATAGCGAATATTTATAATATCGTCCGTATGTGTATTACCTACCTTACGCATCCGCATTGTTGGGCTCTGTGAAAATGTGTAGCGACATCTTTTATCGAGTAGCTGTACTAAAGTAAGAAATAGCTTCTCAGCATTCGATGAATAAAAAAAATACCAAATAAAGTCACGTAGGTTTATAACTTATATTTATTACTTATGTATATGTATTTAAATATATAAAAAAGCTTACATCTATGATTTTTACGTACTTCCACAAACTTACATGGTATTTTTTATGATTAACACTCTTCTGTGCTGTTTTTATACTATCAAAAATAATCAAGAACCACTCTTAACAGTATTTTTAGATAAAACATTATGAAAAACATAAATTTATCAAAATGTAGACATTAAAAACTAGAACGAAGAAACCGCCCAGCAACGCCATCTATCGATCAGTAGCCAACCTTTGCGGTTGTTTCGCCAACGCCATTTGTTGTTCGTCTCTAATAATTTCCGTTAGATGGCGCACTGCCGTGTCCAT
The DNA here is from genome assembly GCA_963931895.1 of Eupithecia pulchellata. Classification (NCBI taxonomy): domain Eukaryota; kingdom Metazoa; phylum Arthropoda; class Insecta; order Lepidoptera; family Geometridae; genus Eupithecia; species Eupithecia pulchellata. The sequence continues at coordinate 7,474,256 of OZ007543.1, forward strand.
GTCTTTGTAAGGTATCTTACTAAACGTTAACCGCAGGTGTGGAGAGGGGGCGCTAGAGTAAGTAAATGCTTGGCCTGGAATCAGCATGAGGCCTTTTTGGAAGGCTGTGTGAAATACCTGTAAAAATTAAATAATACACGGATGAGTACACGGTGTGTACTTAGAACAGAATACAGGATGAATTGCCTATCTTTCCAATGCGTTGTGTTAAGTTTTAGCGTTCACGCTAATTTCATTACTGGCCGCCCAAATATCCATTGTCCTTTCAGTTTGTTGTAATGAGTGTTATTCGATTTGCATTTATAAACAGAAAACAATAGTTTTAATTATCTCGATAGGTGGCAGGCAGGGCGTCAATTGGAAATGAAAGGTCAACAAAAACAACCAAAAAAGTACTAAATCGGCAACACTGACATACCCTAATTTCCAGTAGAGTCCCTGCCACCTACCGACATATACATATTGGAACTAACAAATCTACCCTCATTCAAACTGAAATTTAAAAACTCACCATATTATAAACATCTTCCACTCCATGCACTCTCATCCACAAGAACAGCCCAGCGCTGGGCAGTGGGCAATGCGTCAACTGCCTCACTCCATCCAAAGCGGCGAAGAGCGTGTCGCGCCGGTGTTTGTACATAGATCTAGCGGTTACCAAGTGGTTGTGTAGGGCGGAGCGATTTGAGAGTAGGTGGAAGATAAGCGCCTGGAAAGAAAGTAATAAGTAAAGTTGAGTGCTTACCCGTTCAACCCACAATTTTTCTACCCAATATTATTTTCCCCGTGCAACCCAAAAGGTATGCCCCGTTCTACCCAGTCCAAAAATCTGAGTCACAGTGTATTCTAAACAGAGACCATAATATTTATAAAAAGTCGAACTTGACGAAATATTTCTTGAAGCTTACGAAATTAAAATCAAAATCAAGTTGTTTTATTTCTTTTAGTCGATACAGGACTCTTGGACACGTCAGAAAACACAAATTACATAAAAGTAATACTAAGAAAACAATTTATCACTTTGATTCATTGTTCAATACAATCTTTTAAAGTTAAAGAAACGAACAAGAAACCTTTACCTTGTAAAAAACAAATAAGGTTACTGAATATGAATCTGAATTCATGAGACGCATTGTAGAACATACCTGTCATCATCATCATCATCATCATCATTATCATTATCATCATCACCACCATCATCATCAGCCCATGTTAGTCCACATACAGAAAACATCAACAAACCTGTGCTAAAGTGCAACTATGCAGTAGCTCCGCTTGCGAGTGCAGTTCCAACCGCTCCAGCAGTGCGGTCGGGGCGGTGACCCAGCCCCCGCGGAGACCAGAGCTGATGACCTTCGAGATGGAGTCCAGACGGAGAACACGCCCGCAGGTGTCCAGTGATAGGAAGGAGGGAGGTTGTTTCTGGAAGAGAAATTATAAATTCTAGGATATTATATTTAATAAAAAATTGTTCAATTATCATCATCATCAACAGCCTATAACAGTCCACTGCTGGACATTGGTCATAAAAAATTGTTTATATCGGACAATAAAATTAGTTTTGAATCTCAGTTTTATTTTATATTTATTGTAAACTCTGTATTAAATTTATTTCATTATTTTTATTGTATACAGACATTGCACACCGTAAAGGTAGGAATACATTGATCCACATATATAACAACCACATGTATTTCATGCACTAATACTTTACTGTAATATACAGTCCATAGTGTTGGTAGCACATAAAAATACAAAATACAATTAATTTTATTTCCAAATAGATAGGTAAGTATTTTCAAAAATCTTGCGGCAGTCATTATGAACGAATTCACCGGTTAAATGCTTTATTAGTCGTACATAGTTCAGTCTTAGATATACCGGTCTACTGTTGAACCTAGGAAACCCTTATCTTATAAGCAACTCAATCGCTATTAAAAACTCACATCACATCACCAGCCTATAGTCAACTGCTGGACATAGGCCTACCCTAATGACCGCCGTAGATGGCATTATTTATCATTTGGTGGTTATTGCCCATATTTTATTGAATCTACTTAGTCTATAAGTGTGATTTTCCATAAGGCAAGACTGAAATCCCCTAACACAAGTATCTCCATAGTTAAAAGGGGATTTCTAAAGCAATTTAAATATTTGTATCGATTAAGTTAAAGAAATAAACTATTTTATTTTTATTTATTTATCTGTGTCGCAGGCGGACCTTCGCCCAGTTCACGCCGCAGTAGTCGTCAATCGCTCTTTAAAACTCACCTCGCTATAATTCAAGAACATATACGGGTCATCCTCTAGAATCAAGAAGTTGTATCTACACGCCAGCTCATACACTTCCCTCCGTCTGCCCTCAGACAGCACAGTTCCGGTCGGGTTGTTCCCGGTTGGTATAATGTATAGAAGTTTAGGCATCTTCAGGCCGCTTAGAAGACGATCTCCTAGGAGAGAGTCCAGGGTCTGTGGGATGAGGCCGTCTTCATCTTCTGGTATTTCTAGTAGCTCTGGAGAGTAGGGTTTCAGCTGAAAATTGAAAGAAATAGATTCAGATTCAGAGTCAATAACTTTATTTCTTTAGGCTTACAAAATAAGCACTTAGACAAGTCAAATTTCAAACAGATAATTTCAAATAAATAATGTAGGACAATTCTCAGCATCATCTAGTCCTAAGTTAAGCAGAGATTGTGTTATGGGTGCGAGACTGATATACTAAATATAATATAATAAATAGATAGATACTTTTTAATGGTTGTTTAGTAATTGTTAGTAACAGTGTAGTAAACGACCCCTATGGCGCGGTGGGAAGTTGCGGGTATGATTTCAAATCTTTGTATGATCTGCCGTGTGGTGCCGGCATAGAATTTAACCACCCCAACTCTTCCCGTGTCGTAAGAGGTGACTAAGGAAAACACATCGGGGGCGGGCGGCAGCGCCCTCTGCAGAATAACTCCAACAAATTGCGACCCGCTTGCCCAGCGTGATGATTATGGGCAATAGCCCCCAAATGATAACTGACGATAACATTACATACAACAAACGATTGCGAATTTTGGATTTTTAAAACTCCCATGCGACATGAGACGCCAGAAGCGGAATTAAAAGGCCTATGTCCAGCTATGGACTTATGTGGACTGATATTTTTCACCATTTTTAACTTACAGTACTATGGAATCCAGTGTAAGCATACTGCGTGGTCAGTACAGGATCTCCGGGGTCAAGCAGTAGATCTATGCACTGGTATATGCCGTGTTGACCTCCGTTCGTGACTATGATGTCTCGGTGTTGCGGCAGCGGGGGTGGATTGTGCAGGTCCTGTTGGAAGCTTCGGAGTTCTGTGAGGAGGGCGGGGAGGCTGGAATGAAGATAAAAGGTTCAGGTTGTTTCAATTTGACAATTCAATCACATCACATCACATCCAGCCTACAAAAATTCCACTGCTGGACATAGGCCTCCCCTAATGAGCGCCATAGATGGCATCATTATGTGGGGGTTATTGTCCATAATCCCCACGCTGGGCAAGCGGGTTGGGGATCGCAGTTCGGTGTAGTTGTTCTGCAGAAGGCGCTGCTGCCCGCCCCCCGGTGTGTTCCCCTTAGTCGCCTCTTACGACACCCACGGGAAGAGCTGGGGTGGTGCAATTCTATGCCGGCACCACACGACTATGTAGATGACTGACATACCTAACAGAATATGTTACACAGTTTTTTTTATTATACATAGATAACCAGAACACCCTGAATAAATATCTGGAGATCGTACTAATTTGTCCCTAGGCGGGAATTGAACCCGCAACCTCCTGCGTAGCAGTTGGACGACACAGGTTTGAGATATTACTCGTATAAACTAATATTATAAAGAGGAAAGATTTGATTGTTTGTTTGTTTGTTTGAATTGAATAGGCTCCGAAACAACTGGAACGATTTGAAAAATTATATCACCATTAGAATCTTTAATTTCCCGTAATGAACATAGACTATAGAATTTAAAAACAAATATTTTAGGGATCCGCATGATAAATTCAGTTTTTGTTTAATACCCGTGCGAAGCCGGGGCAGACCGCTAGTATACAATATACATAAATTACTCATGAGAAATATTTTTCAACTTGGTAAATACAAAATTAGTTGGTTAGGCCGCCATTTTAGCTCAGGAAAGATCTGGTCGCTCGTAAGTTTCTAAAATGTTATGTTTTTTTTTAATTCTCCGTTATGAACTTTTGGAAGACCTATAGAGCGAATTCCTTGGCTCTGAAACTACTGGACCGATTTGAAAAATTCTATCACCATTAGAATCCTAAATTTTCCGTGATGAACATAGGCTACAGAATATTAAAAAAATAGGGTTTGACATGAAAATTGTTTTTTTTTTCTTAAATACCCGTGAGAATCCGGGCGGACTGCTAGTTTTATTATAAATTAATTCAGGATTACAACTCACCCCTGCGAAGGTACGTACTGCAAAGCTCTGCCCAGTTCCTCTCCCTCCATAACCAGGGTCCCGCCGTCTCTCATCTCAACAGATATCTTGGAGTACGGGAAAGCATCTTCATTGGGCATGCCTTCAGCCAACGAGAGCATGTCTTTGCCAACTTTGAATGCCAGTTTCGCTGAAAAGTAAATAGGTGGTCATCTTCTCAACTTAATTCTATAGATAGATTTATTTATTTATTTATTTATTTATTTATTTATTTATTTATTTATTTATTTATTTATTTATTTATTTATTTATTTATTTATTTATTTATTTATTTATTTATTTATTTATTTATTTATTTATTTATTTATTTATTTATTTATTTATTTATTTATTTATTTATTTATTTATTTATTTATTTATTTATTTATTTATTTATTTATTTATTTATTTATTTATTTATTTATTTATTTATTTATTTATTTATTTATTTATTTATTTATTTATTTATTTATTTATTTATTTATTTATTTATTTATTTATTTATTTATTTATTTATTTATTTATTTATTTATTTATTTATTTATTTATTTATTTATTTATTTATTAGAAAACCGTATAACATCATTACAGGTTTTTTTTTATTCTAAGGCGATGGTATATGTAAGTAGGCAAATACAAAAACATAGTAACTAATCTAAACATTTGGTTTCTATAACTACTGTGCTATCTGTAGGAGTTTCGGTAAAAAATTTAAATCATAAGTAACTAGTGTAATTGGTTTTGTAAATCGTGTTAGTTACTAAACTCAATAAATAAATAAATAAATATAAATAAAAAAATAAAAAAAAACGTTTATTTGTTACTACAGACACACATAATGTACAATTTACATTAATATACATACATACATGTCATCTAGTTCGGATGAGTTCAAAATGTTAAGTGGTCACTAAAACTTTGTCATAGTTTTATTACTTTGTTTTTTTTATTGTTTATATATTCATTAAGTAACATCAAGCTATAAAGTAACCCGTTACTAAAATAAATAAATAAATAACAGCGGCCAATTCACACAGCTTCATCTAGCCCCAAGCTAAGCAGAGCTTGTGTTATGGGTACTAGATGACTGATATAAATAATACAATATTAGATATTACATATATAGATATTTTTTATTATACATAGAAAACGACCAGAACCTCTGAACAAATATCTGCAGATCGTACAAATGTTTGTGCCGAGGTGGGAATCGAACCCGCAACCTCCTGCGTCGCAGGCGGATCTTCGCCCACCGCGCCACAGTGGTCGTCAAAAAAATACATTTTAAATTGAGAAATATTTTTAAGTGAGTATGAAACAGCTATTGCAGGTATTTTATTGTTTTGGTTGAAAGCGGACCGAATTTTTTTTTTTTGCAAAATAAGAGTAAATCGATAGTTATATTTGGACTGGGGCATGAACACACTAACCAGTTCAAATATTCTAGCTGAAAAAGCTGACCGAAGGCCCTTTTGATCTTCTGCACACACATATTTTACCGAGATTATAATAATTATAAATAAATAAATAATGTTGAGGATTCGGGCCACACTGCCAGCTCACAGACCATTTAAAAAAAAATTATTTGTGGCCTTATAAATAACTTAATTTATTATTTCAACATCACCAGCCTATAACAGTCCACTGCTGGACATAGGCCTCCCCGAATGAGCGCCAAAGGGCCATGGGCCGTGTGGTGCCGGCATAGAATTGCACCACCCCATCTCTTCCCGTGGGTGTCGTAAGAGGCGACTAAGGGAAACACAGCGGGGGGCGGGCAGCAGCGCCCTCTGCAGAACAACTCCACCGAACTGCGATCCCCATCCCGCATGCCCAGCGTGGGGATTATGGTCATTAACCCCCAAATGATTTTTTATTTAATCGTTGAATTCTTGTATAATGTCTTGAAAAATATTTGGGTAAGTGAAAAAAATGCCGTTTGAAACTTGTGCCAAATTTCAATGCTTAACTTTGGTTTTTATAGTGTTGTAATTATGATTTAATCACTTACAATACTTATGTAATTTAATTTCTAATTTTTTAATCTCTAATGAAGGAGTAATATCGTTTTGAATCGCGTTAGCCTATACATCAGCCTGCTCATCTCTGGTAATGCTGCATGCCGGAAATTGTACGGAAAGTTGTCTATTTTCTGTTTATAGATTCTTTATTTTCTCAAAGAACACACAATAGTTCACTTATAAGAGAAAAACAAAACTTAAGTAACTTAAAGTAAGTATTACGTAAATTTGCATTTTAACGGGTGTGCTTATGCCCTGTCATCATAGTTTGCTATAACTTAAATAATTTATTTCCACACCCTCAAAATAAAAAGGTAGTAGGCTTATCTTTACAATACACGATCTTTAGTACATTTCCGATACCGAACAAATAGCAGTAAGCAAACGTTATAAATAAATAATGCTGGACAATCCACACGACAAGCTAATCAGAGCTTATGTTTTGGGTACTAGATGACTGATATACATAATAAAATAAATTATACAGATAATTATTTTTCTATACATAGAAGGCGACTAGAAAACCCTAAATAATCTGCAGATCGTACAAATATTTGACACAGGATGATTCAAATTTGATTAGTAGGTTTTTGCAACCGTAATTAGTAGATAACATCTTATCATCTATCAAACAAGTTTTTAGAGGTATATATCATTGTGAGTCGCTTTTCCTGTTTCTGTTTTTTTAAGTTTAAGGTAATTTAACATCAAGATATGGTTGTAAATAAGTATTAATTTTGTTTTGCTATATATAATTTGTATTTTCTTTGTAACAATATTGATTAAATATATTATTATCTATATTATTTGCTCTAGGTTTACAGATGTAAGAAGCCGTTTTTGGATGCAAATGTAAGCTGTATAAAATCCGAATTTCATTCGGATTTTTTTATTAGTCTATGTGGTAGAATAATAAAATTCTAGTGGTAATTTTTTTTACTAGCTTCCTGTTCAATTCAAAGAAACAATAAAACCTTTCCTCCTAATAATATTAGTATTTATAAGATATATATATATAAACTAGCGGCCCGCCCCGGCTTCGCACGGGTATTAAACAAAAATTTCAGAAATTATACACACTAAAACGATGGGTTTCACAGTTTTCATACGGATCTTTACTTTTTTAACAGCATTGGGGTTTTTGACATTGACTCGACATTCCAAAACTGACACTGGCCGTAGAGAAAAAGCAAGCACCGTGCGCTATACAACCTCTTTTTCTATTCTGACGCGCCATAATAGAAAAAGAGGTTGAATATACAGCCCACGGTTCAATTATTGAATTTTTCATGCGGATCCCTAACTTTTTTGAAAATATTATATAGCCTATGTTCATCACGGAAAATTAAGGATTCTAATGGTGAAAGAATTTTTTAACTCGGTCCAGTAGTTTCGGAGCCTATTCAATTCAAACAAACAAACAAACAAACATACAAACAAACAAACAATCAAATCTTTCCTCTTTATAATATTAGTATAGATTATGGGTGTTCTATTATGTAGGTATGTTCTATATTAGGTTTGTCTAAGCTGGTGACTTAAATAAATGAACGGTTGTGTCTATACTATAATAAAATAATATGATAAACCAAACATAGTTTGGTTCATAAAACCTATAAGAATCCTCAAATTTCCCTGATGCTAAGTTCAGCAGGAAAATTTTATTGCTATAGAAAATTAAACAAAAAAGTTATATTAAAAAAGTTAGGGATCCACACGGAAAAGTTAATTTTCTTTGTATACCCGTGTCTAAGCTGTCAGTGACTTAAATGAATTGTTGTTTTTAAGTATATATTTTTTTGGCTCATCCTTATTTATCATTAATGTACTTACTAATCTGTCTAGTAAGAGCAGGTTCTCTTTTAGAAGCCCTTACACTTATTAATTTTTCATAGTCCCCATTAGTCAACGGTTTGTATCGGTCTTCAAGTTTCCCATCACTGTAAAACTTGAAAAACTCCTGAAGACTTTGTCCTTGAGGTTTTTGAGAATATTTTCTCAATAACACTTTCACTTCTATGTTTTTTAGAATTTTTAATATTTGATTATTCATTTTATTATAGTAAGTTATTTAAATTTTAGCAAAAAAAATTTGTTTAATTACAGCACGTATCACTGACTTATTTTTAAATTCGTTGATTTATTTGACATTTTGAATCAACGATAATAGACTATCAACTCATATTATAATTTATCAAAATCAGTGTTTCCTCAAAAGTGGTTTGCACTGTATTAAAGATAAAAATAGCTATTAGATTGTTTTTAATGCTAATCAAAATTATCTGAATTTTATAGTCTATCTGACGTCATGTTATTGTTGCTGAACTTGTTAATAAAGTCGCTTTCCGTATGATTTAGTCATCACTTACGCCTTTATCTGATAAAGTTGGTATTTTATCTCACTATTGTACAATTATGTAAAATTTTCTAAGTGTGAGAAATATATCAATCTTATGGTTCCATACTTATACTTACTTTTTCTAAAAATCTATATTTTGTTCATAGTTTACCAAAGATGTAAGAGCATCCCTTTGGATAACGTTATGGTGTACATTGTAAGTATGAAGACTTCATATTCTAGAGGTATAACGCGATCAGTGAGCCATGTTTTGAAGTTAAAAGTTTACACTGAATGCTCTATGGTTCCATGCTTTTTTGTTTCAAGTAGTGTAGTAGATCTGATCGATATAGAATCAAAGTCATCGAGAGAGCTATAAATATAACATATCATTCAGCTTGCTAATTCTTAGAGCTATGATATACTTATCAAGCTGAAGTGGGAGTGGGCCATATCTCGCGACAATCGCTGGAGTAAACCAATTCAAAAATCAAAATCAAAGTGCTTTGTTTCCTTAAGACAGTCGACGTAATTAACAAAATATGATAATTTTCATACTTTTTCAAAATAGACTTAGTAAATGTGTTTCTCGTGGAATTCTTAAAGCGTGGGAAATTCTAAAATATATAATGATGACATTAAAATTTTAATCATGCTAAGAATATAAATATTCTCCTCATCAACAATAGGTTTAGAGATCGGTATCGAAACCCGTACCTATAGTCTCGTTTTGTGCTGTCCTGTTTCATATTTTTAATATGTAGGCATCAACTGCAGATATTAAATGAAATTTAAATAATATTGCATTTCTTGCGCCCAATCAGATTAAAGAACAAATATACAAATAAATTACAAATATTATTAACTGAAGATTTTCAGTACCTACGAGTTATGATATTGAATTTTTAAAAGAGACCTACGAAGAAAATGCAATATAATAATAAAAAAAGTTATGGGTCTCCAAAAAGTCCGAATTTTTCTCAGGTTTTATACTTTACGAAATGTTATGGAAAATTTTGAATAATTTATCAGAATATCCTGCTATTTATCTATCTCTGCTATTAAGTAGTCTGTTTACCATTTTCTTTTTTTTTCTTATTAGTCGTCCATTGAATATCTATAACTAATATTAATCTGCTAAATGTGGAAACTTGTAAATAGCCTTCAGCAACGTACATGTGCTTTCATGTACCTATTTAGATAATATCTTTGTTTTGTAATTAAAGACTAGCTGTAAGTTATCCTAAAATTCGAAAATAAAATGTATAATTATACTAATGTCCGTCCTCTTAAAAATATCCTCTAACATAATAGATTTAAGGTTTACCTACATTAACTTTATAGTTAATTCCTTATTATCTATCTGTTTATATCAATGACGTCCGAGCTGTTGTTTATTTGTGTTCGTATGTTATTAAATTATAACTATACATTAAAATCTTTAATTGGCTCTCTGATGTTATTACTGTAATTATTTTTTTTTAAGTTGTTGAATAAAACTAAATACAACATAAACTAAATTGAGGAAATATCTTTAAACAAAAAATAAAATATATGTTTACCGTGTCATAACTTGCTGTTTCTGCTAGTTCTGCTGTTTCTCGGCGTAGAATGTTCACTATTGGTTGGAGTGCCAGCAATGCTGGATCCTGGGAAAAGTCTGTAAAAAGTAAATCGAATATTAATATCAGATATGATGATGATGATGAGATTCTTGCTTCCTTCCTAAATCTATTTGAAGTAATGAAAATAGATAACTATGATGACATCATCATCATCATCATCATCATCACCAGCCTATAATTAGTCCACTGCTGGACATAGGCCTATGGCCTATGCCCCTATGATGACATGATGATGATAAATACAATGCTGGTTGGAATATCCATAGACAATCATGTAGCCCCAATCTAAACAGAGTTTGTCTTATGCGTACAAGATGACTGATATTAGTTTTTAGAAAATATTACATAAATAATAAAATGACAGTACTTTACATAATAAAAATAATATAACAAGTATTTACACTTTTATCTGTTTCCTAAAATTCAAAGCTGTCATCAGAAGACTGTGTGTGAGTGCTTAGAATGCTGGCAGCATTGCCAAAAAAACAAAATTATGACCACCTGTGGACTTTATGAGTAGCTTTGTAAGATGCCGTGTGGTGCCGGCATAGAATTTCACCACCCCAACTCTGCCCGTGGGTGTCGTAAGAGGCGACTAAGGGAAACACAGCGGGGGTTGGGCAGCAGCGCCCTCTGCAGAACAACTACACCGAACTGCGATCCCCAGCCCGCATGCCCAGCGTGGGGATTATGGGCAATAACCCCCTAATAATGATGCCATCTATGGCGCTCATTAGGGGAGGCCTATGTCCAGCAGTGGACTATTATAGGCTGGTGATGTTGATGTTGTAAGATCTAATAAATTAATAAACTTTATAAGATAATGCTAGGCTAGGCTAAATACCTTATATAGCCGGTCAGTTTGAAACAGAAATGGCGTTCCAAAGTCTTGCAGATTACAACCCAGTGTTTATAGCAACTAAGGTACTTACTTCATGACTCTTTTGTATTCGTCTGCCATCTCATCTACTGGGTCTATGGTGGCCGGAGGGTAGATCTTCAGGGAGAGGTAAGGAGCACCGGCGCTTACTGCTGCTCGCATCTGACAATGGAATATGGTCAAAATTTTGAAAACTTTTAATTAAAATTTCGAAAGATGGATATTGAAAATACATATTATACAGCACAAAGAAAGAGAACATTATAAACAGACATGTTGGGAGTAGGTTAAGCGATAAAGCAACTTTAGGATAGACTGGATGGACATAACTTAAGCCCTTATAAAGTCAAGTGCCCTTCAGAAAACCTAGTAAGTATATTATTAATTTTTAAACATTAATAAAAAATAAAGCAGACATAATATTTAAAGTAGAGGATGTATAAAATGCGGCCTGACTTTGGGATGGACTGATGGATGGCCAAGTCTAGTGCCCTGCATTACCGCTGCTTTTTATTTCTAAGTATAATCTTGTGTACACAAAAGTGATTGCAATTTTAAAAGTGTGATATTTGGATTTGCTATCCAGTGTATATCACAATCTTTGAAAATATAACATCCAAAATTAAATAAATGTTTCAGATTCAGATTCAGATTCAGATTCAATAACTTTATTTCTTTAGGCTTACAAAATAAGCACTTAGACAAGTAAAATTTCAAACAGATAAATTATTATAAAAAGAAATAAATATGTTATTGATTTCTCTTCACTTCAATTTTCACTTCAATTGTTTGTTGTGTAATATGAAGGCAGAAATGTTAATTTGTGAAGAGTTAGAACGTTTATTACGGCATCTCTATCTGCTTCCATCTCGGCCAACTTCTTATTCAGATCGTGTTTCAATCCCTCCATCAGCACGAAATCTTTCTCCAAAATACCCCCAAGACCTGTAAGAAAGAAGGAGAAAGAAAGAAAATAAATTTATTCGAAACCCAGTAACACACATACCTACACACTAAAGTAAATAAGGCAATTAAGGTTCAAAAAATAGAAGTTAATAATGAAAAATAGAAAATAATATTAAATAAACACAAAAGAAAACAGAAATAAAGAAACAGTGTTACAAGGGGTCCAAATAGGTCTCTGTCTCAGCATTAAACTGTAAATAACAATCACACAATAAATTATAATACAGAAAAAAAATGTCTCCGTATTCGAGACCGTATCATACATATCAGTTAATTTAAACAGTAGGTACATAAAACAATATCTTATCAAGAAAGCTTTTTAATCGATAGATTAATAATGATTAATAATGATGTTGCTTGATGCTACAACACCTTATTTCTTTTTTATAATTTATTTATTGATTTTTTGTGTTTTACATTATCATAACAGTACAGAACCAAAGCGATAAAGAAACACACTAAAAACACAACAACTAATTACTTATTTCTATGTGTTCTATCAAAAAAATTTAATAATGCATCCCTGAATTTTGGCAAGGACCTATAAAATATATCAACATCCTCATATAATAATTTTCTGTATGAAATTTGAATCGTATAAGAGCTTATTTTGTAAGCCTTAAGAAATAAAGTTATTGAAATTTAAAATCTGAAATCAGTGTTATTGACATAATAGAAAGAAAAAAAATTATCACTAGGATCAAAATCACAATTGAGCCTTTGATACTTATAGACGAAGAAGATGTTTACCAGCATTTGCCAGCAAGGTGTCCAAGTCGTTCACAGGGTAGTCAGGAACAGACGACGGTGTCAAAAACCTGGGTGGCTGAGTGGGAGTCGCGATTGGGGATGGCGAGGCCGGTAATCCTGGAAGCAATGACGTAGTTTAAGAAAGAAGCCGTGTGGTGCTGGCATAGAATTTCACCACCCCCACTCTTCCCGTGGGTGTAGTAAGAGGCGACTAAGGGAAACACACCGGGGGTGGGCTGCGCCGTCTGCAGAACTACTCCACCGAACTGCGATCCCCAACCCGCATGACCAGCGTGGGGATAATAGGCAATAACACCCAAATGATATAACAATGCCATTAGGAGAGGCCTGAGAGGCCTATGTCCAGCAGTGGACTATCGTAGGCTGATGTTGTTGTAAGAAAGAGGACCTAGGAGGCTGAAAGCAACCATCATCATCATTATCCACTGTTAGTACACAGCTGCACATAGGCCTAATCAGTGCCTTAACGCCCTGTCTTCAGCTTGCCAGCTTGTCTCCAGCATCTGCCAGCAGTATTTACCTACCAATAAAGACAACTTGTAATGTAGGTCGAGAAAGTCTAGTTACTTAGATCTGCAAGCAGCGGTAGGTCCCAAACTGAGGGCCGGCGCGGGGGCAGGCTGTCTGCGGGGGGCGGGGGTGGAACACCGCGGGGGGGAGCCAGCTGTACCACGCACACGTGGCTGCAGCATGTCATTAGGAGAGAACTGCGATTGAAGCGGGCGTAGAGGCTGTAAGTCAATACACAGAAGGTTCATTATTGCAGGTGTGCGGTAAATGTTGCTAGGTCATGGGATGAGGTAACGTGATGCGTTCATAGCTACAAGCTGAAAGATAACTAGTTCAATGAATATACGGTTCAATATCTCCCGACAACGAAACCTACGTAAGCATTCTAGAACAGAGACTTGGCATAAGGTAGCGTGATGCGGGCATAGCTACAAGCTGAAAGATATCTAGTTCAATGAAGATATGGTTCATATCTCCCGACAATTAAACCTATACTCGCATCCTAGAACACAGATTGGAACTTTCAGACTTCTCTTGCACCACTCAATTTTCGGTTACAAAAAGCTTTTACCTACTCATGACACGGACTTCTATCTAGAAATCGATTTTTTGTCCAAGCGGTCATTCCTTAGCGGAGACTAGCCAATTGCGCAGGACATTATAGTTTGTACTTTTTCAGAGTTTAATTTCATCATCAGCCTCTGTCCACTGCTGGACATAAGCCTCCCTTATTGAGCCCATAGATGGCATACATCAGAGTTTAGTTTAGTATCTTAAATTTAGGCCGCTTGGGGATCGTGTATTAATCAAACTGGTACAGAACCTTTTGAAAGTTGTACTCACGGCTGGTTTTTAACACTAGTGTCCAACTCCGGTTCCTCTTGCAGTATAAGTCCACCGGAAGGAGCTTGGAATACGCTTGACGTCCGCCGTGATGTTGATGGAACTGGGTCCAATTGTTCTTCTTCAAACGTCTTGTACATTGGGCCTGGAGCAATGGTATGGGTTATTCAATTCTTCTTTGGTCTCATTTACATAACCAAAAGGAAAACAAAATTCCAGGACTCTTGCCTTTTAGGGCTTTAGCTGTTTACCAGGTTGCAGATTACACCTGAAGGTTAAGGTTATTAAATTCTTCTTTGGTATCATTAACATAACCAAAAGGAAAATTGAACAAAACTCCAGGACCTAAGGTCCTGGTCCTTTTATGTTTAACTGTTTACCAGGTTCAGTGTGAGTCAAAAGGCAGTAATTTATTTTTAATATTTTTAAGTTCTTTCATAGTTTTTGGTTTAAGAAAAAGATTCGTTATGCTGTTACTTCTATTTTTAGCAGAAGTTTTGAATCTTTATCCCCATAGTTGAATATTGTCTATAATATATATACGTTATAATATTGTTGAATATTGTTGATTGACAGATAACGCAGCCAAAGATTTACTTACCAGGATGTATACAGTAGGTGCCAAATTCAACTTTATGGCCCAGAACTCCAAGGAATGGAAATTGGATCTTCAGGGTTTGAAGCAAGCATTCCTCGTAGATATCCCATATATGCACCGTCTGTGGACAAGAAAATAGATTAATAATTGCTTACTCCTAGGGTGTCTTAAACTACATTTATACAGGGAAAGTTTATTTTTATGGCTTATATGGGGAAGTGAGAGTTATCGAAAAGTCATGTTAGGAGACACAAGCTCTGCTTAGCTTGGGGCTAGATGATGCTGTGTGGATTGTCCGGCATTATTAATTTATTTATTTTATCATTTCTTTTCAATAAACGCTATATACTTACACAGTTGTTACAGAACGCCACCACAACCTCCCTAGCTGGCACCACAGCCACGTCAAGAACAGCTGGTTGCGTCGGAGCTGGCAACACTGCGAAGGGAGTACTCTGACTTGTCTCCCAGAGGCGCACACAGCCGTCCACACTGCCTGTGACTAGCAAGTGGAGGGGGTAAACGGCGTGGAAGCAGGAAACACCCTGGAATAGAGGGAATGGTAATTAATTTTTAAGTTGGGAAATGAGAATATCTTAATTTTAATATCAACCCGCTCCGGCTTTTCTCGGGTCCAATCCTGATACAAAACCTATCTCGTAGATCACTCTTTCTATGTATCAAAATCCGTTGCGTAGTTCTAAGATCGAAGCTTGTTTTATAATTATAAGGTTTTATACTATGTTGTGATAAAAAAATATGGTATAAAATTTTGTCTAACCAAGTTATTGAAATTTGAAAAAAGAATGGTGCGTGGAATTTTAGTCGAAATAATAGAAGAATAAAAGAAAGAAACCCTTTTTTCCCACCTTTCTATTCAAAGAAAAGTAGAAGTAGTGAAATTCAATAGCTCCTATCATAAATATCTGAACCTTATAAGTTTATAACTATGTGCTTACCACCAAGTACGTAACTGATTTGTAAGGTAAGAGGTTTCATGAAACGTATAGTTAGACCTTAACGCATTCACTGCCCAGCCTTTGCGGAGCGAACCGTGGGACCGACAGACATCTAGAAGGATTCGCGGAACTACGTTTGCTACGTTATCAATCGAAGTATTAACTTTTCGTAGAAGCATTCTTACGGCCAAACTGTCATTTTAAATAACGTTTCCATATCGACGGTGGAAAGGAGAAACCCTTGAAGCGACTATTTTGGAACTATACATGAGAGCCGATCAAAGTTTTTATTTTACGAAAAAAAATCATAAAAAATTACGATTTGAAGTTAGAGCGACAGGAAAAAAAACAGTTTCTTTATTTTGTATTTAACATCTACTATTTAACTCAGAAAAGTATGCTATCGTGATAAAATGATTTATGCGTCGCTTAATTATTTTATGGTAAATACAGCGGAAGGAAAAACACATTAAATGCAATTTCAGTATTTTGACAAACTCAAGGAAAAACACATTTTGCGACAAGCTATGCCTTATATAACTAGGAGGAAAAACAACTGAAGCGTATCGAGCTTATGATATAGGGTTGTGGAAAAACCAGTTAACTAAGAAAACCATAGTATGCTAAGTAGAGGAAAAACACGATAAGCGCTAGCTATGTAATAATTCAATGTTATATTTTAACTGAAGTCCCTACTTTGTTTCCCAAAAATACCAATAAAAAACAAGAATATTCGGATAAAACTGTCTTTTATTGTTTTAAAAGCTTAATTGTACAACACGTTGCACTAAAAAGGCATTCCAGTGGTCCTTCAAATATCAATTTACGTTTGACCTGCTTGGGGTGTCCGCCCATTTCCAATATTTTCTTTTTAAAATACATCTTCCGGTCCATTGTGAAACTATAATACAAAAAACAGAAAAGTATGAGGGTAAAAATAATACAGCTACAAAATAGTTAAAAACTAAAACCCTACATAAAAGTATTGAACAAGCGTTCACCGGTTGTTTTTATCATTTACTTTTGATACTTCGGGTGTTGGAGGCCTTCGTTCTTACTTGTACCCTATGTATGTATGAGAGGTGTGTGCCTCCCGACTACCTAAGTATTAAATTCGCAACCTAGACAGACCATGAAGGTAGCAAAATAACAGAATCACACTCATCAAAAGATCACGCGATCAAATAATAATACAATAGCTACTCATTAAGAATGTGAAAAGTTTCTACCTGATTGTAAATAAGGTTATTACTTCTTTATAAAGAAACATTAGTTTTGGATTTCGATTAACATTATAACACGAACTCTTAAGTATTTACAGGTACTTACATTTACTAAAACACGCACTCTCTGTGGCCGCGGTTCGCGATGCGACGAAACGTGACGTGCCTCGACGGCGGTTCACCGATGAATGAAACGCCACTTTTTTTTTTTTTTTTTTTCGAATGGACTTTAATGCTGTTGACCGCAGATGGCCATGACAGCGGTACCGGACTTTTGGCGGGCGCAGAGGGCGCCACACCGGTAAAGTTAGGTTGGGGCAACATGCGCAAGGGCCACCACTTAGGTGCGAACCTCGGCTTGGGCTGTTGCCAGATGCTACATGAGGGTATGGAGGTTTCGCCTAGGTGCACAAGTGCACCTATGGGCGGAAGCGGGGAATTCTTCGTCCCCGCATCCGGCGGAGTCGGTTTTTGGTCGTGTGTGTAGTGTGCGGAAGCGAATCGGTACTAGTTGACGTCACCTCCGGGTTAGCGGCGGTGATTGGGTCAACGGGGTCACCGAGAACGTGTCTCGGTCTACGGAGGAGAGAACTCGTGGGCGGATTATCCACGGGATAATCGGGAATGGTGGAAATCAGGGGATTGTAATGATCAGCTGCCGCTTCATAATGACGCTGGGAAGCAGTATTTATGAAGTGGGCAATGGACTCGAGTTTGAGATCTCGATGGAGGTCTTTATTGCGCATGTACCACGGGCAGCCCGTGGCTTTGCGCAGAAATCTATTTTGGACAACCTGAAGGTGGCGGACATTGACTGAATGGCCAAATACCACTGAGGAGTAGGTCATGATAGGACGTACGACCGCTTTGTAAAGTGTCACCTTATTTCTAAGGGACATTTTACTCTTCGCTCGTAGGAGGCTGTTCAGCCGGCTAAGTATAAACTTTGCACGGTTGGTTACAGCGCGAATGTGGGGTTTGAAGCTGAGGCGGTGATCTAAGATCACCCCTAAGTATTTGGCTGTCTTGGCCCAGGGAATGGGTTTACCAAATAGGGTGAGGGGTCTGGGCTTAGAGTAATTCCGTGAAAAGTACACTGCTGCACTTTTCGTCGGATTCACTTCTAAATGAAACGCCACGTCACATGTCACTTCCTTTTATAGGCGACGCCATTCACACAAAGGAGACCGAAATTCATTGCTTGTAGCGACAAGACTTGTTTTGAATAGTTACTTTAAATACACAATGTCTTTAACAATGCTTACTCTAACCGACTATCGTATTTATTTATGAAGTCAGCGAAATTAAATGAACCGACGTTTCGGGAATAAAAGGCGACGTCGGTTAATTTAAATATTTATGTGGTTTTTTTTGTGACTTAACTTTAACCGACGCCACTGCTTTTTACAGCGATTGCCAAAACAACTGAAATCCATAATATCATATAACAATCATGCAGGAAAAACACATCATTTGCATCATACAGATATTAGGTAAGCAAGGAAAAACGAATGTAGCGACTGGGCACCAACGGAATAGGAGTAAGCAAAAACACCTTTAGTGCTCAAAATAGAATTTCCTATGACGGAGAAAAACGTTTTAAGTAACCTATAATATCCGAAACAAAAAAGGAAAAACACATCAAATAACAATCTAACTATAGAGTTGGTACTTCAAGCGGTAAATGGACCAAAATTGCTATAATTCTTTGTCACTTCATTTAGCGTCTGAAAAAATTGAGCCTAAAAGTAACATTACTTGAAGCGACACCAAAGTGCTCAAATCGCTACGAAACCAAGACTAATCGACGCAGAAAAAATCGCTGATTTCAAATAAGTTAAAAAGTCATTTTCGACCACAGTGTCGGTTCAAGGGTTTCTCCTTTCCACCGTCGATATGGTTTCCATAATATGTAGATATTATTTGTTGTTTTCCATCTTGGTTTTTTCTAAACTCAACAAATCTTACATAAAATCCTTCCGGCCATAAACTATCATCTACCTACGTGATATTTTGGAATTTGGTACATACATTTTGTATGCGTTATATTGCCACTGCACCTTGGCTTTTATTTTCAGCAGCGACACCTTAATTCGGGCAAAAATAAATAAATAAAAAAATAACAAAATAAACCTACCCTCTGAACTTTAAAAACATAATCATTCAGTTTCCCGGGCACATGCCGCGCTCTCACACTGACAGAAGAGTCGTGTGAGCAAGACAGCAGTATAGCTCCGTCCTTTGCGTACGCGACACGTCGGATGGAGCGAGCGTGGACGCGACGCCATGTTGTGATGACGTGGTTTGAGGTGTGGGGAGGGGAAGAGAGTTCCTGGAAAAAATCGTTCTAAATTAGATTCGCTCGGATATCAATAAAAAATTCAGAAACTGAAAATTTTCACCCACGTAGGTTTACAGTTTTGAAGGTTTCATATGGATACCTAACTTTTTAAAAATATTCATCACATCAGGGATGGTGAAAAAAATTCAATTCGGTCCAGTAGTTTCGGAGCCTATTTAATTGAAGCAAACACTTGTTTGCTCTTTCCTCTATAGAATATTAGTAGCCTTTGTTAACATAGCTCCGGAACGGTAAACTTCTCCAGCCATTTCGGTTCTGAGCTATCTCTCAATTCTAACATGAGACCAGCAATGCGATTTTCTAGAACTTTCTGGTACCCGTATTGGAGAGACTCGATTCTTTTGAACTGCTCGTCATTTGTTTATCCAGTCGGCCCAATAGAAAGTTCCAGTCAGTCATTCAGCCAGTCCAATAGAAAGTTCTGGAAGTTTCCATAATTTCCATACCATCCAGAAGTAGTAGTTGATGGTGTCAGGTGCCTTGGAGTGGAACAGCTGCGCGCGCGGCTGTAGGAAGGTCAGTCGCGTAATGTCTCCGCGCTCCGAGCCGATGGCCAACTCTGATGGACCTCCGTCAGAGGATGGTGCGTAAGCTAGGCACTGGAATTAATATACATAAATAATTATAGACAATGCAGGCCAGATACACAGACATAGGCAAGTAAGATAAAGATAAATCAGTGCAGATCTCGTTTCGCACTTAGAATTAGAAG
Organism: Eupithecia pulchellata; assembly: GCA_963931895.1. NCBI lineage: Eukaryota > Metazoa > Arthropoda > Insecta > Lepidoptera > Geometridae > Eupithecia > Eupithecia pulchellata. Next base: position 7,494,528 of record OZ007543.1, read on the forward strand.
ATAAAGAGAATTAACTGTTGTAAATAAGGTGTAACTTTATATCAAATAGGAACCAATAGGTCCTTTCTCAACCAACTCAATATCAGAACCAGATTGTCAACGACCTGCTATCAACGAGTCTTCAGGTTTTTCGTATCAACCAAAAGCAACCAGATCACCTAGAATTACTGGTATATGCAAGATAAAGGTGAAAAGACCAAGAGTACGTTCACCGAACCGCTGCTCTGACCAAATTAAGGCAGTAACAGAACTCACCATGCATAAAGCCCTGAGACAGGCCGAAGACAAAGCAGTTGGAAGCGGTTCATCAGCATTTCCCTGAAAGCTTTCCAGGACGAGCACGACTTTCAGCAATGAAGAATACGATAAAGAGGAATACACATATAATGTCGGAGGCAGACACTGAGTGATAGGCTGATGGATGATGATTGTTATGTCAAGCAATTTGTTATTGTGATTTCCTAAATTAAGACTGGTTATATATTATTCTATTGCTAACGCGATTGCTTGCGATCAGCTGTGACATTTGTCGTACAACGATGACCTGAGTGATTAAATGAAACTGCTTGGTTAAAATGGATGGACTCGTTGGCTGTTCAGTTGTATTTGTCATGTTTTGAAACAGAAACTTAAGCAACGACTGCTTGGACAGAAAAGGTGATAAAAAGGGAAAATCATTAGTATCCGAGCTTCACGTTCGATCCAGCGTTCTACTACTTTCCAACCCCTCGACGTCTGAAGATGCGAACGAAGGTGACCTCTCAGCGGTATACATCGCCATCTGATATATAAACATAAATGTATAAAGGGCATGTAAAACACAGTAGATACATACAGTGGGTATATTAGGCAGGCCGGTGATACAGAACAGTGGGGTGTGGCACAGCGTGGTCGCATCGTACACTGTGAGGCTCCGGTCTGATGCAGACAGCATTAGGTACTGCACGTCCTGAGGAAGATATGAATAAATAAATCACTAAAGTCATTTATAACGGGATATTTACCATGATTTGAGTTTTCCAATATTTCGATAATGATCACGGAGACGGAACAACTTAAGGTGTCGTGTTCGAGTTGCGTTGTATAGTGAAACCGATGGTAGTGGCAACGTTCGTAGAAAAAGACAAAGAAAGAGGGTAAAAAAAGAGGGTAATATCTGCCAATCAAATCTAACTCGCAGTGAGCTTCTATGTTCCGTGAACATGGCGCATCAAACTGTGCCGAAATATTGGAAAACTAAAATACCATGATTTTAGTTAATCTCCATTTAGATTTTTGATAATATCACGTTATATTCGTTAATATCAATTCTACTCCGCAAATTATATGAAAATGGAATTAGAGGTGTTGCTTACAGATGGTTCCAAAGTTATTTAAATGACCGACAACAGTACGTAGAATTAATAAACCATGACATAAATAATAAAATAGAAAATAATGTAGTATCTGACATAAAAACTGTTAATAATTCAATTCCTCAAGGATCTGTCCTTGGGTGCTTAATTTTCTTATTATACATAAACGATCTTCCGAAATCAATGAACACCACGACAATTTTATTTGCTGACGACGTATCTCTTCTCTTCTCTAGTGACTCATCAATTGACTATCTACACATAAATACTATATTTAATGACTGCTTATCATGGCTACAAGACCACAATTTAGAAATTAACCTAACTAAAACCAAACTTACCCAATTCCGAACATATAAAAGAACCCCTCTTGATCTTAGCTTACTGTCAAAAAACCTTTCCATTGATGTAACAAACGAATTTAGCTTATTAGGAATAACACTTGACACAAATTTGAATTGGAAGTCTCATATACAAAAAATTAAAACTAAACTGTCACAATTCGTTTACGCCCTAGGTATTTTAAAGGCAAATACTAATTACGAGACCGCTTTGTCTGCGTATTATGCGTATGCCTATAGTTGGCTGAATTATGCCATTATTTTATGGGGAGATAGTGTAGAATTCGAAAAACTATTCGTCATGCAAAAGAAATGTGTAAGAATTCTCACTAATACTAAACCACGGGATAGCTGTAGGCCGCACTTTTTAAGCAACAAAATACTAACATTACCATCCATTTATATTATGCAAGCCTCTATATTTGTAAGGAAACACAAAAACTTTTTTAAAACAAAGCAAGACGTTAATATTGACTATAATCGACGAAACAAGAATAAAATAGAACTACCACAAACTAAACTGAAACTGGCTAGTCAAAGCCCATACAATAGATTAGCAAAAATATATAATAAAATACCGGAAAACTTAAAAAAAGAAGAAAAAGATACACTTTTTTATAATAAATTGAAATTATTTTTATTAGAAAAATGTTATTTATTATTCTGTTCACGAATTTACTAGCGACAAACTAAAATGACATTATCCAATGAAACAATGACTACCTGACAATTCTGGCTTCTAAATTCACTCCAATCGATTCTAGTTGAAAAAAGCTTTCTATGTATTTCATGAAATGTATGTTTATTATGTTAATTTTTTAAAATAATTTTTGACATAAATCTGAACTCAGTTTTGCAGTGCCCTTCCAGGGTGCATGTACCTAGTGAAAACTATACTAACCATTCAATTAGACCTAAGAATGAATGTACATGTAAGCAAAAATAAATGAAATATGAAATAAATGACTTTGATAGTTTCAAAAGTAAATAAATCATATCACACATCACATCATCAGCCTTTAATAATCCACTGCTGGATAGAGGCCTCAATTAATGAGCGCCATAGATGGCTATATTTATCATTTGCGGGTTATTGCCCATAATCCCAATGCTGGGTATGCGAGTTGGGGATCGCAGTTTGGTGGAGTTGTTCTGCAGAGGGCGCTACTGCCCGCCCCCCGGTTTGTGTCCTTAAGTCGCCTCTTTCGACACCCACGGGAAGAGTTAGGGGTGGTGAAATTCTATACCGACACCACACGGCGTAATAAATAAATAATAATGCTGGACAATTCACACAGCATTATCTAGCCCCAAGCAAAGCAGAACTTGTGTTATGGGTACTATATAACTTGTATACTGTACATAGACAGATATTTTTTTTTTTTTACTAAAAAACGAACATGCATTTGTGAAGGGTGTTCCCTTCACAAATGCAGTCCCAAGGTGGATATCGAACCTGCGTCTTCCTGCGTCGCAAGCGGATCATAAACTACAAATTTGCTCCCCTTGGAGTCGAGACCCTAGGTCCGTGGGGTACCGAGGCTCTCCGGGTCTTCAAAAAATTATCTGAGCGTCTGGTCGAAGCGACGTGTGACCCGAGAGCTGGTCAATATCTGGCGCAGCGCATCAGCATTGCCATACAACGTGGCAATGCAGCCAGCATCTTGGGTACACTTCCAACTGGTATTGATTTGGATCAGTTGAGCTACCTGTAGTTTGTTCGTACCAGTCTGCAGTTAGCTCAATTGTTTAAATTGTAAATACTACTTTTTTATTTAGTTAGATCATTGTAATTTTATTTGTTAATAAAGGTTTTTAGAATCATAAACTTACAGTTAGGTAAATAGCATCAGTTATCCAGCAGTTTTTGACTCTCCGATGAAGACCAGTGCGATGGTAGAATACCTGGAAGTCACAATAAATCTTTAAATTCCATCTTTTGTCTAATTATTCTTGAAGTTTACTTAGACCTACCCTCTATATTGATATGGATTTTTAAAGATCAGTTGAGCTACCTGTGCTTTGTTTGCAACCGTCAGCAGTTTGCTTCAATTATTTCAAGTTTCAACTAGTTCTAATTTGTTTACTAAATTTAATTTTCTGTGTAATAAAGATTTTAATTGATAATGTTTAAAGTTTCATCCATAGAGTCAAAATTAAACGCTCCTGTCATTTCTAAAGGTGGGATTAGTTAGACCAAAGGGTTACGTATGAAAACATCAATAATAAAACCTCATCGTGTATGTGTGTATAAAGATTATAAATTTTGATATTTTTGTTAAATACACGTGCCAAGCCGGGGCGGACCGTAGCAGATAAACCGAAACGACTTCGACTGCTGGTCGGAAGGAGACTGTAGTCACCATGGACGGTGGACTGATATTTTTACCACAGGAATTAGGTAGGTACCTCGTAGGTATGCAGGATCTTCATGTACCCGTCGTAGACCCCGACTCTGCCTCCTTTCGACACTGCGACGTAGCAGAAACATTCTTCGCGTTCTATGTTCACCAACTTCACTATCGTTTCGCGCTGAAAAAAGGTTTATTTCTTGTGAATAAGAAGCTATAGCATTTAAAAATCTAAGCGGGTGAACTAATAACTTTGTATTGGCAGAACATCGTCGTCGTCTGAAAGCAACTTTCTTTCGTCTACGAGTATACGTGCGCCTTTTATTTCACCAAGACTGCCTTGCAAAACTCTTTTATTCTTTGCCTTTGATAGTCATTTTATTTGTGGTTTTGAGGAACAATACATTAATAATAAAATGGTGAATTCCCACCATTTTATTGCTTATTTGCCACCATTCTGTACAGTCTTTCTGGTGACGGCTTAGATATTTAGCAAAGGTTTATAAGAACCCTGAAGGCCTTTTTACCTTACAATGCTCCAACCTCCGTATATCAGCCACTGTGACCCGGTTCCACCTGTCTCGCTTCGACCCCGTCTTCTTGGCCCCCACAGCTTCTAGCTTTGAAACCAGCTGCTTCCATTTAGCGCGACCTGCGTTGTATGGGTCCAGGACACGGAAGAGCTTCTGGGCGTGTGTGGAGAACTTGTGGTGACCTGGATAAGGGATTTCAGTATATTTTTAAGCTTAGACATTTAGTTATTTCAGTTTGTCTGCAGTTAGCGTAATTGTTTCTATTGGAAGTTAAGTACCAACGGATGATCTCTTGTCGACGGCGACTGATCCACTCGATAATCGCTCTTTGCTTGCATGCTTGCCTCATGTAATTCGAAAGATTTTCAATGCACTACACCGCATTCGTTCGCTTGGAAATTCACGCAAGGTTCTCTCTTTAACCCCGTCATGTAAACCCGTAGACCACCTGTCGACATGAGTGGAAGCCTAGCGACGAGGCGGTCCGTGTCTGGTGCCGGGTGGTTCTAATGAGCTAAGACCATTAAACTCGTTCCAGCTCCAAGAGAAGTTTCTTACCAAAGATCTGATTGATGGCTGTGACGAAGGCGTTCTCATCCAAACTGAGGGGATCCGAAGGTGCGCTGGTTATTGTGAACTCTATGCCTTCTTCTGCGGCCGCTGCTCGCATCACTTCTTCTACTTTACTGTAAAATTAGCACTCTAAATTGCAGATAGTAGGGATGGACCAAGAAAATAAATTTTTCTTCGTCCATGAAAACAGAATAGAATACAAAATACTTTACTATGCCACAAAAAGAAGTTTATTAAGGAAGTTTGTGAGGAGCGATCTCTTCCAGGAAACTTGGGTTGGACTGGACATGAAGGAACACACACGTGTATATACAGACGGTGGCAATTGAATAAAAACAAGATCTGTCAAGTGCAACTCGGAGGATTTTGAACTGTTGTCGTTTATACTTATACTATACCTCTAGGTGGGTAACAGTCACTACGAAGATTTCTAAGAACATTTTAATCACTTTCCTGAGGCAAGAAACCTCGCTACTCGTATTAAGGTGAGAAAAGTGACAGTGTAGATAGATAATTTATTTACTGCACCTTATACAAACAGCTACTTAAATATATTGTGGCAAAAATTGTGTCACGAAAAAATAGTAATAAAATTAAATTTTCTCTTTTTCATTTTCATTTTGAAATACATTGAGTATTTTAAAATTTATGAAATGTCCAAATCATATTGATTAGGACATTCCACCTTTTATCTTACCAGTCAAGATCCCTGGCCGCTGTCTTCTCCTTACACTTCTTGAAGCAGCGCCGCAGCTTGCTCAGCACGGCTGGAGTCATCCTGTTCATCAGCTCTTTGGCTAGGCTCTCGTCTTCATCATCACTAGAATGCGCAATGCAAATATTCTTTAGCCTATTTTCATCAGGGAAAATGGAGGGTTGTAGTGGTGAAATAATTTTTCTCTCTCTACCTACCACAGAACACTAATCCTAACCATTGTCTCTCCCTCGACATTATTATAATGTCGAAAATGGTATCAAAGACTTTCTTATAACTGAAAATGTATATTAAGGTCTTCTTTAACGTAAGTTAAGGTAACGCTCTTCCATTACCTCCTAATACAAGCCAAGTATTTTCATACTTAAAAGCATGTATTAAACATGTAGGTATAAGAGAACGAAAAATAAACATTTTTACTAAGTTAAAAGTATCAGTATTTTGATCTTTGTCAGAAGCAAAGATCAAAATTATAATAACCTTTTAATATAATACCTAAATGAATGAAAAATGAGAGCACACTTCTTTTTTCCTGAAGCTTAAAAACAAGCTAAACTTACCCTGACGAGCTATCCTCTGAGACGATCCCAGTTTTGCCGGAGTGCGAATAGCTTCTTTCTAAATTCTCGGAACAATCGTCATTCAACGATCTTTGCGAATGTAAAGACATTTTTACGAAAACATTTCACACACAAACTTTTTTGTAAAAACTGTGTTTTAACTATAGGGAAGAGTCGTTAGGGAGTTACCAGGCAACCATAGGCTATAGGATTTATGAAATCCTTATTAGGAGGTCACTATTGGCTCAGATCAGGTAACCATGAGTATTGTTATGTCGATGCTGTAGCGGTTATTTTTTATGTGACCCGGAGGTTCTTTGACTAGAACTTAGAAAAATTTGCTGTCAAATGATATCTAGTGTCGTGTAGCAAAACTATTATAATCAAATACCTTGATGTAAGAGACATCATGAAAGTTTTTACTACATTACCAACGTTTTTACTACGTACCAATTTTCAATAGATGGCACTGTATGTCAAAAGTGATCATGACATCTAGCGGTGAGTAGCCGAACTACGTTACAAGCAGCAAAAAGTTGTTTCAGTTGTGTTCCGGATAAGATATTTTAATATAGGTGGCAGCAGTGGTGCCGAGTTGGGCTATTTGCGACAAATAAAACTTCTTTTCTTAGACCTAGGTATATCACTATTTCATTTGTGATTAGATTTAAATAGGGTACTTATCTATATGTATTTTTTTTACTTTTTTATCAAATGTGGCAAAGAAGCCTTTATTAACAAAGAAAATTACAATTATCTAACTATATTTAAGCTAGTATTTACAATGGAAACAATTGAGCTAAAGGCAGACTGTTGCAAACAAAGTACAGGCAGCTCAACTGATCTTTCAATACCAGTTGAAAGTGTACCCAAGATGCTGGCTGCATTATCTCGCTGTATGGCAATGCTAATGCGCTGCGCCAGATATTGAGCAGCTCTCGGGTCGCACGTCGCTTCGACCAAATTGTAATTCGTTTCATGAATGAACACGAAAATATATTATTTTATGGAAGTTGTTGGTATTTACGGCGCTAACCTAACCTAACCTTACCTAACCTTGATTGGTGAATCATGTAGCTTGGGAAAGAGGTGGGAGTTCCGTAAATGAAACAAAACAAGGAACATTGTATCTATTTTATTGTATGTATACGGATATAACTTACGCCTTACTAACTATTCGGTTACATATCTGGGCAACGAAGATATAAATAAATGGATGCCTGTATTTATTTACTTTGCAAATAGGTATTATAAAAAAGGAATCTGTTTTACTTATGGTTCAGGGGTGACCATACTTTACGTAGTATATACAGAAAGTAAAAGTAAAAATATATTTTCAGAACAAAGTGAGAAAAAGAATTGCATGTAAAAATAAACCTTAAATTATCTAGAAAACTGACAAAATCGGAGTCTACTCAGCATGTGCTATGGTATAACAGATTATGCCATAGCGCTGGTCTACCATGGAGACCATATATAAACCATATATAAGAATATTAAATATACCACTTTAGAATGACGTTATCATTTGTAATTACTTCAAAATAACTTTATTATTATTTTTATCTTAGCAACAGTTACAGCGGATGAGGTAATAAAAAAAGTTTTAAATCATCAGTTTTTCATCAAAAAGCAAAACTTAATAGGAACTTGCAACCACTTTAACTAATAAAATAATAAAAATACTTACACCAGTGGCCAAGATATTCATTTTTATTCTAATATTACGTACACAGACAAAAATATGCATTTTATTTAATCGCGTATACATAGTTTAGTACCAGCCAGTTACAAGATTACAAGACTCAAGACTAATTCATCTCAATAAATATGGAATTATTGTAAAATTTCCGTGACATTTTTAGCCTTAAAAACTTACATTTAATTCTGGCAACTATACACGAACGATGAAATTGTTGTTTTCTCGATGGCACGTTTTATAACTTATCACCACAACTTTCATTGTTTTTATCTAATTCAATCACTGATTTACTTAGACATTTTATAAATGCAAACACTAAATGGACTGAATATAAGCTCTATTAATATCTTATTAAAACAATAATAAATAAAATGAGCCCAATATACTACGTCAGAATTATTCTACTTTCTTATTATATTGAATTTCTGGAATGTTTAAAAAACCAATATCGATTATACAACGCTTTCATAAATACATCAATACTTACGATTAATCACTAATTAATATTAACTTATGGAATACTTAGAATTAATTTATTATTGTACGAACGCGTATACATTTATTTTCTCGAATACAGCTCACATTTTATTTATTTACTATAATTATTCAAATTAGCAATGAGAGACTGTCCATATAAATCGCACAATGATTGTCACTCTACACAATACCTCGAATTAAAATTGGGTTACTACAGAATAATGAAATTTTTATTGTAATTTATGTATGTATTATAAGTTTTGATTTATAAATATCTGTATGTACCAGTAAATTATGAGTTGAGGAAAGACTATGAACTAGGTCTAGGTAATTAAAAATTAACTTGTTTATTTTTGTTTAATGACTGTACATATTATTGTAATCAACGCAATACTACATTATACTCAGTGCGTCAAAATTCAGTTGTTTTGGCGCATCAGATGATTTTATTTTCTAGCTTCTTCCCATTTCATTCATTTCATGATTTCATCTCGCAACACTTAAAAAATTACACATCATTTTCACATCATCTCTGTGAATTGAGTTTTTTAACGCAATAGAGTTCAATATCGAACAGCGTCTTTGTAGTTGAAAAGCTAAATGAATTTAGTTCTTAAAGACGCAATAACCACAGTGCATTCTTGTTTACATTGTACAATAAAGCATTCTTGTATTCAATCGTAAACCTCAAATACATTCGTCATTATTTAATTTAGCGCAGCCGGTAGGTTTTTTCTAGTTTTTGTTTGGTGGTTGGAAAAACTTAAAAGTCGTGAAAAATGCAATAAATAGGCCTATGCGCATCATAGCTAAGTTGCAAATGTGGCTGGTAATTAAAAAGGTTTCATGCAATTATTTACTGTATTGTAATTCTCAAATACATACGTAATTGTATAATCTACCGCAGCCGGTTGGATTTTTTCTTCATTTTGGTTGTTGGTAGGAGAAACTTATAACAAGTGAAAACACAATACATAGGCCTATGCGCGTCATAGACAGTTGCGAATATGGTGTTGGAAGGTTGGCGCAACCTACTTCGATAGAAACTAGATCTTGTTCTCAAAACAATAGAGCTCAATACACAGGGCTGTGCGCATCATAGTTGAGCTGCAAGTACGGTGGTATGGCAGCTGACAGCTCGGAGGCGCGCCTGCGCAGTGCGGCGATGCTGTGCCCGCGCCAGACTTCTTCTTCTGGTTGCTCGTTGCCGTTACCTGTAAGGTTGTTGGGTTGTAGTTGAAAATATTTAAGGGTTAACATCTTAGGGGTTTGAAATTGGAAAACCTTAATGGACTCGCTATTGTTCTTTTTTAGGGTTTCGAGATCGGTTTTGAAACCCTTATGGTAGCTTTGTCTGTTCTCAATCTCTAAAATCTCACCAACTACCTACTGCTGTTGATTTTAAATTTAAAAGAATAATACATTCCGTGCACCAGTACAGATTTAAAGTAAATAAATGATAATGAAATTCCTGTAGGTTTTTAACTATTTTGTACGTTTTTAAATATTTTGAAAAAAATCGAAATATTTACCATACCCTTAGATTACCTACGGAATAAAATTCTAAATATCGTATTTTAGTAAACCATAGACAGCTCTCCCTGTAGAGCTTGATGATGGGGAGAGGCCTTGGTCCAGAGACTCGTACCTGAGTTGGGAGAGGCGTTGGTGCAGTGCCCCATGTGCGGCGGGGTGGGGGAGCCCTCGAGAGGTGCGCCTTGCTGCCCCAGCTGGCTGTTGCAGTATGACATCATGGTGTCACCTGGAGATATATCTACCATTAGATATAGAAAGAAAGAAGAAAGATTGAGAGTTCAGATTCAATTAATTTATTTCTTTAGGCTTACAAAATAAGCACTTAGACAAATCAAATTTCATACAGTTGATAAAGGAAATATTTTTTCTCTTCACTTCAATTTTTATCCACTAGTGGAAGAAGTGTAGAAGAAACCACTAGTACATTCATATACAACTTATTTGTCTAATATAGTGTTTGATTTCCCTATTATTATAAGAGGAAAGATTTTATTGTTTGTTTGGGGTTCCCAAACTAAAACTGAAAACAAAAAAAAAAAACGAAAAACTGAAAATTCTTTCATTATTAGAATCCTACTTTATCGCTGATTAACATAGGCTAAAGAATATTTTCAAAGAAGTTATGAATCCGTATGAAAACTTTAAAAATGTTACTTAAAAGTTAAAAATTAATATGAAAAAAATCGTGTATGTAATGGTGTAAGAGTAGCACTTAGTCATACCCAATGAATTGAGAGGATAATGTCCCTGGTACGGCTGTGGAGAACCCACAGAGCTGATCGGCAGAGAGGGATTGAGGTCAGCCGCGAGCTGGGGCAGGCCGCCCGCGCCAAAACCCCCCATCGACACCCCACCCTGCAGCTGGCCTAAACCTGGGGGCAAATGTAATGTTAATATAGAAAAAAAATACATTACATTTTATTTATTCGAGAAAATATTTTTTATATTGTACATAATTAAAACTTTGAGTAGCCAAACAATTGGTGGTAAGCAGTATACAGTCTATTAATTTTGTAATGTCAGGACATAAAGAAAAAAAAATAAAATATTATTATAACGTATAAAATTTTATCATAATAATATTGTAATTTTCTTTGTCAATAAAGTTTAATTGGATTTTTTCTGGATCCTAGTTTCTCTTATTAAACCAATGACATCTATAGTGCATGTCAATTTGACAGTATACATTTCAATAAAAATCATTGTTGACAATCAATGGGTAAAAGTAATTAAAGTCATCGATTTTATTAGAAATAGTAAAAGGTACTTACTTTTGTTAATGAAATCAATGACTTTACCTAATATAAATAATAGTTGAGATTTGAAGAATTTCAATGTAACATAACTTATTTATATTATAAAAGAAAGTCGTGTTAATTACATTATTTATAATTCAAGATCGACTGATCAAATTGGGCTTAAAATTAGTGGGAGGTAGTTTAGAACCAGGAGACGGACATAGGGTACTTTTTATCCCTTTTTCTTCTCTATTGTATCAAGTTCCGAGTCCTAGTTCCTGCAGGATAGTACAGGGAGACGCAAACAAAGTCGCAGACAAAAGCTAGTATTAGATAATGTCATTGTATTATAATCAATAAATGGTTGGTAAAATCATTAGGAACGACGATAAAAATAATTGGATTTGGTTTTCATTCAGCATCATTTGGCCACCAATAAAATATCTTATCTTATCCATGGCTCAGCAGACCCCACCCGTCACGTAAAAAGGGTCCACCTGTGGCCTAGTTGTCGAAACCAGCCAAGAAACAAGTAATAAGTTATCTATGGCTCTTACCAGCAGGCATAGACCAGGGTCTATCTCCGAACACGTTGGGTCCGCAGACGTCTCCCCCGAAGGGCGGCAGGCCGTGCGATGGCAGCAGAGCCCCCGGAGACCTGAATACGTTACTGCTCTTCTTACGCTTCTTCCATTTCGCTCGTCGGTTCTGGAACCAGACCTAGGGAGGGAAAATGTTTGAATAAAAAAGTGTTTCAAAACATAATATTTATTTGTGAACTTGACGGTGTGAGTATTGCCATACAGTGGTGCAATGTAGACCTTTTGGGCACGCTTCCTTTGCTATTATTAAATTTGATCAATCAAAAGTAAAAAGAAGATTGAAAAAAGAACCCAAAACATCGAGACCTTAAATTGAAACCGATCTCGAAACCCTAAAAAGTATATCAAAACTATGTTTATCAATGACCGGTGAGTATCTGGTACAGCGCATCAGCATTGCCATACAGCGGTGCAATGCAGCCAACATTTTGGAGACGCATCCGACTGGCATTGATTTGGATCAGTTGAGATACTTAATAGTAGTTTCTTTGAAAGGGTCTGCAAATTTTTTAATAAATAGTTACGTGAATCAACGAAAACAATGTCGTAGAACTTGCTAGCTAAACAAAATTCGGACACGGGTTTGTGCAAAATATTCGAAATGATGAGTTATACTTGTTATTGTTGAGTTATATATGTTATTGATGAGTTATATCTATTCATATAACTCATCAATAACAATAGTATTCAGATTCAATAACTTTATTTCTTTAGGCTTACAAAATAAGCACTTAGACAATAGTATACTTAGATATAATATCAAACTACGCTCGTCTGTCAGACACTCAATTATGATAGTTCCAAAATTCAAAACTGTTGAAAATCATTTGACATGTTCTTTTAATAAATAAAGAGTGCTGTACAATCCACACAGCATCATTTAGCCCCAAACTAAGAGAACTAGGAGAAAATAAGTGAGTGTCCAGAATGCTGGCAGCATTGCCACAATTTATTGCGATGCTGATTCGCTGACCTAAACAAACCATTATTACGGGTTTTTCCAAATACCTCCAAAGAGACTAAGAACCGCACCTTTCAAAAATTCATCTAAAAAGTGATTCTCACAATTTATCAAGTAAATCGTCAGTATCATCCCGGGATCACGATCAAATCGCGATCATTTGTCAGGGATACGTTGATCCATCGATTAGGGTACCCCTGATGGATAGCAGCGTTGGAGAAATGGACCTGTCCATTGATCTTGGCGAAAACTTTTTGGTATGAAATTATAGACTTGGATTGGTTTGGATTGTGTTCAAATTATCGGTGTGATTTCTTTTTTAAATATCACTTTTTGCAACCTCTAATTAACCGCCGTCCGCCTAGGCTCCGCACGGGTATTTACAAAAGTTTCAAAAATTATAAATGGTTACACATTGTGTTACTCTTGCAGTTTTTATAAACCCTTACGTTTTTGAAAATATTCTATAGCCTATGTTCATCAGTGTTAATGAAGGAGGAACCGTGAAAGAATATTACGAATAGCCTCCAAAACTACAGTTTCGGAGCCTATTCAATTCAAATAAACAATCAAATCTTTCCTCTTTATAAAATTAGTATAGACTAGCCACCTGCTCCGGCTTCGCACGGGTGCAATGCTGATACAGACAGACAGACAGATGGAATTGACCTTATTTAATACTATGCAGTTAATAGTTATTATGGGACTTTTAGTGATTAATATGACTATATCAATCTCGCCACTAATTACTACTTTAAACTAAATTACATACAAAACCAACCTTAATAATATTGAACCTGAAATTAAAATGTTGAATTGACATTTCTTGGGGACATATTCTTGTCTTCTTGTGATTTGGTACAGCGATTCTATTTATTTTGCAATATGAAATCAAATCCGATAAACAAATGGAACTTAACCTCTAAACACTATCAAGAAATCAAAACCATGGCTCAGTCCGACCTACAGGGTGATCTATTTATTTGGATCATCAGTCGGACCCTACAGGGTGATCTATTGATTCGGATCACCTTGCTAACGTGCGGGGTATTGATATTTATTAGTCTTTACTGCAACGGATCTTTGGGGAGGGTCTTCGTTTGGTTTGGGAAGACTTTTTAATTAGAAAAGATAAGTCTTGTCTACACTAAGTTAAGACGGTAAAGCTTTGTGCGATAATGTTTGTGACATTATACTTAATTTTTTTTTATATAGCTTACTTAAGTAAGCTGTAATGAGTCACTCGAGCTTCCAAAATGTTATTTTTTGTTTTTGTAAGTTATGATTGTACTTTTTAGGATAACAATTTACACTAGTAATCGTATCAGTCTAATATATGTTAATGTTTTAATTTAAACGGTTATTAGAACCAATAAAATTAATTAACAGAAATTAAATATACAATCACTTACATAGTCACATACAATCACTTAGTAGTCAATAGGATTAGAATGATACTTAGTCTAATACACACAAAGAAAAATTAGAATGAAATTAGACATAATCAATATCTTTTTCTTAGGTGCATAAGTAGATATTATACCTATTTGTTTCAATTTCAATCGTGCCTCACACGGATATTTCAAATCAAATAATTTTAATCAGAGTATTTTAGTTTTAATTATATGCTGTGTGGACAGTCCTGCATATTTTTTTAAATTTTTACCAACATTATGGGATTTTTTTAAGAACCAATTCAATGGAATTGTTTAATTCGGTAAATCCAGAGTCACGAACTTAAAAATAGAAAAGTGTACCTATGTACTACATCCAACTAAAACTGCACATCCATGAAACATGTTAAAAACCTTCCTTTTTCAAAAACACTGCAAAGAGTATACAGAAATCCTCAACAAACAAACAAAATAAATAATCCACCTGACACTGACAGTTTCCAAATGAATACACCCTTCTCACTCTGACCTAAAATATATTTTGTCTCTCTTACACTCGCGGTCTGTACAACATCTCTCTCTTTCTTGTTCTTGTGAAATTTTAATTTGTTTCACGTTGTTTCCCGTATGCGAGCTTTCACGAGTTTTTCGTATTGCTCTGTCACCGAACTTCTGTTTTAGATTTTAAAATAGCCCACATTTTTTGCTTAAAGTATGGGAAACTAATGCTCTGGCGACACGAATGAATTTCCCAAATATATACAAACGTAATAACAAAATTATTTGTAATTTGAGCATATTTTTATGATGATCTGCTATTATTTGTATTAAATTGTATTTAAAAATATTGTACAACATTTTATTTTCAATTTTGTTACTATAATAAAATTTATCTTGAAAAAGTTTAAATAGCACGGCCTTTTGCGAATATAAACTGAGCTTATTTAGAAAATAAAAATAGTTTATCAGGTTGAGCTTCCTTTAGATTGCTTGCAACAGTTTGCTGTTAGCTAAAGTATTTCCAATATAAATATCGTAATTTTCTTCGTTTGTTCATTTAAACAGATTGCATAAAGATTCATACATAGATACCAGTAGAAATATGCCATGCCCAGATTCAGAAAATTATAAGAAATCAAAAACTTTTAGATCCGTGTGACAAAAGCTTGATCAAATTGATTCGATAATAATATGCTATCCTATAGAACATCGTCAATCAAGCAATGATTGATCAAACTCTCATAAGGTGCGCTATTTGCTTTTAAAAATAGAATATTACGTTCATTTTAAATATTTATTAGTTTCCTACTATATTATTTATTAGATTACTTGTGTTAGCTATAGATTAATTTTTTAAGCCATGCTCATGTTTCTTGTCAGGTTTTTTTCGTATTGTTAATGTTTCTTGGCTTAAATAGATGTAGGTAATCTTATCTTAGGATTTTAATCAAAAACTTTTGACACTTCACATTTTACAGATTAAATTAACTTTATTTCCTAAGTAGGTATATATATATCTACTAGACAAGTTGACACAGATTTTTCTAAGTAACTTTCTATTCTAGCTCAAAACTAACTGGGTCCGCGCAAAATAAACACAATTTTTCGAAATAACACAAAAATCGTGTATTTCACGTAGAAAACGTTCAATTTACACGAGCACGATCCGCGTGCGGCGTGTGTTAGCGGGGTTTGTGTGCCTTAAGGTGCGGTCTGAGGCATAGGCGGTAGCGAGAGCGTGCAATAGCAGCTAGTGGTTTGACTATAAAAAATAAATAAAATAAAAAAATAAAATGTTTTTATTTCAGACACAGATCCATATTATTGTTAGTACAAACTTACACTATGTTAGTAGGAAAAACAGATTATAAATTTCTTGCTAAATTAAATAAGTAGCACACCTGATGTTTTTGACACTGCAATTCGAATGCTATTTCAGCATTGTTTGAATACAGTGTCTCAACATTGGACTGTCCCATTTATCGGACTATGTATGCCAGAAACGTATTAGGTACCTCAAGAGGCTTTGGTACCTCTTATAAAAACAGCTTTGGAATTTTGTTTACGTCGAGGCAGTCGTTCCAAAACCTAGCTTCATGCAAATAGGCGAGAGTTTCTTTTGTTTGTCGGACTACGAATTATTACTCTTTAGACCAATAAACGACGAAATTGTGGAAGTGACTCATGAATGCGTTAATTTTCGCATCAATAATTTTAAAATAATGTATTTTTAAAATTTCAATTAATTTATTTTGGAACAAATTACATGGTTGTGATGTGACCTATTGGAATTCGATGATGCCCGCAGTAGTTTTTAATAGAACTGTGTCGCAGACACCATCGCCTTCCTCACAGACAGTGTGTTTATTTACAAGCATTTAAACATTATATAAAATAATTTCTTTAAAATGACAAACTAAAAAAATATAACGAAACTGAACAAAGAAGTTGCCGACATGAATAAACATCCAAACATCGGACATTGTTAATATTAATGTGTTAGTTTGCGTATATCGCTAGCTCGCTATCACTTGCACCACACCCGACTTCAGTACGCTAACATGCAGAACAAACATCAGTTCACGGTAGCACAGCTTCTCATAGAAACCTCGACTTGTGTGAAAAATACAAAATGGGCCTACCTATCGTAAAGTTGGATAATGGATATGGATCTTAAGGCTAACTTTTTAAACGTTAGATATTTCTGTTGGTTTCACTAGCTTCCGCACGTGGATTCACATGGGTTTTGCTATGAATAAAAGTAGATTGTTATATTTAGTTTTGAATAAAATTAGAAGCTCTTTATTCCCAACTAGCGACGCGGTCCGGCTTCGCACGGGTGCAATGCTGATACAAAATTCCTCTTGAATCACTCTATCTATTAAAAAAACGCGCATCAACAAAATCCATCCCCTTAAATGACTCTATTTATTAAAAAACTCGCATCAAAATCTGTGTTCTACTTCTAAAGATCTAAGTATACATAGGGACAAACAGACAGACAGCGGGAAGCGACTTTGTTGCATACTAAGTAGTGATAATGCCGTAAATGTACCTCTCTTAGAAAAGGTCAATTTTTTTAAATTAAACACTGACATAAATAAAGTGACATTTTTCATTGCTGTCTTCGATAGACTAGAGAAGCGAAGACGAAACCTTTAGCCTGTTTATTGTTATTTTTTGGAGTAAGAGCCAAACCAGTCCCATTTTTTATTCTCAATAATCTGATATTTTATAGTAAGCGTTTGTGCTCAGAAAGGTGTTCACAGTTTATTTGTATTATTTACTGAGAATTTGCAACTGAACCTAGATAAATACTTAGGAGTCTAGATTAATATTATTCTAATACAAATGATACCAGGTCATTGTGAAAATATGCTCAAATTACAAATCATTTTGGTATTACGTTTGCATAGAAAATTCATCAATCACCGGAGCCTTAAAGTCTAAGGTAAGAGTGTACCTTATGTAATTTTATAGTTAGAAATCGTTATTTATCTCAGAATCTGTGAAAGCTACCACCTTCATATCTAAGTAAATGATAATTCGAACTTTTATCTTGGATTCCGTCTTTTCAAAAACACGATTGGTGAAAATTTTCTCGATACTTTTATTTTTTGAAAAATACATGTTTTGCACACATTTTGCTATTTATTTCAGGAACCACCTCATTTTTTTGTTTGATTTTTGTTTTGTCAAGAAACGTAGAAGAATTTCTTCGCTTTCGTCTTTTTAATTTTTCGATTAGTTGTGTAAATAACTTGTAATTATGCATAACAGTTTTGGCGGAGCAAAATACGGAGCACGTCTATCGCTCTGTGCTTCTCACTCATACGAAAATCATATCATGTCATCCTGCTCGAAATTTGAATTTTGGCTGAGGTATGGCACGCTCTTAAGGGTAATAAGTCGTACACTTCCGTAAAAACTTCCGTAAAACCTTCCGTAACCAATTCCGAAAATAGCAATGCGTATTCCGGTATCGTAACAGCGATAAATATCACTTTAGCGGTGCGATCGAACTCAACTAAACGATCGTAGGCATAGAAACGGTTTATTCCGATGGTTATGGTTTTTTTTGGGTTGTAATATTCCACTGAAAGTATTTTGTACGTCGAATGAACTCAGGAAACTGGTAAAAATTTAAATAAAACCCTTCCAAAATTACGGTACCAATAAAGTAAAGGAAGACACCGATTAAACATAAATTAGATAAAAAAAATTACTAAAAAACAACGGTTTTAATTAAGTATTGATTTGATACTCTGAGCTATATTATTTACCAATTTAATAGATGAACGATGTTTCACTAATATTTTATTTAGTTTAGTTCCTCAAAAACTACCTATAGCAAATATGGAGACTAGACTAATATTCAATTGCGTGTAAAATTCAGGTTGCGGAAAACCTTTTTTCCTTTAAATTAAGATAAGGTTACGGTTGACATCGTGATCAGGTAGATATCGCTCATCAGCGATATGGCCGCTGATTTGTTGCCATATAACAGGCACCGCGGTGGCCGTGGCGTAAGAATCGAACCCTCTAACTCTGCACATCGACATAAATAAAAGCTGGACGGATTGTCCACAGCATCATCTTGCCCCAAGCTGAGCATACCTTAGTTATTGTTACTACAAAATTGGAATTGAACTATGAAAATTTACTTATTTGTTAGTAGATATTTCTTACTTTTAGTATCCAACTGCCGTCATATTGCCAAGTTTTACAAAAAATCTGCTTAATAACCTTGCTCATTTTGTATCGCAACGTTTTCTAGCTTCAAAGAAAAAAAAATTACCTCTTTGTCTTCAGGATTTCCTATTATTAATCCAAAGCCCTTGCAATAAAGCTAAAAATAGCCTGAATCGTTACCGAAATACATAGCAACAGTACCACATACTTACCCAGTACATAGCATAGTACATAGGTCGGGTCGCCGCTCGATATACACGCGCGCAAGCGTAAACGGTCCGGGAAACAGTTAGGGATGTACTCGTGAAGCGATATCGATAAAATAAAAATATCGATGGAAAATTATATTACTTGCATTAAAGAAAAGTGCCCTTATCTCTTACATCTTTATCATAAACGGTGGTCAATGATTCAAAACTAGTTAAGTTATTTTGAATTTACTATGCATATCATTATTGGCCATTCATCAATTATTTTCATATAGCTTTCCGTTTTATTTACTAATATAAAGGTTACAGATAGTTTTCTTTGATTTTATTTGATAACTAGCGGTCTGCCCCGGCTTCGCATGGTTAAATATAACACGAATTAAAAAATTACTACTTATTATATAATTACTAGGTTTTATATTGAAGTTTCATACAAAACCCTAACTTTTTTGAAAATATTCTACCTTTGTTCATCTGGGATAATGTAGGATTCTAATGGTGAAACAATTTCAAATCAGCCCTGTAGTTCCGGTGCCAAACAAACAAACAATCATATGTTTTCTTTATAATATTAAAATAGAAATAAATATGGAACGTGGAATAAATACAATGTTCTTTATTTCTGACAGACAAAATAATTAAAATTTACTGCGTCAACCTTATTTAAGAAAATGAATAATATATTAATAAAACTTGCTGAACAATCCACACATCATCATCTAGCCCCAAGCTAAGCAAGCAGCGTCTGGTATTGATAGATATTTTTGATTTTTATACGGAATATATTTAAAACTAAATGAAAACTTACCAAACAATCGACCCCTGTAACATAATGCCCAACTCTATTCCCGCCCGCCCTACCATCCCGCCCGGCGCTACATAGCTGCTATCTGATTGTGTTATTGCACTTATTACGTAATTTAATGCTGATGTTGTATATTTATCGATAATATAGCCAAAGTATAGGGTTTTAAGATCACTTTGCATATTTATCAATAGCCAAAATACAGGGTTTTTGACACAATGAATAATTATCAATTTTTTACCCAAATTCCCAAAGATTGTGCTTCGGATTTTGTTTCAAAAAATATTAAAATTTAACTGATAATTCCTACGCGACCTTATTATAATGGAACCATTTCAAACTAAAGCACGCGTGGTCGGATACTTACGTTAAAGGTTCAATTCCACTTTGACAATTCACTCTTTGTACTAGAAATATGACCTTCAATATTAACTTTACAAGATTCTATCTCATTTTGATGCTGCGTAAATATACCGAACCATCGTTCAAACGGAAGCCAGCGTGGTCAACATTAACATTGATAGGGTTCCATTCCACTTTGACAACTCGCACTTTGAACTACAAATATGTCGTTAATTATCTATATAATGTAACTTTACAAGATACAGTCTCATTTTGAGCACGAGGGTTTTATATCAAATCATCGACAACAATCAACTTACAGCATTATTCCCAACTCTACTGCCGCCCGCCCTACCCGCCCGGCGCTACATAGCTGCTATATGATTGTATTATTGCATTTATTGCGTAATATAATGATTGCTATAAGTATGTTACTTAGGAAGCTAAGGTTTGTATAGGGACGTGCTTGAGAGGTTGCCAATATAGCTGTAGGAGCCCGAAAACCGACTTTGAGATATTATGTTTGGATCCTATTAGTTTGTACTGAGTTTGTACCTGATTGATCGAACAACAGTTTGGTTTGTACCCTAAGGGGGTAAAAAATAAAACTGGACTGTGTATAATATAGCACAACGATGGTAGCAAACGGGCATTTTAGATTAGTAATATAGGTAAATAGTTATTATGTGATTTTGAGTACGAATAATGAAAATAAAGAAAATGACCCAATAGGCAGAAAATAGTCAATGTCCTCTTCCACAAACGCATATTTTATTAAATTGATTAAATTTTAGAAATTATAAACTAATTTAGAACAAGAATTGTAATTAAAACAATTGAGCTAACTGTAGACTGTTGTGTGATTGATTAAATTGATCAGCTGAGTAGATCTGAACGTAACTAGTTCAGACTAAATTTTTAAAGACCGTGTTCTGATATTTCTTTATTATTTATTTCTGTTTTTACATGTGATTCATGATAAAGTAGTTAACCAATTACCTACCTAATTATGAAATGGCGCGGCCAGAGTGGTGAACGCCAACAAAGAGGACGGCCATAAGTGTCACTAAACTTTTTACCAAGAATTTATCATTGATAAATGTGGTAAAAAACAATAAAACACCATTCCACAGCAAATTCATAATTCAATTCATTTCATGAGCTTGAACATTGAATTCTCTCACTAAAGTCAGTGCTTAAGAAAAGCTTTGGATTACAACTCCCCGACACGAACTTTGTCGCAGACGAAATAACATTTTCATTATATAAATAAACGCGTTTGAGATGGAGAAATGGGATTTAAACTTCCAAGTGCTTAATTATTTCATTTAAAGTTTGTGGCTTACTTTGATTCCGCGAAACTGAATTTCGTCCCTCAAATTTACAAAAAACTTAATAACTCTGCGACGACCTCTGTGGCGCGGTGGGCGAAGATCCGCCTGCGACGCAGGAGACTGCGGGTTGGATTCCCGCCTCGGGACAAATAATTTGTACGGTGTTCTGATCGTTTTCTATGAATAATAAAAAATATCTATGCCATCTACCGAAAGAGCAGAATTTTGCCTCTTCTACAGTAGACAAACATTACACAACTTATATGTATTAATAATGATGAATGCATCGTATCAGCATTGTCATATAGCAGGGCTATGCTGATCGCCATCTTGTGAACGCTTTCTGCCAATAGGTATCGTATTCCGATATGGATCTGTTAAGCCACCGCTAGATTGTTTAAATAGTCTGCAATTAGCTAAGTAACAATTTTTCTTTGTTGATGTCAAATTTTCTGTTGTTTCTTAACAGTAAAACAGATTATTTTATTTGTTTCTCGTTTATTTTTTGTCCAGATATTTTCGAAACACCAAAACTCCTTATCTTAAATTTAGATATAACATTATGTAACTTTTCATTTCTAGTAAATGTCAATCATTCATTCATTCATTCATTCACTCCCTCTCATTAAAACAAAACCAAAGAAACGCATTATCCCGTGCCATTTTCTGTCTGACTACCGGAGGGGTAGGTACACGTAAAGAGAATTAAACCTCCCTAGGGGCTCTACGTCATAGTCAGTTGAACAGCTGGTCTACATATACTAATATTATAAAGAGGAATGGTTTGATTGTTTATTTGTTTGAATAGACTCTGATTCTACTGAATTTAACAAATTCTTTCACCATTAGAATCCTACATTATCCCTGGTAAACATAGGTAATATAATATTTTTAGAAAAGTCAAGGATCTATAAAAACTTCAATAATGTAACGCAAAGTATGTGAAAATTTCTAATTTTTCTTTAATACCTACATGTGCGAAGCCAAGTCAGACTGCTATTTCAGATACAATCGTCAGTGCATCACTCATACTTATTGGTGTTATTTCTATGTGATGAAAACTATATCAATTTTACAGGACTTCAAATGTTGAGACGATAGATAGATATTACTTTATATGAATCTAGTGGTCCCGGTTTGTGCGAAACCGGGACCACTAGAGGTATTTAATAATAGATGAAAATCTAAACTTTCTTATGTCACCGTTTTTTTTTTGAGTCGACGGATTCCCATCTCTAGCTACTAAAAGTAACTGTGTCTATCATATACTTTATTCTGTCATTCTGTCTTCATTCTATCATCTGTCAATAATTCTTGAAACTTCGAAGTCCTGCATAATAATCAGCAACCAAAAAAACATAAGTGGATAAATAAAGTATAATAATTGTAAGTGATAGATAGACTCACAAATAAAAATATTATTTTGATTTTTGATTTTTATTTTATATGTGATCGATTATATTTATAATTTTTGCATCAAGATTTTACGGAAAAACGGCTGACCAGAAAATATGTGTATATTTTATACTTAAATAAAGAAAATAAGTTAAACGTAAGTATTTTTATTGGTAATACACACCACTTATATACTAATATTGACTACAAAATTTACCAAATTTGTCAAAAAATTTATTCACATTTTATGCAACGCTATTGTTGTTTATTCGTGATCGAAACCAACACAACAAACAAATGCCAAAGCATCCAAAACCACGGTACAGCTAACAAAGAAAAACATGCTAAATTATGCATACCCCTATCTAATCGAGCGTCGTAATCCGTATTTAATAATAAACACCCCCACTGCACAGATTTAAAAGTCAATATACGGATCAGGACTTGTAGAGGGGAGTGGGTACAGTCAACGTTAACAATGCTGGAAATAATAATAATAATAATAATAAATAAATAATATATATATATATAAATAATGCTGGACAATCCACACAGCATCATCTAGCCACAAGCTAAGCAGAGCTTGTGTTATGGGTACTAGATGACTGATATACATAATACAATATTATTAAATAATAGGTTTTTTTTTTATTGTGCATAGAAAACAACCAGAACCCCTAAACAAATATCTGCAGATCGTACAAATATTTGTCCGCGCCACAGTGGTCGTCAAATCCTATAGTTTTGCCTATGTGTCTAAAGGCAAGTCCAATTCTGATCAGTTTTGCAATGGACCGTATTGCAAAGCTGTATGTGTCTGTGTGTGAATTAACCAAGTTAATTGCTATCCTATGACCCATATAACTGTTTTGAATTGTTAAATAAATTAAATAGGAACTTATTAAAGTTTTTTTGAAACTATCATGGTTATTAACACTATAAATGACTTTACATTTATAACGGGATATTTACCATGATTAGAGTTTTGAGTTTTCCAATATTTCGGCACAGTTTCATGCGCCATGATCACGGAACAACGTTGTTCCGTGGTCAAAACTCTAATCATGGTAAATATCCAGTTATAAATGACTTTACGTATTAAAGTCATTTATGTGTGTCGAATAATTTGATGTAAGAAATAAAGTAGATTTTATTTGATAATTCTGCCTGCACTTCAATGTTTTTATGCTAGAGTAAAGTCAAAACATTGTTAACATTATCACTTTATAGCACTTTGGCAGAGAATGACCAACCTATAAAATAACATAATGGACTGTAAACCTTAAGGTGAGGTGATTCCCAAAACCCAAGTTTAGAAAATAAATATAAAGATAAAAACATCGATTTTTTTTTAAATGAAAATCTTAATGTATTCTAGTTACTTAGTTATGAAAGCCGAAACACGATTGAATAAAGTTAACTCGATAATTAAAAGTTCGCTTGTCCGTATCTCGCAAAAGCGGTAACCACGATCTCACTTCGCCTTTAAACTTGGAGTTGGTCATCACCGTTTAAAGAATTTTGTCCATGACTGTACCCAGTTTTGTAATGGTATTTTTCTTGGTTTTTATTTTGATCAGTAGTTATTTCGGCTAAACAGTTTAACTACAATCTCGTGAATATTGTTAACGACGAATGCTAATAATTTTATTTTCAGATTTTTGATATTTTTTTGTCATTTTACAAATAAAATATACCTATACAAGCCATGTTTTTAAAATTTTAACAACTCAAGAGGTCAGATCTCGATTTGTTTCAGGTGTTCTGAGTGTTTTTATACTAAAAATTATCTATTTTATTTATTGTATCAGTCATCTAGTACCCATAACACAATCTCTGCTTGGCTAGATGATGTGTCGTGTGGATTGTCCAACATTATTTTTTTTATTACTTATTGTTTTAGGGGCATCAATTGTCTAGCACCGTCATAAAATTCTGCTTAGCTTGGGGCTAGATGATGCTGTACGAATTGTTTATCATTACTTATACTTATTTTGTATACTGGACAATGTCCCGTACTTACATATAATAATAATATATCCTTTTGGCTATTAAATAAGCGCTAATGATGATAATTGTAGAGAAATATATTTCGCATAGTGAAGTTTTAGACCATTACAATAATTACCTGACATTATTCCACCCATAACCACTTTTCACAATAAAAGATAATGTTGCCACACCAAAAAATATACCCGAAAATTGCCATAGACCCCATATTACCCATATTATAGGGATTTGCGCGTGATTTAGCATTATTCGACACCATTTGCAATAAAACTATATTGCGGATCAGGGAGTTAATTCTGGCAACACTGCCTGGGGTGTTTAGGAATGGGGTTGTGGGTTCGATTCCCAAGTGTGAGTCCGGCTAATGTTGCTCTGGTCATTTTTGGACAGGTGATGAATTAGATGATTTTCTTTTGGTTTCCGATACTTCGTGATTGATTTTGGGGTTAGTCAGAGCCCTTTTTTGATTTTCTGCCTCAGTAGCCATTTGCGGTTGCTTAAACTGCACAGAGATAAAATATATAGTTAAGGCGCTGCCATACGACAGACATCGTAAAACGACCACTTTTTCGTCGCACAGTTAGGCTTACTGCGACATATTACAAGCCCAAAAAAAATACAGTTTATAGTCAAGTGTATGGACAAAAGACTTATACAAAAATATTTCATAAAAACCATCTAGAAACTTGAAAAAAATATCGCAAGAAAGAACACGAAAATATTTTTTCGTCTCGAAATGCTCAATATTTTGAGTGATAACATTTTATAATTTTGTTACTGTAAGAAAGGTAATTTTATCATCTAGAGAATTATGTATAAAGATTTTAATTTACTGGTGTATTTACTTTTAAAATAAATTAAAACCGATAAATAATGTTGACATTGTCGAACAAGAGATTCAACTAAATCAAACGCATCACCATTTTCAACTTTATTTGTCAAGCGCTACGAACTACTAAATAATACTACTTATACCTAAATATTGTCTTTATACAGGGCCTTAATACTTTGTAAAAAAACTATTGTTATAGATTAAAGAGAGAGAACTGTCAGTATAATGATGAAAATTCTCCATTTTACCTATTTAATATATTTTTTTCGCGTACTTTACTTAACACAATGGTTTTGACGGAGAAAATCAGCGTTTTAATGATGTCTTTTTGTAGCTTTACGGAATTTTATAAGTGAGTATTTTTATATATACCTAGTTTATGGTGTTGTTAATTTTAATTAAACTTTTTAAACTTTCACGATTTGTTGACATATTAAAGAATATTTATCGGGTATTTATCGCGTACCTTTTGTTTTTATTTTCCCCTACGTTTTCATCGCGTTGCAGCGATCGTGGTCACGGGGCGACTGATTTTCTCTATCTCTTATATCTATCTTATATTAACCCTACTAGGTATACCTAGTACCAACATAATAGTACCAAATCAAAACAAATTAGTGATTGCCATTAAATATATCGATAAACCCCACCTGCAGAGGTGTGGTCAGCTGGCCAGGTGTTATCGATGCTTTGTTTATTAAAAAGATTCAAAACGAAGGGTCAAATACGCCGTGATTATAATATAAAAATGTACGCGAAGTATGACTCATCGGCTATAAAGTAGAATAAAATATAATAAAGTGGTAAAATATGTAACCTTTGCGATTTATTCCAATGGCCAATCGATCACATGAGAAGTATAGAAACAGTATAGCTAGTACGAGTTTGTGCCATAACAAATCGGTAGCAATTTTATGTTGCAGCTACTACTGACTCGTGAAAACTGAACTCAAAGGTGTCAGTTATACTGCTAAAATTCAATAAATCACTCAAAATCAACTTTAACTGCAGTCTTGGAATGATTTTGTGTGAAGAAACTATCGGATCACCGTTATAAATTATGAAATGTGTTTATGAAATTTAGTTCCTCTTATTATCCAATAGAGGATAAATGTATTGAAGGCATAGAAACTTTGTTTTCTTCAAATCTGCAAAACTTATAGTAAGATCAAAGGCCCGTATATTATTATTATGAAAGCCGGCTCTATCATCTAGAATCCCCACAGCACCATCTAGCTCCAAGCTAAGCAGAGCTCCTGTTATGATGGGTACTAGATGACTGATATGTAATACTTAATACATAGATATATTCATATACGTACATAGATGTATTAAAAAAGATTTCAATTTACATAGAAAACAATATTTTTATATACGATATAGTATAGTAACGATAGTATTTATTATACATACTTATATAGCACAGTTATCCCGTGGCGAGGATCGAACCCGCAACCTCGACTGTACAAAAACACGTTTATCATGTTCGAGCGAGTTGACGACAGAAAAAGTAGGTAAAATCAGAAAATGCCAACTCGCGTGAATAATTCGAACGAGTTGACGAATAAGCCTCCTGCTTCGCAGGTGGTCTTCGTCTTTATTTTTATAATAAATTTTTTGACGACCACTGTGGCGCGCTGGGCGAAGGTCCGCCTGCGACGCAGGAGGTTGCGGGTTCGATTCCCGCCTCGGGATAAATATTTGTACGATCTGCAGATATTTGTTCAGGGTTCTGGTTGTTTTCTATATATAATAAAAAATATCTATCTATTTAATAATATTGTATTATGTACATAATTATATCAGTCATCTAGTACCCATAACACAAGCTCTGCTTAGCTTGGGGCTAGATGATGCTGTGTGGATTGTCCAGCATTATTATATTTAGTAGACTACGCCACGCCGCCGGTCGGCTTGCTGCGGTAACGTGTACTTTGGCGAAGTCTAGGAAGCTGATACACGTCATGGGACCGACAGTATACAGCCGCTTGCCCAAGAAAATCAAGGAGGCTCTCTCACCACATTGAAAGTCAAACTTAAACGCTGGCTTGTCGAGCAGACATTCTACACCTTCGATGAGCTCACGAGCCTAGAACTAACTAATTAAAACTGAAAATTTAATCATTTTAATTTAAAATTAACAAAACATACATTACAATGTATGTTTTGTTGATCTTTTATAAATAAATAAATTAAATTAAATGAATGAAATAGAAATGCATTTATATAATGAAGATGTCTTACACAGAGAGTTGGTTCTAACTCACCAAAGCAATAGTCGGTACACAAGCCTTGCCCCAAGTTATTGGGTTAATAAATCTTAATACAGCGCGGCGGCATGCTAATGCCCCCTAATGTCGTAGGGATGAGATAGGGTACGTGTATTTTATAATTTTGCAGGGTAATGGACGTGAGGTAGAGATTTACTTTTGTTTCTTTATTCGTGAGCGGTTTAATGTTTTTTTTGTGTTTATTTTGCAAGAATTCTTCAAAGAGATCAGGATTTCTGCTTCTATTTATTAAGACAGTGTATAAGGTATTTATTTAGACATAAGTGTTTAGGTGAATAAAATCGTTTATAATCTTTGTTTTATATTATTAGCATGTTTTTTTTGCCATAATTTCCTTCGACCACAACTCAAATGATAAGTGACGTAGTGGTCGACGATGTTACAAGAAGTTGAATTCTAGTAAGAAATGCTTGCGATATAGGTCATCTTATGAAAATAAAGCACTTCTCGTATTTATTTCGTGTATATCGTTAAATGCCTAAATAAGTTAAGCTGATAAATAAATCTTATGTCTAACTAACTACTTAAAGAGTCTCAACTCAGGTGTAAAAATATCTCAGTCCCATCAGTTCGAAAAATACAGACACAAAAAAAAACTTTTAAAAGTTTTTCAAACAACGGCATAAAACAATTACTGAACGAAACTACCGGAATCAACGCAAACAAGCTCGGAATTATTGATGATAGAAAAAGATTTCCTGTGTTACTGTTACTGTTACGTCCTTTTCAGCTTTTAAATCGACGAGAATAGTAAATGGGACTGTTGTCTGATCTTTTTAGTCGAACTGTATGGCACACGACTTTAGGTAAAGTGATGGGAATTTAAAAAAAATTGGTGGACAATTCACACTGCATTATAATAATCTCAATCTAAGCAGAGCTTGTGTTATGGGTACTAGAAAACTGATTAATTTTATTAAAGTATTTATTTATTAAAACGTTTTAAATTAGTGTACCTAATTGGTGATTGAGCAAAAATTACACATTAAAAAGGTGGAACGATTTTTTATTGGTCGTCAAAATAAAAGTTTATGCTTACTCAATGATATCTTGCTATAAAACTATGGAAGGTTGATTTCTTTGAGTTCTTTACGAATGAAAAGAGGTTAGCTACGAACCTTAGTTGTGTTCGAAGAACAACCCCAAGTTTCGTAGTTAAGCCACTTAAATCCTTATGAAATAAATAAATAATGGATAATCGACACAGCATTATCTAGCCCCTAGCTAAGCAAAGCTAGCAGTAGTGACAAATTTTTGAACTACTATTTACTCACTCTTTTACTATTTATTTTACAAATCTTGTAATCTCAGGTTTTTACCAATTTAATAAATTTTAGCAGAATTTTCTCAAGCTAATTAACATAAAATATTTCTATCGATATCGATAGTGCGAGCGTCCCGCCACTACGTCAATTCATCTTTTTAATAATGGAGGGATTTGGTAAACAAATGCGAAACGGGTGTGATTTTGTTTTGGCATCGCGGTCGCATTTTAATGCAATCAGGCGTAATTAATAATTTTTGCATTGACTGGTCGGATTAAGTATAATATAAAATTTGGATTGAGTAAAATATAATAAATATTTAAATAAGGAGATCTTTGAAAATTGTATCGGCCGACGACGATTATATTTAAGTATAGCGTTTTGACAGAAGTTTTAATACATTAGGCTTCAAAGTTAAGCGACGAAGCCACTGATTGCTTGATGATTACCCTTCAAACAACACAAACCAATATAAAATAACACTAATTATTAATGCAAAAGTTTAGATGGATAGATATCTTCACGCCAAAATTATTGGATACAAATTTTATACATCGTTCTAAAATAATGTCTTGTAATAACTTACAGGCTACTTATATCCCAGAAAATATATAAGTAGATAGGTATTTTATTTACACTAAATTAGAGGAAATCAAAAATAGAAGCACAATTGATAGTTTCACTGCGATTTGTTGACATATTAAAGAATAATTAACGCGTATTTATCGCGTACCTTTTGTTTTTATTTTTATCAGTCGCCCCGTGTCCACGAGCTGCAATACGATGGAAACGTAGGGGAAAATAAAAACAAAAGGTACGCGATAAATACCCGATAAATATTCTTTAATAAGTTTCACTACGACCCTGTAACTTCAAAAGAGTTTGTAACAAAGAAGGCAAAACAGTAAGGAGTCTTAAGAACCATGTAGAAAGACTACCTGATTATTTAACGACCGTATAGGCGCGTCGGGTGAAGGTCCGTCTGCGACAGAGGAGGTTTACAGCTTTGATCATTTCTAAAAAAGGCGGGACGAAATGTTTAATAATCCGCAAAAATATGTCCAGCATTATTTATTTATTTATTTATTATTTAATATATATATTATAAAATATTACGTAATGTATTGTAGTCAGCCTAGTCATAACACAAGCTCCAATTAGCTTAAGGCTAGATGATGCTGTGTGAATGGTCCAAACTTTATTATTATAATATTTATTTATTTATAATTAATACGCCGAAGACATTTCTATTGATAACATAGTGCGCAATTAATGTGTCACCCAGGGTAACAGCAAGAATCGAATATTTTCTTGTCCCTAGATATATTTTAACAGAGCTGCCATTTTATCGAAACCTAACTAAAAGTTACATGAATCACGACCATGAGAGAACGCGGCCAAAACAAATATCACTAACCTTTGCCTGTTTTTAAAAAAGTAGCCTCCACAAAAAGCATGCAACTGAAATAGGGATGTGACAACACCAAAATTGTATGGGTACGGAAATAAGAGAGTTCTTATAAAGTACTGGTAGTTTGACGTATTTTTATTAGCATCTTATTATTATATTTACACTTATTGCTCTGTCCACGCATTTATTTTCATTGATGAATGAAATCTTGCAATATTTCATACAATAATCTTCGTTATAATTGCTTAAGGATGGGATACTCCATCTTTTTTTTGGTGTGGTAATCGTAGCTGCGTATAAAATTTGTGACAACTATCGAACTTATTAGAAAATGTATCTTATTAACATTTTCTTCCGTCCATGGTTTGATTTGCCATGCAAGCATGTTGTTACTTTTTTTCGGTTTTTGACGTAACCTTACTTCGTATGTGGAATATTATCCCATAAATCAAAAATATTTCATAAAATAACTACAACCAGTGTGCATTTAGTGGTACTAACGTATGCTCAATGCTTAACTTTTTATTCAGTAACATGATTTCCCGTATCCGTAACTTATATCCCATCACTATACGATACAATAAACCTCAAGAATCTCACAGCTAGGCGCGAAGTGGTCGGTACGGTACGGAACGAGCGAGTGTGTGTGGCCGACTAATGCCTCACGGTAGGACTCATAGCTACAGTAGTCAGTGGTAATGGCTAGACAATGACTACTGTGCGTTAATTATGGAATTTTGGTTTCAGAATGAGTTGATCCTGATAGAGCGGAATCTCTTTTTTGTTTACTACACCGGTCCACACCGGTTTCGCGCCGGTGTTTAACATAAATTGTAAATTTTTGCACATACACACACATACATAGGTACACGTTGGGTTACATGATAGAAGTTTTCATACTAATCCCGAACTTTATTAAAAATATTCTTAATCCTATGTTCAGCAGCGATTGTGTAAGTAGATCGAGTTCTAATGGTAAAAGGTTTTTAAAATCGTCTCAAAACTACTGGATTGCCAAACAAACACTCAAACCTTTCCTCTTTATAATAAAGATCCAAGACCAGTGAAGCGAGAGAGCTTTCTATGTCTGTTTTCCCGGCTGAATAAAATCTCGGAGTTCTCAAACCCCGATGAACCCCATCTTGATGTTCTTGACACTTATTTTCACAAAAAGATGATTCATATTTTAATGAAGTTACAATAACAGTAACAAACACTAAAGTTAATAGCTGAGTTGACAACAAGCCCATAATGTTAAATGCAACTTGCATTTAACATTATTATCTTAATCCGAATCACATATTTTTCTGTGAATTAGGTAAATTAGTTATAGGAGTTTTTGTATTGAAAGACTTAACAGTTGTTGGTTCATACTTTAAATCAGCGCTTGTCAATTAATTCGGCATCAAAATAAAATCAATGATCAAAATCGACGATTTGGCAAGTTTAAGAACAATTAAAGAAGGTTTGATTATTAATTTACGTACGAGCAATCGGCTGAAAAACAAAATCTATCTTCATAAAAAGGTATTTGATCCATTCAGAAGGTATCATAGTTTTGACATTATTTTTCACAGACACTCGTTTCTACAGAACAATAACTTCAAATACCTCAACGTAAATTATGAGACGACTTCATTCACAAGAAGCGCTAAACTGATCAACGCATTCCTAACTTTTAAATCAAACCGTCTAACACTGTCACGTCCAAAACACTTCCTAATCTAAAAGTTCACTACAGTCTCGAGTGTTAACTAAATACAAATATTAGTCGCACACGACACAAATTAAGACTAATGCCTAATGCAAAGTACAGTTTAACTTGAAACTAACTGCTTGGACAAAGTGAAACAGATTAGTATTGTATTGGTTAAAAGGCCGCTGTC
Organism: Eupithecia pulchellata; assembly: GCA_963931895.1. Taxonomy (NCBI): domain Eukaryota; kingdom Metazoa; phylum Arthropoda; class Insecta; order Lepidoptera; family Geometridae; genus Eupithecia; species Eupithecia pulchellata. Next base: position 7,527,338 of record OZ007543.1, read on the forward strand.
AATCATAGAGTTAGAGTTACACAGACATAAGCATGAAAGTAAGAGTTTTACTGTAATAGATATCTTCATAAAAAGGTATTTGATCCATTCAGAAGGTATCATAGTTTTGACATTATTTTTCAGACACTCGTTTCTACAGAACAATAACTTCAAATACCTCAACGTAAATTATGAGACGACTTCATTCACAAGAAGCGCTAAACTGATCAACGCATTCCTAACTTTTAAATCAAACCGTCTAACACTGTCACGTCCAAAACACTTCCTAATCTAAAAGTTCACTACAGTCTCGAGTGTTAACTAAATACAAATATTAGTCGCACACGACACAAATTAAGACTAATGCCTAATGCAAAGTACAGTTTAACTTGAAACTAACTGCTTGGACAAAGTGAAACAGATTAGTATTGTATTGGTTAAAAGGCCGCTGTCAATCATAGAGTTAGAGTTACACAGACATAAGCATGAAAGTAAGAGTTTTACTGTAATAGATATCTTTTTATCTTGCACACTTTGACACCCACTTCAAACCACAAAACCTACAGTAATGATAATAAACTTAAATACACATAAAAATAAGGTTGTATTACTTTTAAGGGTAATAGTATTGATAAAGCTGTTTTAGTAATCGTTCTAGATAAGAAAAAGATTAAAAGTCATAATAGTACAATAAAAATTTATGAATGATTCACTAAAGTGAATTCAACAATTGATAAAGATTATATTAGGTCCGTTAACTACAAAAAGACAACAATTTTAACTAGTTTTAAAACTTCAGTTGTTCCGTGATTATGGAGTATGAGCTTTGAAATATTGGAAAGCTTAAAACTCAAATCATGGATAAATATCCCGTTGAAAATTCTTTAAATAGGTATACCAATTTGTGTCTAACAGAAAATAAATTACGTTCTGTTCTGACTTTGATGTCAATTCAAACACCACAGTATAATAGCTTGCTTTCAATGAACTCTTCAAACGCTTTAGTAGACATCTCGCTTCTCATGCATCTACGGAGTTCATGAATGAATTTGTGAGAATTAGAATCGAATGTGATGATTGTTAAAGAATTTATATCGATTTAGCAAGTTGTTGAGAAAGACTACTGTTTAGTAGTTGCTTAGCTAGTCTATAAAGATTTATAATTTGTAGTTATAAAATTGATAACAGCATTTACTACAGTACAACTAAAAACTTCATATCTAAAACTTGTGATTTGCCCTTTGAGCCTAACAAACATTGAGTCATAATATTAGGGAAATCACAGCATTGCTTTGGTAGTTACTTATTACGTTACCTCTATCTATTCATTGTTAGTCATTCTTGACATAACGCAAACAAGAAAATACCAGTTATAGGAAAATGTACACGAACTTCTATAATTTTATTCCATATCGTAGCAAGTTTAAAGTTTGTTTGATTATGACAAATTTACCCCATAGTGGGATGATGTTTGACGAAAACTTCCTCAAATAAACAAAATGTTATCTTTGTCCATCACTCAGATGCTAATAAATAAACGGATAAAACATCTAGCTTCCGTTTTTTATAACCTCTGTGAAGTTGTGAGGTCAATAAAATTCTATAGAGTTCTCACTCAAGCTTTTGACTTTATCGACCACCCATTCACATGTCTCAAAGCTTTTTTAAAACAACAAAAATCTTTTTAGGGCAACATTTGACGTAAAAGAAGCTATTAAAGGTTGTATCAGGTAGAGGGTCGCGAGAAATGTATCAATGTGGTGCAACTTTTGTACAGAATGTGCGAAGAGTCTCGCAAGGTACGATGTTTGGTTTCATTCTTTTTTTGATATCCACGGCGGATATTGGTAACGGTCTTTGTTTGCCATTGGGATCACCTGTAGGATATTTTAATCCCTTATAATTTTTATTTTCCCGATGGTCACTTTAGTACTGAACACTATATTTATTTAGATAATACTGAACCGATGTTACCTCTATAATAATAAATGAATATCGTTATCATATTATATTACTCACAACAAATAAATCACCAATATTCGTTACCTTTTATTTATCGAAACAATCTTACACATTTAGGACTTAGCACTTCTCGAAAGGAATATGTTTTTAACGGTCATCTTTACAAGACCAGTCAATATCTAGCTCAATGGTTTCTTAGAAGATGACAAATGCAGCCAATTTTAAGTGTATCCGTTTAAAACATATTCCGTTATCTGAGTATCTATGGCTATCTATGACTAATTGTATGGCCTGCTACTCTCATGTGTTTATTTTATTTGCGGGAAAATACTATGGATAATTTTCTCATATGATCTCACCGGTAGTTCTAGGATTACGGTCGCGGCGTTAGCTTTTACCCATCCAACGCAGCTTGTTCCATTCAACGTAGCTTCAGAAGGCCAGAAGGTCAAAAAATTAAAGTGAAGAGAAAACCAGTAACTTTTTATTTATTATTTTCAAAATTAACTGTATGAAATTATACTCGTCTGAGTGTTTATTTTGTAAGCATATAAAAAAATAAGAAAATGAAAATCTTCTACTTTCCTTCATTCTAACTGCCTAGCATGGCACAACCATGGCATGTTTGGAGGAGGCAGGTTCAGCAGTGCAAGTAAAGCTCGGTAAAATGAAAAACAAAAGAGCGTCGCGCCAGCTCTGGATCTACCTTACTCTGCTCTCCTCTCTGTTACCTATGTGTGTGTGTGATACATGTTATAACAAGAATGTCGACTAACCTGAACCCTGCTCTCTGTAAGTCCGATGCGCATTGCAATCTCCTCCCTCATGAAGATATCTGGGTAGTGAGTCTTCGAGAAGCATCTCTCTAGCTCGTTCAGTTGCGCAGGAGTGAACCTGTGGACAATCCTGTTAGTTTACTTACAGAGTTCTAGGTTTGATGACGTTTATTTTGTAAGAAATCATAAAAAAGAATGGAATACAGCAGTTTTTTTGTTCATTGTGACTGTAGACTGATCGGTGGCCGTGTGGTGCCGGCATAGAATTGCACAAACCCAACTCATCCCGTTGGTGTCGTAAGAGGCGACTAAGGGACACACACTGTCGGGCGGGCAGCAGCTCCCTCTGCAGAACAACTCCACCGAAGTGCGATCCCAACCCGCATGCCCAGCGCCAGCGTCGGGATTATAGGCAATATCCCAAATGATAAATAAAATATATGGCGCTCATTAGGGGAGACTGATATAGGCTGACGATGCCGTGACTATCCAGATAGGTGAAATTGTGTCCAATATTGGTTAAACATTTATGTAGGTATTGAAGGATATTTTTTCAGCCTTAATTTCAATGCGAGTTTAGAGCCGGCGCGGCACGAGGTTCTTTTTTGAGGATTTATTTTTTTCTGCTTTGACAATTGAGCTAACTGCAGACTGTTGCAAACAAACTACAGGTAGCTGAACTGCTCCATATACCAGTTAGAAGGGTACCCAAGATGACTTAAGTGTTAATAACGATGTAATGACTTGTTAGTAACCATGATAGTTTCAAAGGTTTGATCGCCTTGAAGAGGTGTATAGATCTAACAATACACGACATACCTAGTCCGATGCCTCTTCTGTTTGGCAGGCTTATCACTGTCCGACGCTGAAGACGACATACTGACCGGCACTGTTGACATGTGCCCTGTGCTGTGCTGCTGGTGGATTCCACCTGGAAAATCACTCTAATTACAATGTGGTAAAACATATTTTTGTTTATTAGCTTAAGATCATACTAGCAACCCACTCCGGTTCATACGGGTGCAATGCCGATACGTAAACCTTCGTAATCACGATTCAAAAGACCGCATCAAAATTCGTTGCGTTGTTTTAAAGATCTAAGCATACATAGGGACAAACAGACGGACAGCGAGAAACGACTTAACTTCAGTCATAGCGTTTATAGAAAGCTATAGGTACCTAGATTTCTATTCTTTTCTCAACGCCTATGAATAACATATTTAGGTGCAAGACCTCCGTGGCCGATGACCTCTATGGCGCGGTGGGCGAACAAATTGCACATATTTGTTCCGGGTGTTCTGGTCGTTTTCTATATATACTTAATAAACAAATATCAATATAATATAATTGTATTATGTATATCACTTATACCCATACATACCCATACCCATAGCAACACAAGCTCAGCTTTGCTTAGGACTAGATGATGCTGTGTGGGTTGTCTAGCATTCTTAATTTCTAAAATATGGTGTTATTACCTTGCAAATGTTCAGTTCGTATGTTGTGAGCGATGTGTAGCCGCGCCCCAAGTGCATGGTGTCTGTCAAGGCTCGGCTTGAGGTCGTGCGGCTTTTCCTCAGCACACGGCTCTTTGTGACCTGCTGAAGAGTTCAGGAACTCATTTCAGATATATTTTTTCTTAAACAGGGTTAAAGTTTGATGATCAATAATCTCTTAAAGGCGACTTGTATAAATCAAGACTAACAACTTTTGTATAACCTATCTATTCCTTAAATATCTAAGAGTGACCAGATTGCTGACAGCATAGCCACGTTATATTTTCAAAGTTCCATGATCTGAAGAGTATCTATTTTTACATTATAAAGAGGAAAGAATTGATTGTTTGTTTGAATTGAATAGGCTCCGAAACTACGGGACCGATTTGAAAAATTCTTTCACCATTAGAATCCTAAATTTTCCGTGATGATAAGCTATATAGAATATTTAAAAAAAAATTGGGTATCCGCATATAAATTCACTTTGTTATTTTATCACTCATGCGAAGCCGGAGCGGATGGCTAGTATATTCTAAAGAGGTTAGATTTGATTGTATGTTTGCTTGTTTGTATTGAATAGGTTACGAATCTATTGATCTATGTAGTAAATTCTTTGAATATTAGAATCCTACATTATCCCTGATGAACATAGGCTAAAGAATAGTACTCAAAAAGTTAGGATTCCGTATGAAAACTATAATAATGTATGTTTTAACCAAGGTATGTAAAACAGCATTTTTTTTTCCATAAATACCCATGTGAAGTCGTGACGGACAGCTATTTATCAATATTCGCGGGTATTTATAACGTAATTGAATAAATAAACCATAAATTTTTATACTAAAGTAATTTGAGTCGGATTCCTGAGTGCATCACTCAGACTATTTCCTCCGTTGCCTTTTGATTGGGAATAAAAAACAAGGTGCGTGAAGTGCGAGCGTAACTCTTGCGTCAAGGGTTTCGAACGTTTGTGAATTATCCAAAATACCGGTTATAAACAGTGTTTAATGAATAAGTATCAAAAATATTAAGTACCATAATTCGAATTATAATATGACACTCCGAATGTATTGCAAAAATTATATATAAATAAATTCAAACAAATATTCAATGCAAAAAATCTTCAATAAAATATTAGATTACAGAAGATTAAAAATCTATGGAACGATTAAACAAACTTCGTCTCAAACCCGTTGAGACGACTTTTGCTCCACCTCGAAAACTATGCAATATAAGAAGGTAAAAATTATTGAATTGAACAAAAAATCAAAATCAATAAAATTGATCACTTTATATATTATTATTTATCCTAGATTTGCTTTTGTAATTTGAATTTTGTTACGCGTCCAAGAGTCTTCTAACGTCTAAAGGAAGTAAATCATTTTGATATTAACTATTGAAACAAATACGAGTAAGAACAATTGAACTAACTGCAGACTAACAACGGAGAATTATCGTTAATATCAGGGGTATCTATTTATTCAACTGACAAGCTAGGGGTTTATCTTTAAATTCTTTACTAAATTTCTAAATTATTGATGCCAACAAGATTGGGTCCCATTTTCACCCTTCTGTACGGAATTCTAAAACAAAAGAAAATGATACACTAAGCGAAAGTAGTGTAAAGTGACGTATCACTTTTGTTTTATTTTCAGGGTTTATTCTAAGTATACTCGGGAATGCACCAGAATTGACCACCTTGACCCAAACTAAAAGAACTTACTTCCATTTTATAATAGAAACAAAATTTGAAAGAATTCCGTTCATAAAATTCCTACCTAATCATCGAACTTATTACAAAAAATTATCTTTGTGGGAGTGGCGTTTTCTTCCGTCCAAACGAACGGAAGAAAACGCCAAAAACCGAACAAAAACCTCCCAAACGTAAAACCATAGACAATTGCCAAGCCTCGATTCAAAATTATAAAACTTTGCCATTAAAACAAATCCCATTCCCCAAGTCTAAAGTGGTAATGCTCCTAACTGCCGAACTTTTTCGATGTGCGCTTGGAACGGTGTTTTTCTATTTTCCTGAAAATCGGGGAGATTTTGTGATGTCCTTAGTCTAAAATTGGCTGTTGGGCAATATTGGGACTATAATTTTTTAGTTCAAATGATTGTATGTATACTTATTATTATTTTTATTTGTCTGACATTACAGGTTTTGGCGTTTAAAATATGGCACAATATAAAAACTTTTAATAGCATGTATTTCTAACAATAACTAATGTATGTTATTTGATTCTTTGTATTGTATAACATTGTATTACATTGCGAATGTGGATTGATTACGAACTTAGTTTTTATTTGAAGAACTCAAACGTTTCATCCCTTATCGAAGGATATTTTCAAGCAAAGTACAGATCACATTCATAATGTTTCACTCAAACAAATGATCATAATGTAGTTTAATAAAAAAAAATTAAGAAGTTTATATATCAAATTGTCGATTTCATTAAACTAATATTGAATTTATTTAAATCAGTTGTCTTACTCATAACACTATTTAGTTTGGGGTAAGTAAGTAAGATACTGTGCGAGTTCTACAACAATATCTATTTGTCATAATTTTTTATAAAAATTGATGGTATATTGTATATTCATAAAATTGTTTATTTATGTGGTATGTATTAAAAATGGGAACTTTCCTTAGCCATTTTATTATACAAACCTGTGTCCGACCCACATTTTAAAAGATATTATTTTAAAACAATGAATATAAATAAATATTTTATATGTATGCCGAAGAGAAAATAATGTAGGTATATCCAAAAAAAATCGCGTTGGCTTCAAATTTTAAATGAACCCATAGTTTTTACAGCACCTTTTGAAAGTTTTATCGCTCACAACATCAAATAAAAATATCAAGACAAGCTAAACATTTATTTCCCACCCCGCTAAAAGTCACGGGATAACCCCGGCCTCGGAGAAATCCCGGGATTAAGCCCGACTCATAAACTGGCCTTAATGGAATTGAATCCCGTAAAACTGAACTGTTCTCGCCTTTAGGGCTGCACAATTTGTGATGGTGTTTGGGGTGAGATAGTTATGAATATTTTAATTTGTTATTTGGTTTGTTTTGGGGTTGGGAACAGATGTTTTTGATTTGGTTTGATTTGGTATGCAACTAGGTATATTACATGATACGTTTAATTAAAAAGAATTTACTTTATCTAATTGTAGGTACCTACTTTAATCTAATAACAGATTTTTTAGTTATAAATCTACAAAAATAAAAAGCGCTTTAAACCTAGATAATATTGGACTTTATTAAACTTAAAAAATATGTTTATTTTAAAAACCTGCAAAACATTGTTAATTGTAGGTAAATAGTAATTAAAAAGGACTGTATAGGTACCTATAGTTATATGGATCTTGTCTGAAATAAACGATTATTATTATTATTATTATTAAAACTATTTGCATTTGTTTTATTCCTCCAGTTTGTGATAATTTCTGGACAAAAAAAGTGTTTTCTCTAGGTTAGTAGCTATCTACTTTTTGCGTTGGTTTCAATAAATAATATAAATTCATGATATTTTCATTTAAAAAATTGCAATATGCTCTAGGACCATTTAAAAGGATGATATAAATAAATAATATGTATAATAATAATGATATAATATATGCTAAAAAAAAATATAATTTAATTATCACAAAAAAGGCACTCAAAGTATTTGCTGCGATTTTTTCTATACGCTATGTCCTTTCGTTTTGTTGTTTGTAGACAAAGCAAAATTTTGGGACGAGGCCAATGAGACTTTACCTCCTAAAGCTGTAGCGGAGAGGTTATTGAGCATGGCCTCAAAAGGCCAACCTTGGCCACCCCCTATTTCGGCATCTTTTCGCCCCTGCCACAAAACACTTCGATTCCTATCACTAAAAAAATCGTATCACTCAGTACACTGAAAAATCACGCTTCGGTTCTCAGTTTTGCTTCACTTTTCAGTTATATCACTTTAGAGCACTAAGCTTTTAGATCGGGATATAATTTTTTCAACCAGGGCTGTCAAAAATCCTCGGACACACGCGCGAAACGTCAAAAAGGACGAAATTCCAGCAAATAACCGCCTTAATACAAAATAATTAGCGCTTTATTAAACCCAATTAGTTTTAATTACGACACCATTCAAACTTATTTACACACTTAATTTTTGTTATAAAATTAATATAACCCGTTTAGTATCAATTTGTATAAATTTACAGTTTGATTGGTTCGCCCTTAAAATGATCGTTTAATGTGAAAACCGTCCGACGACTGGTACAAAAACAGATTGTGCTCACATTGTTGCCCGGACGGGCTTGCCCACCCAAACCTGAAACCTACAGTCGTCTCTTTCCCACTCCCGAACAACCAATAGCCACCTCTCACCCTTTGCGCGGCTGCATCAGTAATGGACGCTTACATTTTGTTTACGTTCGATTTGAACAAACGAATAATCTATTATTTCATTCGTGCACGTATTATTGATACAGACCTTTCGCGTATACAATATTAATGCCTCCACATTTCTATATCCGTCTCGTTCTAACTCACCCACGCCGCCTCAAGTTGTCCTACCCCTGTCTCTATCTCGCAAAGATTTCGTGTATCGAACGCGTTTCGGTTCAGCGCGCTACAACCAATGGGAAGGCAGAGAAATCACTTTGGAGGTTAGGGTTGGCACCCACGTCGCGATATTGAAATATTATTGCCGGCGAGCGCAGGGCGTTCCGTGCCTTTGTAATGGAAAAAACAAATAGAAGCTGCGTGTATAAGTCGGTATACAGGGTAAATAAGAGTGCTTGAATCCTGTGGAAATATTTCAGCGCTCAAACGTGGCACTCTGAGTGCGATTTCTTGTAGCGCCTTTAATTTTCGGACTTCGCTGAATAAGGAATGCGGGAATGGGCCGGGCCACTTGATAAAATACAAATGGATTTTATTTTCGTACGTTTCCGATCAAAGTACTTTTTGGCGTTTCCTTTCGAAGCTGTAGATTTTCTTTTAAAAGAGGGATCGAAGGCTATTGTCTCCATAATTCATTTCAAAAAGAATATTTTTCCTCAAAATGCTTCTCAACTTAATTGTTTAAGTACTTACAGTAATTTTCTTCGACACTGTAACGTTTAACCCCTTGAAAATCTCTATCAAAAATACAATTAGGTATAAATAAACAATGAAAAACAGTATATCCGCATAACGACCTACATGCTTATTTTAACAACTAAAATATTTTAACTCAATTATTCAAAAATAAATAAATATATATCACTGATATTTTTCACTACATTTTTATGTTACAAAGATCGTACGACATCCATTTTACTAAACAGTTTGAAGTGGAACTCTGGTCTGGAACGCTACATAGCATTCCGAACACAATATAAAAGAATTTCATAAAAGCTGCAATACAGGGTGCTTGTGAGGGGAGGACTCCCGCTGAAAATGCTGAAATATACAGGGTGATGTTAAAAATAAAATCATTGATAATTCGCGGATCAATGATGTTTCCAAATATCAAGAAGGTACTTCTTAATTTACTACTACTCTAATTAAGATTAAACTTAACATCTTACTATAAAAACTATCGTTTGATGAATTCATGGGCGCGACGTGAGCCGCACTCACCCTGATGAAGTCCCTCGTTAAGGGATGAAACGTTGGTGTTCTTACAACATATGATAGGTTCGTAGTTAACCCGCTTACATTCATAATGGAAACAACATCAGTAATAAAGTATTTGCTCTAATAATTAACTTGTGTAAGGGGCATGAATCAAACGCTTACCTAATTATTTGAAGTTATGTAGAGTGTTTAGTAACCCAATCAGAGAAATTGGAAAAATAAGTACAAATTAACGAAGCTTCACGAAATAAATAGTCAAAACCAGTTGTTCCTAAAACTAAACTTATCGACTTCCTCTGATTATAACACACAAGGACTATACGGTAGTACATTTAAATATAATTATTTTTAGGGAAATGGTTTGACCTATGTTTGCATTGCAACACTTTTATTGTTATGTTAACATCTAGGTTTACAATCTGGCTCACTATGATTGTAATGTAAATTGCTTTTCAATCTTACCACAATAAATAAATAACAAAATTAAGTAATAACTATTTCATTGCCTTATAAAACTGCTTACCACGCTGAGTACTTGAAGTACAGTCTCTATCGACATGTATTTTGACGTCAGTTACCGCCCTTTTAGAGTTTGACAGCAAACGAAACGTGTCAAGAAACTAACACGGCAGAGTCGCAGCGAAAAGCAAGCGGTGTCATAAAAAAAGAAGTTGAAACTAACACAACAATATCTATATAAAAAATATTTTGTTGTGTATAAAATAGAACTGCCATGTAAATAAAAAATCCTTAAAAATAAGTGAGAACAAAAAAAATAAATTAAACCATTCTACGTGGATGTGGTTTCTTATCGAGGTTTAGGTTCCAATATCACAATTCAAAGGACATCATCGGGATTTCATACATTATTGGTCCAAATATGAAAGTGCCGGCCAATAAAAAAATATGCTGTATTCCGTTAGAACTTGTCCCCCTGAGTATTTATTATTATGACACCAAAGCTGTAGGGTCATTGTCCTTGGTTTTATTGGTTCTCTACCATATTTTTATTTTGAACATCGTTTAGTGAGATACATTGGTTCTTGACCTATTTTGGACATGTTGATCTTGTTTTATGTTTTTGAGGATTATAAATAAAACTAGAGGGTATATGTGCCCGAGTTGCAAGCAGCTCGGGGGGAGTGCTTCGCCTTAGGCGGCCTTATCGCATTGGAGTTTTGACTTTTCATAACCTAAAACGTCTTTGATTTGATGGAAATCGATATCCATGTGTAAAATCTGCGATAGTAAACTGTCAGCCATCTTGGATTTGAAAATGGACATCTTTTTCGTAATCTACGTGTTTGATTTAGTCGAAAACGATACCCATTTAAATGGGTGTTGGGTCACACAGCAAGGCTCGCTTCGCTCGCCTTGCAGTGTGACAGTTGTCGAATTGCGGTTCGCTTCGCTCACCGCAACAACAGCGAGCGAAGCGAGCCGTGCTGTGACCTCCCACGACCATCCTCTTCCAGCAGGCGGGGAGCATTACGGCGAGCGAAGCGAGCTGCAATGCGACTAAGGGGAGCGAAGCGAGCCGTGCTGTGACCCCTCTCTTCCAGCAGGCTACGGGGAACAGCACGGCGAGCGAGCCGTGCTGTAACCCCCACGACTCCCCATGAGGAGGGTCGGCCTTGCTGTGTGACTCAACACCCATTTAAATGGGTATCGTTTTCGACTAAATCAAACACGTAGATTACGAAAAAGATGTCCATTTTCAAATCCAAGATCGCTGACAGTTTACTATCGCAGATTTTAACATGGATATTCAAAATAAAAATATGGTAGAACAAATCATTTGTTTTTCTTTATTAAATTCACTGAAAATGTATGAAGATGTTGAATTTTTGAACTCCAATAAAACCAAGGACAATGACCCTACAGCTTTGGTGTCATAATAATAAATACTCAGGGGGACAAGTTCTAACGGAATACAGCATATTTTTTTATTGGCCGGCATTTTCATATTTGGACCAAAAAAAATGATGTGTTAAATTTAAGACTTTAGGTAGTTTTTTCTTTTAACATTGTACACGAAAATTATTGACCAATACAAATCCAAAACAAAGCAAAAAATCTGTATTTTAACAAAACAAGGCTATAAACTAAACCACCCTGTATCCGAATTCCACCCGCTTCACCCCCACTTCACCTCCCTACAGAGACACCCTGTATACCTGTATCTGCCGTAGATAGGTAGATGTAGATAACCAGACGAACGCCAGGAATGTAATTTAAAATCTACCTGCTAGGGGAGTATTTTGAATTAATTTGCAGCAATAGAATACAACAATAGTAGGTATCTAAGTACCTAATATTCTTTGTGTATATTTATTATTGCTGATTATATTTAACTTTTGTTGCGAAGGGCAAAGGTCCGCCTGCGACGCAGGAGGTTGCGGGTTCATTTCCTGCTACAGGACAAAAGTTTGTACAATCTGAGTATATTTGTTATTAGTTGATTAGCTTGAGGTTTGATGATGCTATGTAGATTGTCCAGTAATATTTATTTACGACTCAGTAAACGTAGTGTAGGATGCCCTCCGGTCAAATGGGATGACGATCTGCGAAAGACTGATAAAGCCTTACAAAGACCATGACCTTATAAAGCTATACATAGAGTCTACAGGAGATCGGAATGTTGTCTTTTATTTCGATCAACGAATTAGCATCGCCATCCAACGTGGTAATGCTGCTAGCGTTCTGAGCACTCTGCCCTATGGTGACGGCTTAGATTTATAGGAAACTAGCGGCCCGCCCCGGCTTCGCACGGGTATTAAACAAAAAATTCAGAAATTATACACACTAAAACGATGGGTTTCACAGTTTTCATACGGATCTTTACTTTTTTTAACAGCATTGGGGTTTTTGACATTGACTCGACATTCCAAAACTGACACTGGCCGTAGAGAAAAAGGAAGCACCGTGCGCTATACAACCTCTTTTTCTATTCTGACGCGCCACAATAGAAAAAGAGGTTGAATATACAGCCCACGGTTCAATTATTGAATTTTTCATGCGGATCCCTAACTTTTTTGAAAATATTATATAGCCTATGTTCATCACGGAAAATTAAGGATTCTAATGGTGAAAGAATTTTTTAACTCGGTCCAGTAGTTTCGGAGCCTATTCAATTCAAACAAACAAACAAACAAACATACAAACAATCAAATCTTTCCTCTTTATAATATTAGTATAGATAGATATATGAAAGTGTAAATACTTGATGTATTTCTTTAATTCTGTAATGTACTGTAATTTTTGCTGTAAACGAACAATGTCAATCGATAAGGTGTAAAATATTTTTATTTGCGGGACGAATACGGAGAATTATCATCGTGATTCAGATTCAGATTCAATAACTTTATTTCTTTAGGCTTACAAAATAAGCACTTAGACAAGTCAAATTTCAAACAGATAATTATTATAAATAGTGCGGGACGTACTTACAAAGACATTTAAAGAATGTGGGCCGAAAACTAGGGACGAATTTGGCATAATCATTTTATTACCGATGTACGCTCTGTATACCTACGCTAACAGTGATAAGGCCAACCTCTGTACTTCCTAGGTTCTCATTTCCTTCTGTAAAACATTTAGTTTTCGCGTTAATGCATTTATTCTGGTGTTACCTATCAGAGTTAAGGCGTTTCTCTAACCTAAATTAACGCCGCCACATATAGGTATGTATTATTACGTTGTACAAAGGAAATTTCTAAATATTCTCTTCTCTTCTGTCATACAACGAGGCAACTGTCTTGGCCACGCTTCCGAGTAGTATTCATATGGCTTAGTTGAGCTACCTGTAGATTGCTTGCAACAGTCTTCCGTTAGCTCAATTGATTCAATACTATATATATTTTTTGTTGTCAAATTTGGTTCCGTTATTGCATAAAAAATTGCGAGAAACATTATAGAGCTACCTATAGATTACTTGCAGCAGTCTGCAATTAGCTCAATTGTTCCAATTGTAAATACTAAGCTCTATTTTATTCACATAATTGTAATTTTCTTGGTTAATAACTGTTTTACCCAAAATAATTATAATATACATACATATAATGGATATTTAACTAAATTAAAATTTACTACCCTTTTTAGCCAGAAGCAATATCCAAAACTATAATTTGAAACGGCATGTCATGTCAAATTGTAAAAGACATGTCAATGTCAATTGAAGAGTACAATTGTACTGACGCGCAAAATAACGTCAAATTGACGCCACGTGCCGCCCCGGGCTTCAGTGGAGTGCGGCCTTAATTGAAGCATATTGCATTCCAGCGCTTCATTGGACGATGAGCTTTATATAGAAGTATGTTATTTGTAATATTGTACTAAGTGGTAGAGAGTAATCAAATCAAGCTAAATCATTTTGAGGATTCTGTAGAGAAAAAATGAAAATAATATTGGCTGATGAAATATTCCTAAATATTTATTTATTTATTTTTAGGGAAACCATCAGCACACTATACAGTATATTTATTATAAAAAATTAAATACATATTAAATATTAAATGCATATTAAATATTAAATGCATATTAAATACTCATCCTCCTAACATTATAAAGGTGAAAATGTATGCCCATGTGCCGTTGTGAAAATAATGCCAAAACTGCTGCATAGATTAGGCTGAAATTTTGCACTCAAATAGATCTATTCTAATTCGATTAAATAAATAAGTAATGCTGGACACATCATCATCTAGCCCCAAGTTAAGCAGCTCGTTTTATGGGTACTAAATGACTAATATATTACATAGATAGATATTGTTTACTATACATAGAAAACTACCGGCAAACCCTGGACAAAATATTTGCAGATCGTACAAATACCGGTGCCAGTGGTCGTCAAATTGTTTGATAACCGATAACCTACTCGGATTTCTTTAATATTAAACTAATTTTAAGTGTTGTTGTTTATACTACAGATTAGTATTACCAACAACACTCAAAATTAGTATTTCAAAAAAGCTTGTTGTAGGAACCTAGATAAATACTTTTCTACTACAAATAATAACAGATATTGGTGAAAAAAAGTCCTTACCATTTTTGATGTTGACTTTTCAAATCTGAAACAAAAAAGTAAACATCATTAAAATAACATTACGCTCTAAGCGATAAGTTTTAATAAAAAAATATACCCCAATTTTAAATTTGTGTATAAATCCTTTACAAAACGCCCAATAGGGCATTAAAATCAAAAGAAAATTCAACCATAATGTAACGAAATAAGGCGTATAATAATAATTTCACAATAGCATTATCGGATCCCAATAAAAAAATTTAATATTCATACCAATGACAATCCTAAAGCTTTCACAATAAGGTGCAGTTTCATTCTGATAAGTTTGGTTGTTAAGGTGTTTTCACACTAGGTTCGGGTAACGCATCGCAGAAAACCGCGTTTATTATAAGTTAATACACACCCGCCTTAGTCGGTGTCTGTGTACTTCGGGACAAAAAAAGTGGACTAAAAATATTGAACTTGATTCCTCAGATCTTTACTGATCTATAATTTGTTATGAGCACATTGTCCCCATTTTGAAACAAGTAAATGCTAATTGTTTAAAAGTTCTAGACTGGTTCTAGACTCATAATCTACTATCGTTTGTCAGTGACTTACGTCGAGATTTTTGCCCACATTTTATATCCATTCAAGTTGGTCCACATTGATGATTGCATACCTTGCAAATGCGAAAGATATTGGACAATGAATATGGAACTATTGTTTCTTGAGACGATTGTTTGTTATTCACATCGGCTAAAACTTTAAATCATTAGTAATTTTAGACTAGGAATAAAATTAATCTCCCATTTGCTCTATATGACGGTTATTTGTGTAATAGAACTGTAGTATTTTATTTATTACTGGCCCCATTTATACCGGGATACCGCATGAGCAAAGCCGCTGAAAGAAGCTAGTAAATTTTAAATACGTTGTTAAAATTGTTTTACACCAGACGCTAAAGGTTAAGGTTATGAAAATGTCTGCACAGCGCCATTATTTGGTCTGCAGTGTACAGTGAACCCTCGGTTTAGTATCTCCATTGTAATAAACTTACACGGTTTTTAACTCCACTGTCCCGACGCGTGTATTGTCTTCGAATCGAACCGAGGGTTAATATTATAGACCAAATGTGCGAAAACGCTTTGGGCTGCATTGTATAATGAATTTTATATTGTTAATCAAATTATACTTTACTAGTATAAGTATCACTACTAGTATAAAACAAAGTCGCTTTCTCTGTCCATATATCCCTATGTACTATTCTTAAATCTTTAAAACTACGCAACGGATTTTGATGCGATTTTTTTAAATAGATAGAGTGATTCAAGAGGAATGTTTTAATATTAGCATTGGACCCGTGCAGAGCCGGAGCGGGTCGCTAGTAAAGTATGTATATATAAAGGTAAGCAAACAAATTTTTTAGCTAAATGCTTTTTTTGTATTTGAATGTATTTTGACTTGTCGTAAGCCGTAAATTTTTTTATGAATGAAATTCGTATTGTTATCGAAATATTCCTACAACAACTACCATAGATAATTGTAGTTTAGGGATTGACTTCTGGAACTCTTTACCCAAACAAAAAAAAATAAACCTTTTTTGTTATTTTGAAAATTATAAAGTTTTAGCGAATATTGAAAATGATTGTAATGAATGGCTGAAAAAATTTAAGATGAATTGTAATAATTTGATTTTAAAAATGGTGTACAAGGAAGGCGAAACGCAAGATTCAATTTCGCCAAAAATCTGAATTTCAAATGAAACGGCTCAGTTAAAGCTTATTATTCATTTAGAAGTGCGTCTTAGATCGCACCTCGTGAAGTTTTACTGCTAGGGATGGGCTTGATAACATTATTATCGATATTTCACAAGGATTATTAAATGTGATAGTTTCTCTATGATTATTACGAATATGGAACAAAAGAAAATGAACATAGAACATAGAATATATTTATCAGTTATGTTATGTTCTCGCTTATTCTCTCTGTGTGTTTAAAAATGACAAACAGTTCAATGGTAGTAACAGAAATAACGCACATGACATTGGAATAGTTCTGTATCTATAACGAAAATAGCCTCAAAGACAACATAAAAAGTAATAATGGACATTTTCATACAATATTGACAGAATTGATAGCAAGAAAATCCAAATATTTCACGTAAAACTATAATTTAAGATAGGGTTTTTTGAAGTATTGTTGTTATAAATAGAAAAAGGTACAAAAAGCTTATAAACAAAACCTTCACAAAAACCTTATAAATGACCAAATTATTTTAAAATGCTTTTTATTTATATTTTGCGAAATATTTGACTTTTATAAGAGTATAGGTTATCTTATCGAAATAAATTATTTTGAATTCTTTCATCATCGATATCGATAAAACTCTGGCACATCCCTACAAACCCGAGTAAAGAGCTAAGCCCTGTTCACGCTCCCTCGGGACTCGGTGTATTGTTATTTGTAGCTGACTGTACCACTGTGTGGATCGATTGTTGCTTTTTAGTACAGATTTAGCAACGATACCATTACCAGACGGTTTGAAATCTTTAACAGGAAATAACGGTTTGCCCGACTGAAAATACTAAAAATAGGATACTTTATGAGTTTTACGGTATAAAATAAATAAATAATGCTGAACAATCCACACAACATCTAGCCCCAAGCTATAATAAAAAATATCTATCTATTTAATAATATTGTATTACGTATATCAGTCATCTAGTACCCATAACACAAGCTCTGCTTAGCTTGGGGCTAGATGATGCTGTGTGGATTGTCCAGCATTATTTATTTATTTTAATTAATTATATACTTACAGAGCACACACAAAAACAGCACAGACTTATCTATACTAATATTATAAAGAGGAAAGATTTGATTGTTTGTATGTTTGTTTGTTTGTTTGTTTGTTTGAATTGAATAGGCTCCGAAACTACTGGACCAATTTTAAAAATTCTTCCACCATAAGAATCCTAAAATTTCCGTGATGAACATAGGCTATAAAATATTTTCAAAAAAGTTAGAGATCCGTATAAAAACTTCAATAATAAAACCATAGCGATATACATCAACTTCTTTTTTTTTCTTTTTTTGCCCTGCTCGCTTTTGCTGTGACTCAACTTCAACTTCTTTTTTTATGGCACCGCTTTTGCTACGACGACTCCGCCAGTGTCAGTTATGGATTGTCATAGACATCACAATTCGTTACTGGGGTGCGAGAGGAAACTCAATATCAAAAAATATAAAAACTTCAAGATTGGAACCATGCGATGTAGGCTCAGAAAAATGATCGATGTAGGCGGTATAGCGGTGTGAGAGAAATGTCAATGCCAAAAAAATAAAGAAAAAAAAAAGGAAATGTTTTATTGTTTGTTTGTGGTCTGAATTGAATAGGTTCCGGAACTACTAGACCTTTTTGGAAAAAAAATCATCATTAGAATGATAATCATAGGCTACAGAATATTTTAAAGTTAGTGATCCCTATGAAAACTTCAATAATAAACTACCATAACTAACGTGTGTATGTAAGAACTTAAAAGTCTTTAAAATACCCGTGCGAAGCCGGGGCGGGCTGCTAGTCACATATAGAGTCTGTGTTGTTCTATTGGAGTGTAATATAATACGTTTCTTTAGATACAGTGAGAGTTATTTAGCTGCGAAAGTGGTTCTTTTTAATTCTTAAACTTTAAAAAATATGACACGCGTATTCTTAAAACATAATTCCACATTCGACGTTCTCTGTGGCGCGGTGGGCGAAGGTCCGCGTGCGACGCAGGAGGTTGCGGGTTCGATTCCATATAATATTTGTACGATCTGCAAATATTTGTTCAGAGCGATCTGGTCGTTTTTTATGTATACTAAAAAATATCTTTAATATATGTATTAATATTGTATTTTGTATACCAGTCATCTAGTACCTATAACACAAGCGCAAAAAAGCTGCTTAGCTTGGGACTAGATGATGCTGTGTGGATTGTCCGGCATATTTATTTATTTACATTGTGTGTGATTATATGATACATCGTTTGTGATTGGTGCGCAAAATACTTAACATTTATACCTACTGAATTAAACGCGCCAAAACGGGAAGTAATTTGGTTGCGCATCATCTGGGTGCGCGAGGAATGCCTCCCTAAAATCACCAGGCCACCCATTAATTAAAAAAAACCACACATTAATAACTGCGACACAGAATAAGCTAAACCCTAGCTAACCTAGACATCAACATCTGCCTACAAATTGTATCCAGCGCCAACTCACAATTTTTCCCTAAACCCCGCCGCAGAATAGTCGACAGTATCAACTGCAGCACTAAGCCTGGGCCAGTAAACAATGGGGAGGGGAAAATGTTCGGATACGGAAAGTGTAATAGCCGAATAGATCGTACGGAAAATGTTTAACCCAGTTGAAGCGTCCGGCCGGTATTATAGTAACCAATTAACATAAAAAAATATTTTGTTAGTCCAGTTGGTAAATATAATGATTAGTAATTAACGGGTATTTATCGCGTCTCTTCTTCTTCCTTTCTTCTTCTTCTTCCTTTAATTACTAATCATTATGTGTTCAGATCGCGTAAGTTTCAAAACATCAGTTGGTAAATACTTCTAATAATACATACAACTAGGATATATCGTGATAGTTCTCTGTGGCCTAGTGGGAGAAGATGGCCGCCTTCGACGCAGAAGGTTGCGGGTTCGATTTCCACCTCGGGACAAATATTTGTACGATCTGCAGATATTTGTTCAGGGTGTTCTTGCAGTTTTCTATGTATAATAAAAATATTACATAGATTGATATTATGTAATATTATGTACTTACAGCACCCATACCTAACTAAATAAAATAAATAAATAAAATAAAAATAAATAACACAAGCCCTGCTTAGCTTGGCGCTGGATGATGCTGTGTGCATTATTTCTACTTATATTTAATTACTATCGAGATATCATCACAAACTGAGATAAATTAAGTATGTTCATTTCACTATACCTATTGCACTTTTCATCATCATCAGTAGATAAAAAAGCTGTAGCCTTCGCTAGTCCAATGCTGGACGTAAGCCTCCCCTGATTATACCATATAAGTGTAACTTTTAAATATTTAAGGAATATCTATTAAGAAAAAAATACCACAAAAACCTATGAAAAGACCCATAATTATCAAACTTACAGAGCTTTAAAGAATAGTCTACCAAACCAATTATTCTATATAAACTGTAGAAAAATATTTCCTAAAAATATACCCGAAACGTTACCCCATCCCTCCCCTACAACCCGCTGGAATACAAACGGCGCATAACTAGCAGCCAACAAACATATTTCAAACTGTATTAAAGCCTGATTTATAAAACGGCTTTATTCCCGAGAAATGGGGAAAAAATTCGCACTGGTAACACCCATGTTTTTTATGACGAGATTAGGGACAGTTTATTATTTGTGTTTACGGATTACGGGGTTTGACCGGTTAACGTAATTTGTTATCTTATTTTTTGCGTAAATTTTGATAGATATTCGCTTTAACAACTCCGTTCGATTTTCGTTCAGAAATGATAGTCACTGCGGTTCGCGTCTTTGTTTACTGGAAAGCTTTTAAATTTGATCAATGAGCTTTACTTATATATACAACTAGCGGTCCGCCCCGGCTTCACACGGGTATTTAACAAAATATAATTTTTCATGCGGTTCCCGGATTGTAACGGTGAAAGTATTTTTTAAATCGATCCAGTAGTTTCTGAGTCTATTCAATTCAAACAAACAAACCAACAATGTGCATGCAAGTAAAATTACCTCTAATTGAAATATTAAAGAAATTAAAAGTAAATTTGCATTTATTTACAGCCCAAATAAATTATATTATACCTATCTTGTTATATACATACCGGAACCTTTTAGCGACATTATGGCTAATAATCAAAAATTTTTAAAATTGTAAAATAATTAATATAGATTGCAAACTGCTTTGTTATCTTATTTATCACAATAAAATAAAATAACCAATACATGCCTAAATCAATGAGGGTGGGTTTAAACGACGCATTATATTTAAAATAATAAGTACCTAATACAAATACTAGAGAGTATTTTTGAAAATACAGCGTCTAACTTGCAGCTTTGCTGAATTGAGTAGAACAATATAATTCAAAAGTAAATTAATAAAATAAAAAAAATTGTTTTAACGTAAAACACTTACTTAATCGTTATTCATAATAGTCTGCTAACTGTCTTCTTCTTTTGACATACCTAACATTCCTTATCACCTTTTTCAATTTAGCAGACCATTTTGAATAGGGGGTGAGCATTACATTGCGCAACACAATTTAATTTTAGAGCACTTGTTAAAAAGTTCTCTAATATTGTGAGTAGTGAGAGCGTGTGAAATGTGCAGCATTATTTATTTTTTTATGCACCTTTATTAGAAAACCATCCCGTCATGATAGATTGTACAGCGTGCATAATAAATAAAGGTCCGCGCACACCCGCGCACACGGCACAAGCGTTCGGCGCGTGGCGATGACGTGTAGCACAGGTGAGGCGTGCGTACTCATGTGGGGGTGCATAGGTGAGTTACAGTTGGCTCCTATTTGTTTGATTTACAAAAAATATCGTTAAATCTTCTCATAGCTTATTATCCAGGACAAACAAAAAAATGTAAATGCACAAATATATACTTAGCAAAAAATTTCATATATAAGACCAAAAAATATTTTACATAGTGATCTGATTGAATTACAAAAAAAAAACAAAACAGAAATAAACAAAAAAAATGTATAAACTGAAAACATTCTATTTCCACTGTAATTATTATAGAAAGATTTATGCGTAAATCCTCTACGCCACCGTAGCACCTCTACGGCGTAGAGCCTAACCTGCGAATAAATAACGCAAGAAATTAATAAGGACAGCCCAAAATCATTAGGAATAGTGTTTGTAATTCTTTCATAAGGAAATTAAGCACAGAATGCAGTCAAAAACAAGAGTGCCAACTAGAACAACCCCATCAATATAATAAAGCAAAAGGTGCATTTAACAGTACCTTGATTGATGTATGGTGAGGCCTACTATAAATTGACCGCTCGCTCCCTCTTACTCTATTACAAAGCCATAGAGTTCATTTTACATAACTTTCAGGCGTACAATCGTGGTATGAAGATTTAATTTGGTCGCGTTGTACAATGTAGCTAACTTCTCTATTTTCATAAACGTAGGGTTGATTTTAGTTTCATTTGGTACAGTACTACAAAAACAAATGAATCGGCAGATTCTCCTGTGAATACAATGCGACCAAGTTACCCGAACAGTTGAAAATGGCGCTGGCGTCGTATATTTTGTTTGAAATTGAAATAGAGATTAATTTCAAGGGAATTTATTTAGTTCTAATTTTATCCACCTGAACGTTTTCTTTGATGTTATTGCGTCTAATTGATATTATCAAGGTATCTTTGAAGTTAAGTTGGGGAGGTTATTGCATATTTTAATGTGAGAGCTGTCATTTTGATTGCAACTGTCAATGTCAATATTTAATCTGTGTTTTGGAGAGTAGCAGACACATATTTAAAAAATGCTTGATAATAAGTCGTCTTAAAATTTTACTAAACACAGATCGTTAGCAAAACCTAAAATACATTGCCCGTGGATGAAATCAAAGTGCTTTATTTCCTTTAGACCTTACAGGACTCTTGGAAATGGGAATCGAACCGAATTTCTCATGCCTACTGCGTCATGAAAGCCGTCAATTACAACATTGGTAAATTGTAACACAGTAATCAAATTGTACGGAACAGAGGCGCCCGAGGCAATGGCCCCTAATTGGAAATTAAATTATTTGCCGCTGACAACGTAACAATTGTTATTTTCCATTCATTGTGATTAATTGTGAGAAAGTACACATTAAGGTCAACCGTTTCGTGTTGGCGGAAGATAAATTTTGTCTGGGGATCCGTATGAAAACTTCAATAATACCTAACGTGAATGTTTGCTTGTTTGAAATTTTTGTTAAATACCCGTGCGAAGCCGGGGCGGACCGCTAGTCCATATAAAATATATATATATATCCATATTATAATCTCTTCCTGGACATCAGACTAGCAACAATTTATTTTCTCGTACGGATCCCTTACTTTTTTGAAAATATTCTATAGATATGTTGATCACGTAAAATTTAGTTTATTAATGGTGAAACAATTTTTAAAATCGATCCAGTAGTTTCGGAGCCTATTAAATTCAAAATAATCCAATCTTTCCTCTAGTATAGAATAAGGTGTTATTGATTTTCTCTTCCCTTAATTATTTTAGTTTCGCTTTCAATTCAAACAATCAAATCTTTCCTCTATATAGGTACTATTATTATTTAGTACCTATACATTAGAAACTTGATTGAGTTCCTGTTGCTACGTACAGAATGCTTGGCAGGTTGGCAGAGCCGTCTTGTGGCAGGTTCTGTGTGCATTTGGAATTAGAAATGGAAACATACGGAAAGGTTTTCTGATTCTCAAATTAGAGATAGATTTAATTTTTATTTATGCTTTAGTTAGAATACTCCACGTGCGAGGGCTTATACACTATAATAATACAAATATCAACATCATTATATTTCATGTTGGTAAGATAGCAATTAAAAGAGTTATTTGATATAAGAGGTCACTGAATAAATGCTGCCAGCATTCTGGGCACTCTGCCTTCGCTACTTTATTTATAATTATTTATAAATAATATATAAATAATCTTAAAATATGAATAAAGTTACCCATTTCTACATTTCTTTTTTTAGGATTTCAGTAGGTATACTTGCCGTTCGACGAGGCAATACAATCAACGTTTTGGGGGCGTTTCACACTGGTGTTAATATGGATTAGTTGAGTTCAAAGTCGATTATTTGCAACAGTCTACAGTAAGCTCAATTATTTCAATTGTAGATACTTGTTCTAATTTGGTTCCGTTAATTTGTTGTAATATGTAAAACAAATACCTACATAAAGTATGAAC
Source organism: Eupithecia pulchellata (assembly GCA_963931895.1). Lineage (NCBI taxonomy): Eukaryota > Metazoa > Arthropoda > Insecta > Lepidoptera > Geometridae > Eupithecia > Eupithecia pulchellata. Next base: position 7,551,148 of record OZ007543.1, read on the forward strand.
GGTCAGTATTTGTAAAGGTTCTTTTAAAAAATAAAATCTTTATTATGGCCATATTAATCTAACATTAATAGAAATAAATCAAATTTAAAAATCTAGATACTTCTGGTATGGTATATATCATATAGTATATATCTGGTATTCGGGGTTTGTCCGAGGCTTAATGTAGCAAAGCATGGCAGTAGATATCAAGCCATAAAATTATTTAATGTTCTTCCTACTGAAATGAAAGCAATTGACAACCCAAATACATTTAAGAACAAATTAAGAAAACTTTTGCTGAAGGAGTGTTTTTATACAATTGACGAGTTTAACACACGAAAAATGTATTGAAAATTTTATTTTAAATGCATGCCATAAATTTTATTACCTACTTATGCCAATGTACTTCTAAGATTTAATTTTAATTAAGGTCGTTCATACACAATGTAAATTGTTTTTGAATAAATAAACTGAAACTGAAACTGAAACTATGTATATTTAAAGGGTGTATATATTCTGTTGCAACAATTAATAATTAGGGGGTTAAATTAATAAATTAATATTATCCGTTCACCGAGGCCGTGTGGTGCCGGCATAGAATTTCACCACCCCAACTCTTCCCGTGGGTGTCGTAAGAGGCGACTAAGGGAAACACACCGGGGGGCGGGCAGCAGCGCCCTCTGCAGAACAACTACACTGAACTGCGATCCCCAACCCGCATGCCCAGCGTGGGGATTATGGTTATTATATATATATATATATATATATATATAACCCCCAAATAATGATGCCATCTATGGCGCTCATTAGGGGAGGCCTATGTCCAGCAGTGGACTATTATAGGCTGGTGATGATGATGATCCGTTCACCTCATAAAGACCTCCGAGTGCTGAATGAGAATTTTTTTTTGCGGATTCTCGCTCAGGATGTAAGGTTCGTACGAAGATACGTGATCCTTAGGCGGAATCAAACCCGCTAGCAATCTCCTGCTCCACTGCGCCACATAGGTCAAATAACTGGAATACTTTTCCTTCTGATCTATTCCCTAAAAAGCTAAGTAGCGAAGGCAGAGTTCCCAGAATGCTGGCAGCATTGCCATGTTGGATGGCGATGCTAATACGTTGATTGAAATAAAAGTCAGCATTCCGATCACCTGTGGACTCTATAAGTAGCTTTGTGGGGTCTTTATATAGGACCCTAAGACTAGGTCCTTGAGTTTCTCTAACGGCTCCTTAAACATTCAAATTCGTTGACAGAAATAAATCATTTTGAGGTTTTATCTGAGTCCGCCACGGCTTCGCACGAGTATTACACTAAAATTTAATTAATCATACGGAACCCTAACTATTTTGAAAATATTGTATAGCCTATGTTCATCGCGGAAAAATTAGGATTCTAATGGTGAAAGAATTTTTTAAATCGGTCCAGTAGTTTCGCAGCCTATTCAATTCAAACAATCAAATCTTTCCTCTTTATTAGTATAGATTATTATTAAAATGGAGCTTGGAAAATTACACTCCCGTGAATACTAATATTGATGAAGATGAATCAATTTATCAGCGTCGGCCATCTTGACGTGACACGAGCAACTTGTACGTGGACTCGAATTAATTTAGCCCAGCCCAGTTGTGGGAATTCTGTGTTGAACCAGATTTTATGTAATTTATATGCATAAATAAATAATGTTGGACAATCCACACAGCATCATCTAGCCCCAAGTTCAGAGCGTGTTTTATGGGTAGTAGATGACTGAATACATAATACATATTTTTATTATACATAGAAAACGACTAGAACAGCCTGAAAAAATATCTGCAGATCGTACAAATATCTGTCCCGAGGCAGGAAACGAACCTGCAACCTCCTGCGTCGCAGGAGGACCTTCGCCCACAGAGGTCGTAAATGCTTTATTGTACAGCAGAAAAAGAACATAACAAAAGAAGTTGAGTTACCTGTAGTTTGTTTGCAACAGTCTGCAGTTAGCTCAATTGTAAATACTAGTTTTAATTTGGATAGTTAATGGATGAAATAAAATAAATAAATTATGTTGGACAATCCACAAAGCATCAAGCTAAACAGAGCTTGTGTTATGGGTATTAGATGAGTAATAAAGGTACATTTTTATTTACATCGATAAATAATTTTTACAATATAAAGTAGTTCGGAGATTTGTTGAAAGCCCGGCTTAGTGTCCCGGAGCATTTGTTTATTTTTAATGACGCACGATAAAACCTTCATACATCAATTAGGAATATTAATATGATTCTCTAAAGCGTCACATTTCCGAGTTATCTACAAAAAAAATCGGCGGTGAATAAAAATATTGAATCTTAAATCAATACGATATTGACTTAACCAAAATCTTCGAATATAATGGGGCTAGATAATGCTGTGTGGGTTGTCCAACATTATTATTGTTATAGAAAGAAAAAAGGGAAAGAAAGAAAGAAAGATTAATTTATTTGGCCAAAAACAGGTAGTTACATATTAAACATTTAACACAGAAAATAAAAAGAAGAAAAAAAGTAATAATATAAGTATATAGCACAGATAATACAACAAGATAAGGGTTATAATTAACATAATACCGTTTATTATGTCACATACCGAGATTTTTTATTATATGAGAATCACTCATCATGAATTTATGCCTGATGGATGAGTAATTCTGACATACTATAAGGGCGCGCCTACGCTAACGACCTGCAAACAGGCGTAACATAATAAATAGATATTACCGGATTAGAGGCGCGTGGCGAGCGCGTGTGGCCCGGCTTTAGTTTGTTTAATACAACGTGGTGATTGATTTTATAGGTGTGTAGTTTATATAAAAATATATCGAAATTTCTTGAAATTATGTATTTTTCTGCAGAATTTTTTTTTGGTTCTGGGACTAAGTGTCTTTTAGAAGGTATCGATAATTCTTAGAACTATAAGTTTTTTCTTCAGATTTTTTTTTTATGGAGGGACGAAGTGTTAGTTTGTAGTTTTCTAGAATTCTAATGATGGTAAATATCCCGTTATAAATAACTTTGGCACTCTTTCGTTATTAAAGTTAGTTTAATGCGCCATTGTCCTCCTAACCGAATCTTTAGCCAACGCTCAACGGAGGCTAGACAGGTGCGCAGGACATTTAGTGCCCAAGTGTACAAACACAGGTGCACTCTATTCTCTCACTATCATAATCCGTTGGGACGGATCTTAGCTTCCTACTTAAATATCTCTTCTAGGTTTTGTTAACATTCGTCTAGAGCGCGATTCGCGCAAAAACAATTTAAACGCGTTTCGTCCAACAAGCGTTTCGTCATAACGCGTTTCAACTTTTTCAGCCGACTTCAAAAGAAGGAGAATGTTCGACTGTATGTAAGTTCATAGACTCTCCGGCGCTTGAGGAAAGATTTCAATTATTACTATTATTATTATATTTACTATTTTAGATATAAAGAATTATGCCGAGATGGTCATTATAAAAGTATTCCCGAGGTAATTAATATACGTACCGCAAAAATAAGAAACAGTTAAGTAAATGTAAGTCCGTTTTAGTTTTTCGAAACAATCAAACATCCATCATAATATTATACATCATAATATTATAAACGCGAATATTTGTAAGTATAGATGAATGTTGGTTACTTGGTACACAGATAATTTATGACCTGTAATTAATAACATATGGGTTACTCTAAATCCCGAAAAATCCATCCGACCGGGAGTTACGCGGGTGAAACCGCGGGCTAGTAATATTATAGTAAATAAATATGATTCTAAATTCAAACCCAATAAAAAGCAATCATACATACAAAGCTGTCTGTTGGTGGCATCAACTGACCACCAAAAATGCGCTTTTGTTCCAAGTTCGAACATTAAAAAAGAATATGGAATTTGAATTTGGAATGGTACCGGAAACCGCGCTGCGCACGGTAGCTGATACCGCAATTAGCGGGTAAACGTGAAAATTCTATGTGAACTTCAGTTTTAGGTACAGGATGTTGTAATTTAGTTTGACTTAGACGATGGTGTACATTCAAGTACCTAGTGGTATACAAAACTGCAAAGACATTTGACTTCGATTCTGTGGGCTCACATTTTTTCTGGATCCTCTACAATAAATATTTAAAGTTTTAAAAAAGCCTTGGATGAGGCTTGTTTGCCCAGGACCGATAAAATAAAATAATCGGTGTTCCAAACTTAATTTCTTATTAGGTAAGTATTTCTTTCTCATTTTACGATCTCGCTCTAGGTTAATGTCCGCCAACCTGCCTTAGAAAATGTCTTTGTGGCCACCCCTTGCGTCAATTATGTGTACAAAAATGCTAGACCAAGAGCTGCAACAATGGAGTATCTTAGCGCTCCATAAAGCAGGACTAGCCTAGTAATGAGAGCACCCTGTAGAGGTGTGAACGAGCCGCGCACGCCGCACTATTTTCACACCTAGAACATACGTCAGCGTTATTTTCCTATGCGCTATGCAACCCTAGTACCCACGACAGGGCGTGATCATATTGCTTACAAATAAATAGGTTATCTTCTATATCTATATCTATACCTATATCTATACTAATATGAAAGATGTTTGTTTGTTTATTTGAAATAGGCTCCGAAACTACTGGACCGATTTGAATTTTTTTTTTCACCAGTATAATCCTACATTATCCCTACTGAATATAAGTTATAAAATATTGTCGAAAAGTTAGGGATTCGTATGAAAACTTCAATAAATAATCTAGCCCAACGTGTACGTGTGTACTTTATAACTACCATTGATCTAGTTCTGTTCGTTAGTTTTGTTTCTAGGTGAAAAACAAGTCTACTTCAGCTACGACAATCTTTACCCGCGACTGCATATCTTCCTTTGCTATATGAAGCACTGGTAGATTGACAAAGCGTAAAGGGCTGCATTTCGCCAATCATTATGCCCTATATTCTTCGTTCGCTAGGGAACTACAGTATTCTCAACTCTTCTGGGCAGGTCAAGTAAATAATGGTACTTTTCATGCGCTCTGCAGCCTTGGTACCCACAACTAATAGACGATTCAGATTTTAAAAACTTTATTTAGGCTTACAAAACAACTACTTAGGCAACTAATAATTATGTTATTACAATAACGAATACCGACATTGAATACTTTTATATATTTAATGTTTTTATGTTTTGCGACGTATAGTAGTAATAGTTAATAAAAATTATATTAGATCAACCTATTTCAAAATAATTGTATAGATTTACAATCAAATCGATAGAAACTACTTTGAATAGTACGACAACCATCCAATGAACTCAATGATAATTTTGAATGATACTGCATTATCAATATCTGTATAGTGTGCTGATGGTTTCATTAAAAATAAATAAATAAATGATTTTGAGTGAATTATTGCACTTTGACATCATAGACTAAAGTTTCTGTATGGTACAGTTGATGGATGAATTATCCCATGGATGCACCACGTTTTCATGAAAACGTGGTGCATCCATGGGCGAATTTTGTGTGCGATATATCCTATGCATAGGTCCTATGCCCAAAAAATTCGTCGTCGCATTATATTATCCGAATGTCAACGACCTGCTACCAACTGTACATAGACTTTAGTTTTTCATGTTAAAGTGCAACGAATCACTCAAAATCGTTCGGAAACTATTATCGAGTTCATTGGATGGTTTTCATACTATTCAAAGTAGTTCCTTTCGATTTGGTAGGAGCGCCGCAAGATCCGTAATGTATAAGGACTTGAAAACGAAGGAAGTGTTCGAAAGGAATTGCGCACATTTCGGACTAAGCGCTCAGAAAATAAATCCCATCACTAACTTTCATTCATTTTTTTTTACAGAGTTCATAGGTCGGCCCCGGCTTCGCACGGGTATCTAAGAAAAATTCAATTTTTCATACAGAACCCAGAACCCTAACTTTTTTTTAAATAATCTATAGTCTATGTTCATCACGAATAATTTAGGATTCTAATGGTGAAAGAATTTTTTGAAATCGGTCCAGTAGTTTTGGAGCTTATTCAATTCAAACAATCTTTTCTCTTTATAATATTAGTATAGATTAATTTTTTACCTATGCATTGGATATACCTATGCCCACAAAATCCTTCTTTCAAATCTTCAACCAAAACTAAAGGGCAACTTCCACCAAACCGCAATAAGTCACCAGCTAAGGCAAGTTCATCGCGGACAGGTTAGGGGCGCTCCCTGTCTATAAATCAGGGGCACCATGATTTAATATTAATGATGTTTTAACCTTAGTGATTTATTTGGTTTGGTGCAAGTTAACGGCGGACTTCGGCGAAATATTTGTACGACCAAAAAATGTATTAATTTATAGATACCGTTCATATAACAACATTATGCAAATTGTACTAAATCATCATCAATTCAGCCAATATAAGTCCACTGCTGGACATAAGGCCCACTGGTGGTCATCCCACCTCCAGGCCGACGGTACACTAAGTTGTCCAAATGGCGGTCTTCATTCAAGAATAGTAATAGCCTTTTATTAACAAAGGAAACTAGCGTACCTACTTAACAGAATTCAACAATTGCAACTATAATTTACACTCATATCTATTTCCTAAACATCTATACCATCACCAGAAGGCAGAATGCCCAGAATGCTGGCAGCATTGCCACGTTGGATGGCGATGCTGATTCGTCAACCGCATAAACCGAACTCGCGGCGTCGAGCTTTAGTTTCAGTAAAACTGGTAAAACCGTCAAATTTCCCCCTTTTGGTACTATCACTGACCACAGATAAAATAATAAACCAGACTAAATAAACTAAGCTTAGTTTTATCTGTCTCGCTGAAGTCTTCACCTTCCGCCAAGCACGTTGCAGCCCCCGGTTTTGTTTATTGCTAATAAGCCGCGTAAGGCCAGGGTAAATTGCTTGCATCTCGCGCTGGGGCCACACTTTGTTGGCTTTAATAAAAGTTCACTGAATTAAAAGGTTTGATACTGCTTGGGAAAATGACTTTTGACTTTTAATATTGTTGGAGAAAGAAATATATCGGACTTTAGTTACGTTAATACTTAATTCCTCTTGTACATATGTATGTTTAGTTTAGAAAATTAAAGTTTAGACTTTAAGCAAATGAAAGAAATACCTTGGACTTTAGTTACGACTAGCAGTCCGCCTCGGCTTCGCACGGGTATTTAACAAAAAACTAATTTTTCATGCGGAACCCTAATTTTTTGAAAATATTCTATAATACGGAAAATTTAGGATTCTAATGGTGAAAGAATTTTTCAAATCAGTTTAGTTGTTTCGGAGCCTATTCAATTCAAACAAACAAACAATCAAATATTTCCTCTTTATAATATTAGCGTAGATAGAGGAAAAGAGGAAGAGGGCTGTTCGTGCAATCTTTAATATTGGTCCCAGAGAATCCTTACGAGATATATTCAAAGAAAATGGGTTCCAAAGAATCCAAGATATATTCAAAGATACTTAAACATAATGACAGTACCATGTCAAAACATTGATGAAACCTTGTTGTAACTCATAAAAATATCAATAAGTTCCAAGTACAAATAGCGATATACATAATTTAAACAATAGAAATAAGAATAAACTCGCTTTGTCCACTATTAGTTAGGTTACACAAGATTAATGTATCATTTAAAAAGCAATGTAAAGGTACGCCTCTAAAAACTTTCATCTCTAAATAAATTCGAACAAATTATAAAATGTATTCTTTGCAAAAATACACATACCATTGTTAATTATTGCAAAGCATTTTGATTTTGATTATACTAAATTTTCAAGGTATGCTGTATAAATTTTTAAACACAGTTACATTATTAAAGTTTTCATACGGATGAAAAAAATTAATAGCTTTTCTATAGCTAGTTCATCAGATATAAAAGGTTAAATAATTTTTCAAATCGGTCCAATATTTTCGTAGCCTAATCAATTCAAACAAACGAATACATTTTCAGCTGAGCTGCCTGTAGTTTGTTCGCAACAGTCTGCATTTAGCTCAATTGTTTCAATAGTAAATACTAGCTTTTTTTAGTTAGATAATGTAATTAATAAGAATAAATAATTTTCTTTGTTAATAACACAAGCTCTGCTTAGCTTGGGGCTAGATGATGCTGTGTGGATTGTCCAGCATTATTATTATTATTAATAAAAATTAGGCTTTTTGCTCAAAAAAAAATTACGAATCTTTCCGCTTTATAATATTAAGAGTACAGATAAAGTTTCTTAGGTATTTCTGTATTATAAAATGTTCTTCGAATCCAGTAAGATTCAGAGCGATGGCGGGTAAACAAAGCAATGTTTGTACATCCAGTTTTCACTGCGCAGGCGCTAAAAGCTGCCAATGGGTGCTACACTGACCTGCCGGTGTTGCTAGGGAATGTTGAAATGGTTCATATTATTACGAAGAGATAGATAGATGTACAGGGTGTCCCATGTAACCTGTAGCGAAGGTCGGTGGTCTGGGGTCACCAATACCTATCGATTGGACCTCTAATTGTATGTTCCGCGATTTTTTGTAGTTTTCGAGATATGATTTTTTTATATATTTTTTAAATTTAACATTGTTTTCATCCAGTGCTTTCGTCTGTAAAAGCACTAATCACCACAATTCTAGCAAATGGTCAATTTTTCGACCTTTTTCAAAATATTTTAAAAAGTATAAAATCTACCAAAATCTCAAAAACTATTTTGGAATCTACAAACCAATACCTTTCATTTGATACCACTTTCGACTCTGTAGGTCCCATTTAAAATTTCGATTTCAAAATTTGTACTGATCTTCACGAATCTTCATTTTGATTTTTCATTTATTTTTCTATAAATCTGTACGGGCGCACAAAATGTATTATTTTTTCAAGTTTCAAGTCTGCTGCAGTAGTTTCTGAGATATTAGGGATTCAAAACACAAAACAGACCCAAAGTGATCCCATAAGGGTTTTGAAACCGATGTCAAAACCCTAAAAAAAACATAATAAACGGAATATTTTTCCCCAAAACTTGATTTCATTGAACTAGCTTTAAATAGAGCTCCCAATTTACTGTTAAAGTCTTTACCAAAGAAGACAGTGTGACTTTTTATTATAATTGACAAGATCTTGTGACATTCGTTTTGTTTTAGCACCTTCAGTGCTTACAACACCTTATTTGGCAATTGAAGATTGGAGTCTACAAGCGGTGACCGTTTGACTACGTCTAAATAAATAAAATAAATAAATAATGCCGGACAATCCACACAGCATCAGCTAGCCCCAAGCTAAGCAGAGATAAAAAATATATATATCTATGTAATAATAATGTGTTATGTATATCAGTCAAGTACCCATAACACAAGCTCTGCTTAGCTTGGGCTATGATGCTATGTGGATTGTCCGGCAATATTTATTTCTTATTATTATTGTATTCAATACAATTTGTACGCTGATATCCTCGTACTTTATTATGCCGTGTGGTGACGGCATAATAAAGAATTTCACCACCCCAACTCATCCCGTGGGTGTCGTAAGAGGCGACTAAGGGAAACACACCGGGGGGCGGGCAGCAGCGCCCTCTGCAGAACTACTCCACTAAACTGCGATCCCCAACCCGCATGCCCAGCGTGGGGATTATGGGCAATACCCCCAAATGACAAGAACCGCCACAAAATGGCCCCCAGTTCCCGGCCGCCTCGCTATTCCTGGCCATGGTAGCGGCCACGGTAACGGCGGGGCAGGGGGTGCTAGGAATCACCGGGCTACATTAGGCTACCACACCCCACACACACTGACCCTGGCAACGTTTAACGGACGCACTCTGAGGCTTGATCACCATCTAGCGCAGTTGGAAGTGGAGTTAGAGAACATTAAATGGCATGTTCTAGGGTTATGTGAAGTCCGTAGAGAGGGGGAGGACACCGTAACCCTAGACTCGGGCCATCTTCTCTACTTTCGTGAGGGTGATAAAACATCCCAGGGTGGCGTAGGTTTCCTCGTCAATAAGGCCCTCTCTAACAACGTCGAAGAAATCTCCAGTGTGTCGACCAGGGTAGCGTACCTGATCCTTCGGCTGTCTAAGCGCTACAGCTTGAAGGTCATTCAGGTTTACGCACCGACCTCGACACACTCGGATGATGAAGTGGAGGATATGTACGAAGACATATCCAAAGCCTTACATCACACCACCAAGGCTCACTTCAACGTTGTTATGGGGGACTTTAACGGCAAGGTGGGAACCCAGACTGGCAACGAATCCCGAATAGGCCCGCATGGTTTTGGTGTTCGAAATCACAGGGGACAAATGCTCGTCAACTTCCTTGAGAAAGAGGGGCTGTTCTTAATGAACTCTTTCTTTAAGAAACAGCCCCAAAGGAAGTGGACATGGCGGAGTCCCGATTCTGTGACAAAAAATGAGATCGACTTCATCATGACGGATAGCAAGCATATATTCAGAGATGTCTCAGTGATCAACAGGTTCAATACCGGATCTGATCACCGACTCCTTCGAGGCTCTCTGAATATAAATTTGAAGCTTGAAAGAAACCGTCTGGTGATGTCCACGCTCCGACCGAACCCAATCCAAATCATGGCGGGCACCGAGAAGTTTCAGCAGCTTCTCGGGGATAGATTCGCTGCCTTGGAACCCACTGATGACGCTGACGAGACCCTACACAATCTGGTAGAAACGCTGAGGGACGAGGGCATCAAGTTTTGCAAAAAGCAGCGTTCTGGTAAGAAGTCCAAACTCTCGGATGAGACTCTTGGGCTGATGACAAAAAGACGGGAAACCACCCAAGCGACTTCGTCAGAGAGGTCAGACCTGAACAAGCGAATTGCGAAGATGGTACGACGCGACCTTCGGAGCTCTAATACACGCCTCATTGAAGAGGCGATAGAGCGAAACCGAGGGTCCAAAGTATTCACTCAGCAGCTTGGAAGGAGCCACCTGACGAAGCTTTCAACGCACGACGGAAGGACCGTTTTGTCGAAGCCGGAGATATCGGCCGAGATAGAGGACTTTTATGGCCGTTTATACGCTGCACATGCTCCCCGTTCCCAACGAGACGACCACGATTCTAGAGCCACCTTGATACGCCACTATACCGACGAACTGCCAGACATCAGTCAAGACGAGATCGTGTTAGCTCTGAGGCAGCTTAAAAATGGAAAAGCCCCCGGTGAGGACGGAATAACATCAGAGCTTTTGAAAGCTGGAGGATACCCTGTTATACAGGAGTTACAGAGCCTCTTCAACGCCGTCCTTCACAGTGGGAGAACTCCAAAGGCGTGGAGTGGGAGTTTGGTGGTGCTCTTTTTTAAGAAGGGAGATAAAACCCTTCTTAAAAATTATAGACCCATCTCGCTCCTAAGTCACGTCTATAAGCTTTTCTCACGAGTTATATCGAACCGTCTCGCCAGGAGACTCGACGAGTTTCAGCCACCGGAGCAGGCTGGGTTTCGCGGAGGATATGGTACCATAGACCACATTCACACAGTGAGGCAGATTATACAGAAGTCCGAAGAGTATAATCAGCCCCTGTGTCTGGCTTTTGTGGACTATGAGAAGGCCTTTGACTCCGTTGAAACCTGGGCTGTTCTACAATCCTTACAGCGATGCCAAGTAGACTATCGTTATATCGAGGTGCTGAGATGTCTTTACGAAGCCGCTACGATGAGTGTCCGAGTACAGGACCAGCAGACTAAACCGATCCAACTGCGCAGAGGAGTGAGGCAGGGGGATGTCATATCCCCGAAACTGTTCACGAGCGCGTTGGAAGATATGTTTAAGACGCTGGACTGGAAAGACAGGGGCATCAACATAAACGGCGACTACATCTCACACCTGCGATTCGCTGATGACATAGTCTTAATGGCGGAGTCGCTAGAGGAGCTGAACCGGATGCTGGACAGTCTAGCTTCAGCCTCCCGATGTATCGGTCTTGGCATGAATTTGGATAAAACCAAAGTCATGATCAATGCCCACATTGATCCAAGACCGGTGATCGTACATGGCCACCTTCTCGAAATTGTTTCTGAGTACACTTACCTCGGGCAGATTTTGCAGTTGGGTAAAAACAATTTCGAGAAGGAAGCCAAGAGGAGGATCCAGCTAGGCTGGGCAGCGTTCGGAAAACTACGTCGAGTCTTCTCGTCATCCATACCGCAATGTTTGAAAACGAAAGTTTTTAATCAGTGCGTCCTACCAGTCATGACCTACGGAGCTGAGACGTGGACACTCACGATAGGGTTGGTCCACCAGTTCAAAGTCGCTCAGCGCGCTATGGAAAGAGCTATGCTCGGAGTTTCTCTGAAGGATAGGATTCGTAACGAATACATCCGACAGAGAACTAAAGTCATCGACATAGCTCAGAGAATTAGCCAACTGAAGTGGCAGTGGGCCGGCCATATTTCGCGAAGAACCGATAACCGCTGGGGTAAACGTGTTCTTGAGTGGAGACCGCGACTCGGTAAACGTAGTGTAGGACGCCCTCCGACCAGGTGGGATGACGATCTGCGAAAGACTGCTGGCAGATGCTGGATGCGACAAGCCGAAGACAGGGCGCTATGGCGCTCATTAGGGGAGGCCTATGTCCAACAGTGGACTAACATAGGCTGATGATGATGATGATGATGATGATCCTCGTATTATTTTCAAGTTGCAGAAATATCTCCAATATTAACAACTCCAGCCGCAAGAAATATCTCCAATACTACTTATTTCAAAGAAAACTGAAATAACAGTGTCTTTAATTACAGAAAGATGCCAAACATAGAGCGGGTAGTGTACAGAACAGACGCGTCTAATGAAATTTCCGTGTAGTGAGACGTCGTAGACAAATGAAGTGGATCCTCTCTGGGGCGTACATTACTCTGTGGTAGGGCTGCCACGGATTTATGATTTTGTTTACGTAAAAAAAAAAGTTTAAGTTTACTTTATTTTGTACTAGCGACCCGCTCCGGCTTCGCACGGGTCCAATCCTAATACAAAAATTTCCTCTACAATCACTCTATCTATTAAAAAAACCGCATCAAAATCCGTTGCGTAGTTTTAAAGATTAAGCATATTTAGGGATTTAGGGACAGAGAAAGCGACTTTGTTTTAGATAGATAGATAATAATTATCAATCTATCTTGTTTTGGTTTTACACCGGTCTGCGTGTCAGCTATCATGAATAAATGAATGAAGATTTTATTGTACGAAGAGTGAGTAGGGAAGAAAACAAACGTTAAAACCAACCTATCAAAATGACCGCGGGCAATGTCGAGTGGCGCTGCTAGTTTTAATATAAAACAAAAAAACAATAATTATAACAATTAGATTTTCCAAAATTGCCAACCCTAACAGAGTAGTGGTAGGTTGGCACTCGCGGGGCGCGGCCCGTTGGGACAATGGACACGACTACGCTATTATGACGTCACACTACGTAACTCATAATGCAAGTTCGTATGATACAGCATTTACTGATGAGGTGATGCATTTCTAGTTATTTTAGGGGTGTTTTAGACAAAGGTATTTAAGGGGCAGTTCTTTGTTTATCTGTGTTGGACCCTCAGCTTTACTATCTTGGTTTAATGTTAGATATTTAATAGGTAGGTAGGGCAGCAAGTGTCAATTATAAGTTAAACAATTGCTGATTTTTATGCTGTTGCATTATTTAATTTGTTATATTTATATCTTGGCAAGCGAGTAGTGTTTTATAATAACCGTGGTCGAATCATGTTAGATAATTTTTCAGTCGACGAAAAGCGAAAAGTGTATACGTGCTGCCTTACCACATGTACCACATTTTTGAAACACCCCATTAGTGTGCTGAGCTGAGTAAATAGATACACTACTCAGCAATAGAGGTCGCCATAATGAAGTTCGTTTCATTATCGTTGCTAGACAGTGATGTTTGTGGCGCCATCTATTGGCTTGATTACACAAAATTAGTAATACTACTTAATGCTAGATGGCGCTACTGTTAACGCCACCTAGCGGCAAGATTGTAAATTAAATACGTATTTAGCTTTTGCTTGAACATAGACGTAACAGTCACATGCCATTCGCCGCTAGATGGCAAAACTTGGCATAATTACACGAAACGATGACCGAGATATTATAATGTGACTTTGAGCACAGATAACACAATACTCTTTGAGTATGTTTTGAGTAGATTTACTAGTATTATGTTATCTGTGGTGGTGGTAACCGTTGAGTAGTTTCGCTTACCTCCATAGAAGTAAGTGCATCCCTTCTCAGAGATTAATGCTTACCTCAAAGATAATAAAACCACTACGTCCTTACCTTAGCCAGTGGCTATCACGAAAAAAGTTATTTTCTTTCTAAGCTAAAACGACGTGACAACGCGTTGATCTCTGTGGCGCTGTGACTAATTTGGGTACGATCTACAAATATTTGTTCCGGGCGTTCTGGTCGTTTTCTATTAATAATATAGTTACCTATTAAAATATTTTATTTAAAAGGCATATTTGTACTAAATATTTGACCAAAGGAATTGACTTAAAAATTATCAGGGGGCAACCGATCCGATCGACTAAGCTCGTCGTTAAAGTGTTAAATTAATAATCTTCATCATCATACTTACTTATTTTTCATTATTTTATTTAAGAGGCATTTACTAAATATTTGATCAAAAGAATTGACTTAAAATTATCAGGGGGCAACCGATCCGATCGACTGAGCTCCTCGTTAAAGGGTAAAATATTCCTCGTTATGTCATGAAGTCATTATACTTATATCATTATCGTGTCCTAAAACAAGCGGGGGTTAAGGCGCTGTGAGAGACAATGTTTAGATATTTCAGGAGGTGAAGCAGGGGAAGTGGTGCACGTAGCTCCGCCCCTAAGCGTTGACAGCAGCGCGTAGCCTTATTCTGGCGCGGCATCCGTATTCTGTTCACCGAATGGGAAATCCCGGGATGAAAAACCGGGATTTCAATATAAATTTTGCATTTGAGTGATGATTGTGACTTACTACATTATAGTTAAAAATCTTTTGAATTGAATTATATTTATAATCTAGATGTATACTAATATTATAAAGAGGAAAGATTTTATTGTTTGTTTGAATTGAATAGGCTCAGAAACTACTGGACCAATTTGAAAAATTCTTTCACCATTGGAATCCTTGATGTTCCCCGATGAACGAAGGCTATATAATGTTTTCAAAAAATTAGGGATCCGCATGAAAAATTCAATACTCAAACCGTGCGCTATGTATTCAGTTCTTTTTTTATTATGGCTCCGCTGCTTGCTTCCCTACGGCCAGTGTCAGCTATGGAGTGTCGAGTCAATGTCAAAAACCCTAAAGCTGCTCAAAAAGTTAGGGATCCGTATGAAAACTGTAAAACCCAACGTGTTAGTGTGTAAAACTTCTGAAATTTTGGGTTTTCGTCCACCGATCCCGGGATCAGATTTAATTGACCACTGATACCGCCAAGGTTTATCCACCGATACCGGGATCGGTTTCCAATGAAAAACGATTAAATATTTTTATCCAATGATCCCGGGATCCGTGGCTACAAAAAATTACTTAAAATAGTTTTGGAAACGGATCCCGCTTGTAGTGTTTAGAAGTTTAAATTAAAACAAATGTATATTATTGCATTATGTTATATTGATCAACGGTAAATTATTTTAATAAAATTATTTTAATAAATCTGATCCCGGGATCCGTGGACACAAACCCGATTTTTTTTTGTGGATTGTCCAGCAATAATTATTTAATATTTATTTATTTATTATTATTATTTATTTTATGTGCGAAGCAGGGCGGACCGCTAGTATTAAATGTTTATTATTTTGTGTTTTTTTATTGTTTCAAATATTGATTGGGTTTTCTGGTCTAATCAACATATGAAATACAAATCAATAAACAAATCAAATATATGAACAACTAAATCAGGGTTGATATGATTTAAATCACTTGATTTTAATCAGTGATTAAAATCGCGATTAAAATCAAGTGATTTTTTTTTTTAAATCAATGATATAAATCAGTACGTTTTTACTGCTACCAAATCAACGAAAATGTGTCAGGGGACTTCCCACGGCATAAACTAAAATAAAGAAAGAATGAATATTTTCGAAAGAATATTTTCAGCATTCAATTTGGTGCACAGCAAAATAAGAAATAGATTAGGCACCGAGAAGGCAGCCAAATTAGTCTTCCTTTTGAAAAGACTAAACTAATTAAGTATTTTACTGTCCATTAGAATGACAATGTTTTTTTAAAAAAGTGATTTGGCTTTAGAAGAACTTTTTGATTTTTGATAATTTTAATTTATTTTTTGTTACGTATGCCAAATATGTGGAACTATTCTGTTAAATAAATGAACGATTTATTAAAATAAAATGTTTTTGTTAATACTATTAATAAATGTAATGTTCTGTTTTTCTTATTAACTAACTTCCAAATTTAAAAAGATCAGAAAGTAAAAAAATCAAATAAATCTGATTTAAATCAAATAAATCCGATTTAAATCAAATAAATCGGATTTTTTTGATTAAAAAAAAAAGATTCATGATTTTTATCAACCCTGAACTAAATAAAACCAAGGAAAAACAGATCGTTACACGAAAGCTGATTTCAGGCCTTCGTTAAAAAATGGGTTAGCTGCTACTGCTGTTGCTGAGATGAGAATCTCCTAGCAAGAATAACCAATATCACTTTTTTATAACTTTTGTAAATGCGGCAGTACTATTAAATATAAAATCATACATAAGTATGATCCAATCAAACTTAAGGCAATGTTGTTGTTGTTGTCGTTGAGCAGACGAATTTTTCAAACCTATGAAGAAATGGTAGCCATATCCTTCGGAACTCCCAGATTATGATTGAAGTAGTAATTTAAAATTAAGTAGTAATAATTAATTTACATTTCATCAAAAGTTAGCTGTCTGCTACTACAGGGCATGTTTTCTTCATTGACATTTGCAGAAAGAAATTAAAAATTAACTCTGATAGGTAGTCAAAGGTATTAATTAGTATTATGTTATCTGTGACAAGAGGTAATTTTTCGTTAGGAAGGTATGGAAGCGACTGCTGGAAATATTTTAATTGAAAATAAAATCCCGGGATTACGGGATTAAATCTAATACATAATCTAGAAAAATGATTCCGTGATTCTCAACAAAGATCACTCAATCCTGGAATCGCTACATTTTTCCGATACAAAAATACCTAGGTATATAAGTTAAAACCTAAAGATTAGGTCAATATTAGCATCCGATTATAATCGGAAAAACTCAAACCGGAAAAGATCAAAACCTAAACTTTAGGTCAATATTAGCATCCGATTATAATCGGATGATGTTTTGACTTATATACCTAGTCAAAGTCGCTCGCTTAACTCTCGCGCGGCGTAAACTAGCGCGGTGTTTTCACACTCGACGCATTGAGGAGCGAGGTTCTGAACACCATTCGGTATTTTTGTATCGGAAAAATGTAGCGATTCCAGGATTGAGTGATCTTTGTATTATTTATCCGATCTCCGCTATAACCCAGTATATTATTTACTACACACATACAAAGCTTCATAATATTCCAGTGTGAGATGATCTCTCGTTGTTTAGGCTTTCTGTACAATCAGAGGTCAACTTATACTGGAAATTTATATATTACCACACACGCAGGACACAAATGTCAAAAATAAACAAAGAAACGTGACCTATCTCTGTAACAGCTCGCGGCTGACTGGCGTGATACTGCCAAACGCGTGACAGTAGTTCTTTGCGCAAGACAAATAAAGTTGAAAATGGCGTTGCGTTTGATTTTAGTTGAATCTCTTGTTCGACAATGTGAAAATTATTTATCGGTTTTAATTTAATTTAAAAATAAATACACCAGTAAGTTAAAATCTTTATACATATTTCTCTAGATGATAAAATTACCTTTCTTACAGTAACAAAATTATAAAATGTTATCACTCAAAATATTGAGCAATTCGAGACGAAAAAGTATTTTCGTGTTCTTTCTTGCGATTTGTTTTTCAAGTTCCTAGATGATTTTTATGAAATATTTTTGCATAAGTCTTTTGTCCATACACTTGACTATACACTGTATTTTTTGGGCTTGTAATATGACGCAGTAAGCCTAACTGAGCGACAAAAAAGTGGACGTTTTACGACTTCTCTCTTTGGGTAGCCCCTTAAGGTAAAAAGCGCAATACCATTCTTACCTGGTGTTTTACTGCACCTTCATAATTCGAACCATTAAGGTTTAGAACACGCTACCTGCTAATGTTTGGAACACGCTATCTGCTACCGTTTGGAACACGCTATCTGGCTATCTGCTACTGTTTGGAACATGGTACCGCTTCGCTTTTTCGACCGATCCTAAATAGGGACCGTACAACACAACCCCTTCTTTGGTTTTCTCCAAAAAGTAACTAATAGATAAATTAAACTAATAGGTTGTGAAGGATTTTTTTAGAGTAATAAACCGCTAAGCCAAGTTTTTTAAAATTAGTTTTACAAAAAACTCTATCAAAACACCTTGTAATCTTATGCCTGATTATTACAGTTTACAACATGGCTCTTCTTAAAACTTAAATAAAAATGACTTCTTAAAATAACAACCTTATTATAGCCAGGCTTATTGGCAGATAAAGACGCCCCCATATAAAATAATAACATTGAAATCCAAAACATCTCAATTTCTTATCAAACCTGCCAATCTTCAAAACAAAGCACAATTTTCAACGTTTCTTACATCACGTTACGTGCCGTTCACACTGGGGTATTTAGCATTCGGCTCAGTACAGTTTAGGCGATCTATATGGTAAATAGACAGTCTTGAGATATTAGCCCAGATTTCAGTCGTAAAGAAACTTACCTACTTGCTCAACACTCAACACATGTTATTTCGGTGTAGATAGGGAATATGAAATACGATATTTTTTGGTCTATGGGCGGTGTTCGGTCGGACGATAAAGAACTACTGTTACTGTATGCTGAGTTAGCCTTTATTTACACATAATATAAGCACGTATCTATTAAATAAATGTGTCTTGTTTTAGGGGCTTGAAACCGGTTTCAAAACCCTGATGACATCGCTTTTTTCTGAGTAATTTGTTGTTGTTGTATCTTTAACATATCAGAAACTGCTGCAGCTTTTGACTCGATATTTGAAATAATAATCAATTTCGTGTGCCTTAACAGAGTCATAGAAAAAAAAAATGGAAAATCAAAATGAAGATTTTCAGTAGGTACTTATTTAGATGTCCCAATTTTAAAAGGACCTACAAAGTCAAAAGTCGTATCAAATAAAGGTAAAGTTTTGTCGATTCCAAAACAGTCATTGAAATTTCGGTAGGTTTTATACATTTCGAAATATTTGAAGAAAGTCGAAAAATGTATTGTCCTGATTGTATTGTTGTTATAAATAATGACATCATGTAATATCCTATTCTATTTTATCTTGCTATCGGATATCTTCTTTTACGACAACTATTATAAAAAATCTTCTAAGGCCAAAAAATTATTTTTGAAGTGTGTGGCGTACACCTTCTGGCCAAAGAAGAAATAAAAACTCATATCATCTTAAATACAATAAATGCATATTTATATTTACCTTCAAATAATTTTATTTCCATATTTGCAAGATGCCTTCAAGTAACATTTCATGCTTCTTTCAAAACTTACCTATTGTGCCATCTTCACCTTCAAAGTAGATGCAACTCTTGCATACCATGGAAAAATCGTAAGAAATTATAATTTAAAATACTCGTGAGATGAAGAAAAGTTATGATACCACATCTTGTCGCCATTTGTACTTAATAAATACATGCTCCATCAGCTTACTTTAAGCATGTCTGTTTGTAATGTTTCTTTATTTGTGTGGTATAATAAAGTATTATTTATCTATCTATCTTGCGAACATGAGTCTGTAGCTACCTCATGAATTGATCAATCGAGGCTTCCGGCGATTGGGACCGCTAGGTAAAGGGACCGCGGTCCCTTTCGCCGGATTGATTTAATTTTATCATCCTTCTTCCGGCGAATGGGACCGCTCTCAAAATGATCGAAAAAATCCATGTTCAAAGCAAATAAAGTACAGTCAAAGTAAAAATTTAGTAGGTATAGAGAGTAATATCAAAAAACAAAACTCTTTGATTGAGGACATTGTTTATTTAACAAATACAAATTATCAACAAAAAATCTTGCATCTGAGCCAACTTTGTTCCATGTAAAAAACGATTCTTTCAGAATAATTTACCCAACAACATAACAGAATGTGATAGCATTAGTATGCATAAAAATATGCTGAAAGCAGGTGTCTACTCAATAGAATAATATTACTATAGTATATAACTTATAAATAAAATCATTAGTCATCATAATAACTTTAGTTAAGCTTCAGAGCCCAGGAGTAGGAAAAATTTGGTATTCTAGGAAAAAATTCTATTTATTTATATTTGGAAAAATCGTCCGTCGGAGCTTTAAACCTACGTTCCATTTTATAGGCTTATTTCCATAGGTCCATGACCCTATTGTTTTCAAAAAACATAGGTTCATACATTGATTACCAGCAGGTTTAATAGGTAATATTTCCTTTCCCAGCAGGTCCATGGAATGTTTAGTACAGTCAGCCTAATACGTGACAGTCAATATAATTATAATGATGATGAACACATTCTTAGAGCAGAAAAGATAATTAAAACGTTAAATAACATTAACCTCTGCTAAATAGACTCAAAAATCACAGTTTAATCTCCTTAAAATTTTCACACGTGGTCCAATAATTATTTAATTTAATCTTTAAATTTATTTAATATTACGCAAACTTACAACAGGCGTTATAAACGAACAAAGTATGCTCCAGTGCGTTATTTCCCAAACCATCTGATAGTCATAAAGTCCGAGTTACGCATGCAAAGTGTGAGTCTTACGTTATTGCACTGGTACAGTGGCATCCATTATATGAAATCACAGAAATAAGAACAGTGGCGTGAGGTTCAAATGTGTGAACTGAGCAATCTCACCGTTGCCGACAGGTGAGATTCAGGTCAAAACAAGGGCTTCTGGTTTCCCTTAACAAATACGCAATGATATATTGAGTCGCTAGTATAAATAGGCTATAATATATATATATAAAAAAATAAAAATACTGGATAATCCACACAGCATCATCTAGCCCCAAGCTAAGCAGAGCTTGTTTTATGGGTACTAGATAACTAGTATACATATAATAATACGAGTACCTCTATCTATACATATTTTTTTTATTATACATAGAAAACGGCCAGAACCCTGAACAAAGATTTGCAGATCGTTTTGTTCTGAGGCGGGAATCGAACCAGCAACCTCCTGCGCCGCAAGCGGACCTTCGCCCACCGCGCCACAAATGTCGTCAATAAGCATACCCACATCATTATTAGTAAGGGGAAATACAGATATCGTGGAATGAAAAAGTTTTCTTCACCAAATGCTTGACCCAGAGGAGACCAGCTATTCTTCAGCTGTTCTTCATTGCGACCATCAAGGGTGTAAAATATAACTAAAACAACTTATTTAATAGTACTTATTAGGATATTTGACGACGTAAATCTTTTCTAAATATTTCAAATAGTACTAAAAATACAGAAATTTCTAAAACTGTTATGAGATATACAAACCGTTTCTCTTTTTGACCACCACCATCAATCGATGGATAGACACCATAAGGGGTTAGAAACCGATCTTAATACCCTAAAACTAATTCAGTAATTCAGTATGATATTTATTCACAAAAGACATGGTACATAATACGGCCGAGTACAGGCACGTGAATTTCATAAATTAAATACTTATCGCTCATTAGGGGAGGCCTATGTCCAGCAGTGGACTATTATAGGTTGGTGATGTGATGAATGATGAGATCAGATGTCATATAACTAATTAAATTAAACGAAATAAAATATTAAGAAAGGTAACATTTCCACGTCCAATAGACGACGCTTTGGTAGTTTGACGAGAGTTTTGAAGATTACAAGTTACAAAATGGTTCAGTCATACATCAATAATCACAATGGTACATGATTGCGTTTGTTGTTGGATTATATTTAAATGTATGGCACAACGCTACCCACCATAGATGATATCTTGATATTATACAAACAAAATGTCAAGGTATTCTAGCTTTCGAAGTAGAGCAAAAATATCAAGTGCTTTGTCATAAATCTAAGCGATAATAACAAGTTGTATCTAGAATATGAATAAAGCCGATGCCAGACGTAGCTATATTTATAATAATATGAATCATAGCAAGGCATAGCGCGATAGTACGTGTGGTTAGAGAGGGGAACTCAAATCTAATATTTTGGGTCGAACGGAGCAAAATACCTATTGGGTAGAAAAATCTTGGGTTGAACGGGGCAGCACTCTTATCTTTACTAATTTTCGAATTCACACACTCAACTATAATTTATATCCCTATGACGTCACCAAGTTATTTATATAATTATATACTGCTATTTACGTTATTGTATAACACAATGCGTAAGCTAGGCCGGCCATAAGTGAAATGAAGGCAAAATATATATTAGAAAGAACATCGTTTCCCTGCTTGCTATAATTGCTATAATCTATACTAATATTATAAAGAGGAAAGATTTGCATGATATGCAATAAGACTATCTTTGTCGAATATTGTTGGTATTTTGTAAAGTTATAAATATGATAAACTATTAATCTTTTTGCAGTGAGTTTCTATGTGAGATTTCCAATTCAGCTGTTTGTCGATATTTAGTCCTAGAATAAACCACTTATGTTTTACCTGTTATGCTGACTCTACCTTTTTATTTTGGAGCGCTGAGGAAGCCTTATGATTTTTAAAATAATATTACCAATAAAAACTTGGAACTGGGTGGAACGCATTCTTCGAGCGCGTTGGAACTACCCATTTTTTGTACTACCGATTATTCGTAGGCACTCATAATTGCAGTCGATTTAGCTTTTCACGGTTGCTTTCTCTTTTTTTAAGCAGGAATTTTTAAAAGCTACTATCACGAAAACCTCGTTAGTTACATGGTTTTCGCGATAGATTCGCTAGTACTGATTTTCGTGATATCGTTGCGTTGGTCATAGGGACAACAAATAAAAAATATACAAACAAGATGTTATAAAATGAGAAAGTATTATAAAGTAAATTAAAACTCTCCTGACAAATTCCGTGCTGGCACTTTCAAACATAAAATGTACAAAAAGCCAACATCACGCGGTGTTCCCAGGCGGTCACCCATCCAAGTACTGACCGCGCCCGACGTTGCTTAACTTCGGTGATCGGACGAGAACCGGTGTATTCAACGTGGTATGGACGTTGGCGATTAAAGAGTTGAAGTTATTTAACTACTTCAATCATCAATCGAAAGATTTTAGAAGAATTGTTTGATTGTTCTTTTTACAAATAAGCAAATCTTACCTCTTTATAATATTATTGATTAGATAAACCTAATTAAGTACATATTTAAGACTACTTACCATACAAAATGTCATCATTTTTAACAAACAACACTACTGTATCTATCTATTTGCACATTTTGTATATTCTTAGTTTTTTCTTAATTTAACAGGCGATTATCGTCGGCTTCCTGAACATGTTTCGTGGAAATTACAAAATATTACCTTAAAATAAGTAATCGATAATACATTTTGTACTCTGACGAAACGATAATATCACATAACTAACTTGACACATTAATAATCAATATCCACTCAAAAGCCAGAACTCATAATAATCAACCTTGATACCTACAGTTAGTAATTAATAATTAAATTAGCTATTACCCTGCATTACCTAATGAACTATCGAATTCCATTACCATTATCGCTCCTCTAGTTACGTCAGATTGCGTCATGGTGGGCAAGTGAATCTGTAGGGTAACCATAAATAATTCCATTTCTAAGGAGAGTTTGGAGCACTATAAAAACGTAGCATTTGAGGTCAAGGACCTGCATAGAGAGCTAAGCGTAAAGACACCAGATAATCTTACAGTTCCTAGCTGTCTGTGGCACACTAGCAAACAATCTATCCATTAATAATGCCATTTGTTAGGAGATTTTTAGCACAATAAAAACGTAACATTTGAGGTCAAGGACCTATATAGTCAGCTATGGGAAGAGATACCAGAGAATCTTACAGTACCTAACAGTTTGTGGCACACTAGCAAACAATCTATTTATTAATTGCATTCATGTCCATTACAAGTTGTTAAATTTTATTAGGTAGAATCTGCATGAACCCTGTAAGGGCGTTGCAATCTAAGTTCAACAAACTACAATAGGTCTAGCTTGGCAGTGATAGAAAAACCACGTAAAGCTAAACACAAATAAAAAAACTTAGACACGGTTTGAGACTCAAGACTAAGTGCTTAATGCTGTAATGTATATAATACAATCCAAAATTTTCTGCCACGGCGATTTATCAAAGATTAAAATGTTTTAATATAAGGAACCTGTTGTTCGCAAAACAAGTGAAACGAAGGTTAATTTTAGGTTGTATGCAATTATAAAAAGTAATAAATTATTAAGGAACTTAGAACTAGGTCAAATATTAACAAAAATAGGAAGCGATGCAACCTGCAAAGGTAAAATACGACATGCAATGCCCTGTTATACACCTGTTATACAGTTTATAACTGTTTCAATTGTAAATTCATTCATATGTATCTATTTTATTTGGTTCTAATTTACTTTGTTAATCAGTTAAGTTGATACCTATTTTGTAAATTTTTGTGGAAATATACAAAAAGAGTTAGAAGATTTTCGCATGGTTATTAAAAAAAAATTACGCACATAGGTACTACACGTTGTTGTTGTTACATTATTAAAGTTTTCATACGGATTCCTAATTTTTTTTGTACACGGTATTTTATCGCTAATCATCAGGAATAATGTAGTAGGTATTCTAATAGTGAAAAAAAAATTCAAATCGCTCCAGTAGTTTCGGAACCTATTCAATCCAAACAAACAAACAATAATATTTATCCATAATTATTAGTTCTATTTTAACGGGTTATCTAATAATTATGTGTTCAGATCGCGTAAATTAAAAAAATATTTATATTCTTCCATATAATATTATAGACTAACTAAATATCCGAAATAATCAGTAATCACAGTCACCACAGTTACCAGAGAAAACCCACCTCTCGACCCGATTCCAGTAGCTTTCATACCTCTAGGGCACGACGAAAGTAAAAACGATGCCTCGACTCTTTACTGAATGAGACTCGCCACTGCATCGAGAGATTGTTGCGTCACTGATTGTTCTCAACTTAACTACAGACTTTTGAGTTTAAAGTTGTTAAAATGCTTGAACATAACAATAATCCTCGCGTCCTCGAAGCTACGCGTTCAAGCATGTATGCATTTTATTTTAATTACTATAGAGTTTATTTTCGAGTGCGTTATAAAAATCCTCTTTGCTCTTCCAGATTAGTGGATAGTGGAAGTCTATACCAAAACTCAATAAAACAGCTGCTACAATTTTGGTTTCTTCCCAAGACTTGCAGCCATTGTCTAACTTGAAATCCATTACCATTGAACTTTAAACCGATTACCATTTGTAGACCTAGTTAGAATGTTGTCGGTATTGTCTATAAGGTATTCAACTGGTCTTCGGTTTCAGCTATTTACACAAAACGAAAGTGACAATCGAAGTCCAGGCTAGGTTTGAAATGCCAAACTGAAGCCGATTACGATTACCAGTTGAGTTAGACAATAGAGCTGCCGGTACCATGATCCTCGAGCGCCATTTTGCTATCTGTTGGTCTATCGTGATTTCCAGATACGGAGGCTCCACTTCAGTCGTCACGTACGTAATCTCGAGTAAAATAAGAAAATAAAATAAATATTTTTTATGTGAGTACTAAACTGTAATTTTTTTTATTTCTTTTCAGTTAATAATAATAATTAATATAATAATTTAATTACTGACATGTAAATCGGCTACACGAATATTGTATTTCTGTAACAGTTTTACCAACATACCGACATCATTATCAATCTTTGGCGCATAAAACTTTAAAATAAATATATAACTTGATGTTATACAGTCTGTGTTATACATTATACAAAGCCGGCGAGTTGGTGTTACATTTCAATGCATGAATATCACAGCGGACTTATTTTGTCATCTGACCGGGGCGGCGGCGACCTATTCATACTATACTATACTAGTAATATAGTATGTATAGGTAGCATAGTCTACTCCATAAACAATCGTCATCATTATCATCATCAGCCTATAATAGGCCACTGCTGGACATATGCCTCCAAAAACTATATCTGTAACTAGGCTACAACATCATCATCATCATCTGCCTATAATAAAAGTCCACTGGACATAGGCCTCCCCAAATGAGCGCCATAGATGGCATTATTTATCATTTGGAGGTTATTGCCCATAATATAATAACTAGGTATACACAAGTATATACTAGTAATATCCTACAATCATTTCTCAACTTATAGATCTAATTTAATCCACCTACAATCAAGTAGTTATAACATAACCTATCTTGTAGTGAGTCCACGCGAGTTATGTAATACACGGACACGGCCAAAGAAAGTCCATGTTTACTTATTTAGCGGCCGGCGGGTACAGTCAGCCACTTCAATATCTTTAGTGATTGATTTTTTTCAGAAAAATTAAATAATCTTTAAGGTATTTGTTGATATTGGCCCTAAAATAAGTTTTTTTACCATCCATAACTGTTCTTATGTCGCCTGAAATAAATGATTGGCCAAATCTTGGCCCCCAGATATCCAGTTGCCTTTGTGGCAACCAAATTCTATTTTCGTATCTCTATCTAAACTATAAACAATAGAACAAATTTAGAGTCAGTTATTTAATAAAAGCTTACAAAAAGTTCTAACAAAGTCACGGTTTCTTGTTCTCTTCTTTAATTTACCTTAAAAAGATTGAAGTGAACAATGAATTAAAGTGATACGAAAAATAATACTGGGAAAAACATGGAATTTATGACGTGTCCGAGTCCTGTAAGTTCCAAAGTAAATTAGGCACTTTGATTTTGATTTTGCAGTATTCCGTCCAGTTTTCCGCTACCCCCATGCAGCAGTATACCAGGCTGACTGTACCTCCACATACTTGTAGCCTCGCCCATTTCTCCTAGACGCAAGGCGGTCCATTGCATCACCAAATTACCGTGGACATGTGAGGGTTTCTTGTTTTGTCACATAACTTAAGGCTTTTTGTAACATTGCACTTTTCTGTTTTGTTGGCAGACTTCATACTTAGCACATTAATATTAGAAATGCGAAAGTTTTGGTGAATGGATGGATGGTTTTACCCCTTTACGATAATTATCTTTTTTATTGGAAGCAAAGGGAACGGACTTAAAATTACAGAATAAATAATAACAAATAGTGCCCCAAGCTAGGTTTAAGGTAGGCTAGAAAAGACGGGATCGAACCCGCAACCTCCTGCATCAGACTTTCGCTGAAGCCGGAATCCCAGTTACAGTGGAATATATTGTATTATTTACCCTATTCCCTATAGTAGTATATGTATTATAAAATGTATCCTTCTTTTATTATAAAAAAAGTGTGTGCGAAATTGCAGCAGATATAATATATTTTTACGTGAAGAGGAACAAATGCCTTTCCAAAAATATGTATAATCATCGAAATGTCGCATTTATAATAATTAGTGCAAGAAATATGATAATATTATTTTGTAGAAAGTTTTAAAAAAATATCAAACAAACGGAACTTGATCTGTGTGACCCATATCACAGGATGCGTAAAAAATGTTCCCAAACGATTAAATACCTACATAGTAGTGGAAGAAAAAATGTAACCTGCCCGGTTATGGGGTAGGACAGGGATGAATCTTAGGACTGCGTCACGAATTTTTATGACCACTGTCTGATTGAGGTCTATTGAAAACGAGGTGATTAATTTTATGACATTTCTTTGACGATTTATTACCAACTTTTAAACCAAATTGCCAAAAAATAAGAAACATTCATTATGTAAAGCTGTTTATAATGCCTGATTTAGCCAAGCTAAGCAGAGCTTGTATTTCTGGGATTGAAAAAATAGCTCATATACATAAAATAATATTGATAGATGTTTTGATTAGTATCAATCATCACATAAAAATCGGGAACAAAATATCTGCAGATCATACAAACCTTTTTCCTGACGCGAGAATCTAACACGCTCACATCTGAGCCCCAAGCTAACTGCTCACTGCACCACAGAAAGTCTTCATACTACATATTTGATAATCATTGCACGTAAATTTTAATTGTAAATTACATTTTGCTGTTTTGGAAATAAGTACATTCAAATATGCTGTAAAATATGTTTTAAGCAACTTTCATATAAATTAGCTAAATGTTATCAAGATAAGAGATAATCAAACTATATTAATTATGAAATTAGACTATATTTGGTTATAAATTTACATAAATGTATTTCCTGCACTTGTAACATTACCATAACCACCTACAATAGTTGCTAACCGTAGATATTCCTGAAACAAAATAAATTTCATTACTCCTATCAATTAATTGTCATGTAGGTAATTTAGCACAATACTCGTATTCCACCGAACCACAAAATCAAGTTCCCATCACTTTCTTTTCAGAGAAATGAATCATTTAACCAAATTGAATAACTATTAGCATAACCTATTACCGAATTCGTAATATATCCGAGAAAACATTAATAAATGAATATTTATACCATTAAATCTTGGTAATCCTCAATCCGGACCTGTAGAGCTAGATCCAACCTGGCAAGTCGGTAGAGAAAGACGTATCCAGTCTTTTCTTAACTCTCGTGGTGTTACGACGCCTTTGTGAAATGATGAACCATTTTTGATTGATGTAAAATGTGATTCAGTCAACAAGCTGAGCTGTTTTTGATAAAGTTTTTGTACGGTTGGAATTTCGGAACTTTTGAACGGAGTGTTTTATCCGGATTTGTTGCGGTGGAGATTTTTAAGGTATTTATAGAAACTTCGTTACTGTTATAAATTTTACTAAATATTAACTTTTTTAGTTAGACACTTTATGCTCATAAATAAACATATTATTTATATTAAAGTTATCTTACCATTTCCAAAATTGTGTTGCCACTTCTTCGTGAATGATTGTGCCGTTTCATGTAAACAATGAAAAATTAAAATTATAATAATAATTTTATAATAATTATTTTTTAAATTAATTATTTTATCGATACCCTATTTTTTACAAACAGTGACGAAATTACTTTAACTAATATGTCACGAATTCTTTAGTGCTTAAATTTTATTTATTAAAATTAATTTGTACACAAATCTAGGTCAGGAATCTAAAATAAAGCTTCTTAACTACAGGACCAATAGCTAAGATTATTATTAAGCTGGGTACCCTCAAACCCGCTGAAACGTCGGGAATTTCAGACTAATATTAGAAATGCGAAAGTTTTGACGGATGTATTTTTTTTTATCTTAGTACCAAAGTTGGGAATTTCAGACTAATATAAGAAATGCGAAAGTTTTGACGGATGGGTTTAGTTTTCATCTTTCTTCGCGTCTGAAAGCTACTGAAAGTATCGGGATGAAATTTTGCAAATAATTTAGTTCTATCCCGGAATAACATTCAGGCTACTTTTCCCCAGAAAAACGAACGAAACCGCGCGCTGGAGCTGGTGATGATTAAACGCTAATGCGCTGGTTATCTATAAACGCGATAAATTCATTATGAATGTAAACTACGACCCTTGTTTGTGCTGGCAGAAAAACGACATTTCATCCCTTAACGGGACTTTATCAGGGTGATATTGAAAATGAATTCGTCAAAGTTACGAAATTTTTTATAGTAAACTGGCAAATGCCCGGGGTTCGCGCCAGAATTTCAATAATTATAATTTCTTCATCACACTTACTGGTTTACACGTTGGGTTTCATTATTGAGGTTTTCATATGGATCAACTTTTTAAAATATTCTTATTAAAATATTCTACAGTAGGGTACGGCGTCGTACAATGAACCGGGTAAATTTTAGGTGCCTGTAGTTTTTACATTTTTTAGCTTTTGCTATTGTTTTTTGCCCTGTCGTATGCAGAATTTATCCGACTATCATCGTGCATACTAATTTTTTGACAGTTGGGCCTAGTTTGAGTAGGAGAAATGTTTTTTTAAAAACTCAGCTTTGGTTCATTGTGTCCACTAGGCAGTACAAATTGAACCGGGGTATTTTCCACATTGAACCACCCTTTACCACCTACCTAAATATTGGTATTTATCAATTTCAAAGCATGGCAAATAAAACAATGGTAAATTTTTATGATTTGCTTTATTACCGAAAGGGCCAGTCTTATAAATGTTAAAAAATAACAATTAAATTACACTTCAGAAGTGTAATTTTATCGGTTAGTGAAAAAAATTACAAATATTTTGAGCTAAATGCTATTATTAAGAGATCAAATTTCTTATGAACACAAACACTATAATTTAACTTAGTTTTAACGAATTATTTTAACAGTATCTTCTATATCAAAATGCAAACAAAAATCAGTACACTTCAGTGCAAAAAAAATTGCTTACTATGACCATATTTGTGATTTGGCATAATTGTTCGTTGCAGCTGTGACGTCACCTTTTATTCTAGAAGTTACTTTGGTCCGCGCCATCCTATAAAAATTCCTTTTTAAATTTATTAGTTTATAATTTACAGTTAATATGCAGTTTTTTTTGTGACTTCACACAAAACAGTACAATTGCACGGAAGTGTAATAAGTTAATATTACACAGTGAACTGTGGTTCAGTCTGTACTTCATGTATGTGGTTCAAAGAGAGACACCGCACGTACTTCGCAATAATCTCAAAATTTCACCGGATAAACCAGGGCATAAGACCAAATATCATGCATTAGAAAGCTAAATATGTGCACTATTACACGTAATTATTTAAATACTGACATTCAATACCGAAAACAAATGAAAAATCAAAGAAAACTGATGAAAAAACTTACTTTTCCGATCGATTTTAGTAAAAGTTCTCGTCCAACCTTCGTCATTCACGGGATCGCCGCGCAAACTCAGCGGTGGGTAGGGGGGCTGTAGGGACCTTATTTACCGGCACAAGCGCGAATCGGCAACGTTGCATATTCGAATACTTTCGATGGTTCAAGGTTGCTGTCTGGTTCAATGTACGACTACCGACCCTATCTGTTTTTCAGGAATAATGTGGTATGAAATAAGTTTTCAAAAGGGCCCAGTAGGAACTTTTTTCGGTGCCTTTTCAATTCAAACAACCAAATCTTTCCTCTTTATATATATAGAAAAACGCGTTTAATGTCCATAAATACTTTAAATAAACATAAATAGTAAAACAAATCTTTGAATAGATTTGATTTTGAAAGTGTTTTTAATTTGACATGCAATTGAATGATTGCTAGGAACTCTAGAAAGTAGTAATTTATCTGCGAAAGTTTGAGTTCCTTGCAATAGCATAAGTTTTATAGAAAATTGCTTTTGCGTTTCTACGTTCAAATAACTGTGTCTTATGAATGTTAGTGGGTTAACTACGAACCTAGTTTGTTGGAAGAATACCGACGTTTTCTGTTAACATTCAATAAGAATTTTAAATCTACAACAGTTATTATTGTTAATTTAACGTTTATTTAGGTCAAAGTATTAGAAAAAGAATAGAATAAAATAATTTATTTGCACTAACAGGCTTACAGTGATTAGTTATAAACAAAAAGATGATGATGATGATGATGATTCCTCTATTCGTTAATTCTGATTTGCTGATCAATGAAATTTATAAATTAGGTAAAATCTTTATTAAAAAGAAAATAACAATCAAATAACCAAATTAGAAGTATTACTTACAATAAAAACAATAGAACTAACTGCAGACTGTTGCAAACAATCTAAAGGTAGCTCAACCGATCCACTGATTGACTTCTGAAAAGACGTTGGGGAAACTAATTGAATCTTTAGCATTTGTAAGCTTAAGATTTGTTGGTCAACGAAGCTACTGGACTGATTTAAAATTTTCTGCACTAAAAGATAGCTACATAATATCCCCGAGTGATATATATGCTTTAGGTAAATACAACGTTAACAGATCCAAGGGCAGGTATTTTGTATACTCTCCTATTAAAATAAAATATACAAGTATATAAATAAATATACATGTAAAGTTTAATAACCAAACCTTAAGAAAAAAAACACAAAGACTTGAATCTTATTTTTTTATGACACCAAAATCCACTGCCGGTGTCATCAAAGAAAAACACACGTTTTTATAAACTAGAGAAAACATCTTCATCTTTATGGCACATTTATGGCGCCAGCATTTTTATATTAAACCAGTAACATAATACTAACTATTATTATGATATTTTAAACTAGTAATAAAATCTAAATTAAACCAGTAATATAATAATATTAAACCAGTTATATAATATTAACTATTAGCTGCCTGTAGTTTGTTCGCAACAGTCTGCAGTTATCTCAATTGTTTCAATTGTAAATACTAGCTTTTATTTAGTTAGATAATTGTAATTTCCTTAAAGGCTTTTTGCCCTGTAAAAAAAATTATATAATATTAAACTAGTAATATAATATAATATGTATTATAACCAGTTACCCAATAGTTGATCATGTCATCGAACCGCCTTTCGCTAAGAGGAAGAAAGTTGACAATAATATGCAAACACGGAGAAACTCATAACTATTGCTTAATACATAACCGGAACTTAAAAATTAGTACGAACCAGCGAAAAATTTGGCAAAATGAACCCTAATCAGACTTAATACAGGTTATAAAGTAAAGTATTCGACGACCACTGTGGCGCGGTGGGCGAAGGTCCGCCTACGACGCAGGAGGTTGCGGGTTCGATTCCCGCCTCGGTACAAATATTTGTACGATCTGCAGATATAATTTGTTCAGAGGTTCTGGTCGTTTTCTATGTATAATAAAAAATATCTATCTATTTCATAATATGTATTATGTATATCAGTTATCTAGTACCCATAACACAAGCTCTGCTTAGCTTGGGGCTGGATGATGCTGTGTGGATGGTCCGGCATCATTTATTTATTTTATTTTGTATAATGAACCATAGCAGGTGGTAAAGTTTTTTTTATTGGTATGTGATCTAGTTTTGGTATTGATTGTTTGTTATGTAACCTTGTTTGATATTTCATGATTGCTTGTCTATTTTTGATGTTGTTTTATAGGTATCGTAGGCGTTGATTTGTTAAATTTGGAGTAGGTATACGTAAATGGAGACTGAAAAAAAAAATATTTTTGGAGTTTATTGTGCTTTCCTTTTTGTTAATATCATAAATTCTAGTTTACTTTTGTACGCATATTATCGGTCTATAAAAATGTTAAAAATTTTATGATTGCTTGTCTATTTTTGATGCTGTTTTATTATAAGTCGTAGGCGTTGATTTGTTTAATTTGGAGTAGGTTTCGTCAAAGAAGACTTTGTAAAATAAATTGTTACATATTAGGAGTATAGCTTTAATTTGGCTGAATTTATTAAACGTGTTAAAACACATCTTTAAATTATTCATGTAAAATACTTCGACATCGGGTCAATAACCCATTTTCATAATAATACGAAACCACTTACGTGATAGATGTGTAAATCTAAACTGTATGAATAAAATGTAGAGTAAACTCACGCAAGTTTTTCATTTAGGTATATTCAAGCACAGTTTTACCAAATAATGAAATAGGTATAATATACGGTTGTAAAAACAATCTTACCTACTTAGTGCTTGTTCATGTTAAGTCCATCCCAAGGTTGCATGGAAGAGATCGTTCATAGCGATAAGGCCACATTAGAAGTAATATTTTATTTAATTGAAACAATTGAGCTAACTGTAAACTATTCCAAACAAACTACAGGGAGCTCAATTGTCTATATTAATACCAGACGGAAGTGACTCCAAGACGGTGAAGTGGCACTAAATTGGTATTGTATGATACCAATGAATTTTTTGTTTTGCCTTTATTATAATTATATTTTTTTTATATTTAAGAGATACGATGTATAAGATATTTGACATGTAATAATAGTATTATGAATAAATTTCTGTATTTCTGACGCTGGCTGTATT
Source organism: Eupithecia pulchellata (assembly GCA_963931895.1). Lineage (NCBI taxonomy): Eukaryota > Metazoa > Arthropoda > Insecta > Lepidoptera > Geometridae > Eupithecia > Eupithecia pulchellata. Next base: position 7,585,167 of record OZ007543.1, read on the forward strand.
GGCACTAAAGACCAGCTCTCGGGTCACACGTCACTTCGACCAGACGCTTAATTTTATGAAAACCTGATTATGCTTTATAAGAATAATATATAAAAACTGATATCACTTTTGTCGACAAGTGTGTACTAGCATAGATCGATCGCGTGCGATGCGCGCGCCGGCTATCTAGTGCAGTGGGACGTGCAAATGCATTGTCATACGGCATTTTGACGGAGTTATACAACGAATTATGAAGATTTTGTTACAATTCAAGCATTTCTTGGTCTGCTATATCAGTAAATAGTTAAACAAAGAAACAAACATAAAATATGTATGTAGGTATGTGTTACATCTGCCTTGGCTTGTTCTATGTGCTATTTGCGCTTTGTTTTAATAATCTGTAAGAAAAAATAATATTAAAATTTTTATGATGATATTTCAGGAGTGATTTTTTATATAATTAAATTTATGAAAATTATCTTAAACTTACTTTCTTACAAAAAATTCGTAGGACTCTTTGTTTACAGGTTATGCTATCGCTTTGCATTTTGATATGTAGGTACCTATTCTATCAAAAGTTATATGAAAAACAGAAAAAAAAATATAAATTAAATAAATATAGCTATTCACTTTGTAGTTTCACCATCATCATCAGCTTATAATACTCCACTGCTAAACATAGGCCTCCGCTAATGAGCCCCATAGATGGCATTAACAATTTCGTAGTGTAACAATAGTTAATTAATTGGACTTCAGCCATTTTCTCATACAACTATCGTAAGACGATAAGAGAGTGGAGTTCCAACTCTCTTGTACACGACAGAGATGTATCTCTACGAACAATATTATACCTACTCGTTAGAATATCGTCCGTATATATCTCGTGAGCAAATGGACCCGCACAAATTCCTCGCACACGACCGGCGCCCGCGTCGCTTTTCCGCCAGTTTCAGTTGCAACTAGATCGCAGCAATTTCACTTCATCTTGCTCTTTCTAACCCATTGCCGGTATAGCAATTTATTATTTTCCTAGTTTCAAATACAAATAAATAAAAATAATTATTTACCAGATTATGAGATTATCGATTACAGAAGACTTAATGCTACATTAATATATAGGTACACTAGCGGTCCGCCCCGGCTTCGCATTGCATTGTGAGATTTAATATTTATATTATTAAAAAGTCAATGGGGCAAAAATTCCCATCCACCCCATTAACTTGAAAGATGGGGCGAATGGGAACTTTTTTCCCCAACCAACCCATTGATGAGGAGGTTAATGGGGTGGATGGGAATATATCCAAAATGGCATTTTTCATGCGAAATCTTCATTTTTGAAAATATTCTATAGACTATGTTCACAAGACAAAATTTAGGATGCTTCTGGTGAAAGAATTTTTCAAATCGGTCCGTAGTTTCAGAGCCTATTCAATTCGATCAAACAAACAAACAAATCTTTCCTCTTTATAATATTAGTATAGATATATACAACTTATCCTTACTGTTAAAGCTACATTTATAAGCAGACTTACCGCGATACAGGCTCGCTTCATGCGGGGGCCGCCATTGATGTGTACCTACTTATTTCATAAGTTACAATACAACACAAAAATGCTACTTTATTGTACATCAAGAATAGAACATAGGTACCAAAAGACATTACATACAAGTACAATGGGCCTATCGCTTAGAAGCAATCTCTTCAAGGCAACCTTTATCAACCTTTATTATCCATGAGCTGAATGGAAAGGTTTGATTCAACGTCGTGACGGACACTTTTTCTAGTATACTCACCTTCTTATTATAATAATAAGTGTATAAATAACCACAGACAGCTTGTTACAAAATGAAACGACTATCATTACACTGAAGCCGAATTCGTTTTGTATAGTTTTAGGGTTCTTTACAGAACTCATAAATCGGAACCTTCTAGTATTATACTTTTATCTTTTGTCATTGCCCAGCTGTGGGACACCAGGATTTATAACTAACTTTTTCAAATTGGTCCAGTAGTTTCGGAGCCTATTCTATTAAAACGTACAAACAATAAAAATTTTACTCTTTATTTTTTTATAGACAACATTTTATAACACGTAAATCAAATAAAAACAAATCATTTATTTGCAGACAACGTGTTACGAGTATATTTGTTATTGAAAAGCATAGAAAAAACACACTTTAGTTACAGCGCAATAATCTTAAAATCGATCTCTAACACAAACAAAGATTATATGGGTATTTTAATTATAACTCTCTTATAACTTTAGTGCTTCAGTTTAGATCTTTTTTTGACTACACCTTGTTTTTCTGTCATTTTCTAAATCGTAGAATACACATAATTTTCGTATGTCACATCTAAAAAGGCACCTCTTAATTAAAATGTCCTGTGTGTCTAGGCTACTATTCTGACCGAAAAAAAAATACATTTTTGATTCTAGTTGGAACGCAAGTCAAAAACTGTCTTTTTGAGTCAATGCAAAAAAAAATCGTAGAGGGCATCCCTTCCTATACTATGCAAATCAAGCAAGACGTTTACCCCATAACAAAAGCTCTGCTAAGGTTAGGGCTAGATAATGTGGATTGTCTAATATTATTATATACTATAGAAAAAACTTTGTTTGTTCACAAACTGACCTAGGTACCCACTCAAACAAAAAAAATAATAATAATTTATTCATAATAACTTAGAACTAACAGAATAACAAATAATACTTAATCTTATTTTATATGATAAGTAAATGTACGTGCCTGAACTAGGTAAAAACCTGTTTTTCAGGCAAAAATTCAATTAAACTATCCGACGCGCTAACAGGTGTAAAACCACTATTATTAGTACGGAACCAATAACTCGACAATGGCACTCGCACCTGCCCAATACACAACTTTCGCCGAACCGGTCCACGGCCTCAGACTTTCTTCTCACCGTTTACGTTCCGTATTTTACGTTTATTACGCAAACGTAATTTACGTTGTATTTAGTTTGCGGTGATTTTTCTATTATCTATATCTATACTAATATAATAAACTATTTATAAAGAGGAAAGATTTGATTGTTTGTTTGAATTGAATAGGCTCCGAAACTACTGGACCGATTTGAAAAATTCTTTCACCATTAGAATCCTAAATTTTCCGTGATGAACATAGGCTATATAATATTTTCAAAATAGTTAGGGATCCGCATGGAAAATTCAATAATTAAACCGTGCGCTATATATTCAACCTCTTTTTCTATTATGGCGCGGCATAATAGAAAAAGAGGTTGAAGATATAGCGCACGGTGCTTGCTTTTTCTCTACGGCCAGTGTCAAATATGGAGTGTCGAGTCAATTTCAAAAACCCCAATGCTGTTAAAAAGTAAGGGATCCGTATGAAGACTGTGAAACCCATCATGTTAGTGTGTATAATTTCTGAAATTTTTGTTTAATACCCGTGCGAAGCCGGGGCGGACAGCTAGTTCGGTTATATTCTCACGCTATTCCATAACTGCATGGTATTTAATTTTGTTTAATTGTTTTAGTACCATGTATCAATTACAATTATTTGCTATTTATTCGCAACAGGCACGATAAGTGTGGTTTATTTGGAACTAGCTTCTGCACGCGGTTTCTTGTATAAAAAGTAGGCTCTATGTAATTCCCGATCATTATCATCGTGATCCGTTCAGTAGTTTTGGCGTGTAGCTTTAACAAACATCCAATGATCCGTTCAGTAATTTTGGCGCGTAAAATTAACAAGCATTCATCGATAGATCAATCTAATTATCAAACTATCATTATATTATGTATCATTATAATTAATATATATCATTAATATCATATCAAAGTCCTTTATTTCCTTTACACATTACAAGTCTCTTGTCTATTGTGTGTGTGGTTCAGACATGGCATAAAAGCTTTTACTTGAATACTAGCGGTCCGCCCCGGCTTCGCAGGGGTATTTAACACAAATTGAAATTTTCATACGGAACCTATATTTTGAAAATATTCTATAGCCAATAAAATATTAATCTCGGAAAATTTAGGATTTTTTTAAGAATTTTTCAAATGATCGAGTAGTTTCGTAGCCAAATAAACAAACAATCAAATCTTTCCTTTCTATAATATTAGTATAGATATAGATGACAAAACAATGCGACCTGCCTTGCCAACGGGCAACACATTGTATGAAGTTTCAAATACTGGTATGAGTTGGTAACCCATAATGGTGTAAACGGATGCCGGCAAGTTGGCAACATCCTCTTGGGGCGGATAGTGAAATGACTTTGAATTATCTTGGCATTTCCATTACGACATTACTAACCTACAAACCTTCGCAAGTATTTTATAATTTTATTGATCTACTTAAAGCTCTGCAGGTACATACATACATTTCTATTGTTTATTTTATTCTCAAACAAAATATAGATCTCAGTATACTGTTGTTATTTTTGCTGTAGGTAGGTACATTTATACTTAACTGTAGTTTATATGAGATCCTACGGTTTTAAACCGATTTGAAAAAGGAGAAAGTTATCAATTCTGCTTCTTTTCAATATTTTTTTTTATGGTCAAAGCTTTATTAACTCAGAAAATTACAAATAATTACAATTATTGTAAATACTAGTTCTAATGTGGTTATCTAATTATTGAATTAGGTATTAAATATTTTTTTGTCATATGAAAATATTTTATAAATAACTTAAGATAAGGTATCTTAAAATTTAACTAACATTATTACCTTAAGACCTTACTGGACTCTTAAAGAAATAAAGAATTAAATAAAGATTTATAAGAAATTTCAAGCCTCATGATTAAAATTCGGCCGTGTGGTGCCGGCATAGAATTTCACCACCCCAACTCTTCCCGTGGGTGTCGTAAGAGGCGACTAAGGGAAACACACCGGGGGGCGGGCAGCAGCGCCTTCTGCAGAACAACTATACCGAACTGCGATCCCCAATCCGCATGCCCAGCGTGGGGATTATGGGCAATAACCCCCAAATAATGATGCCATCTATGGCGCTCATTAGGGGAGGCCTATGTCCAGCAGTGGACTATATAGGCTGGTGATGTTGTATGTTGATGTTGATTAAAATTACTAACTAAAGTGATCGTAGTAATCGATTTTTTTAATCCAATATTTTTTAGGCAATGTAAAGAAGTTCACAAGTAAAACGCCTAACAGTTTCTAACAAAATCACTACAAATGAAAGATCTAACGACCCTGAAAACACTTCTCTAAGTTAAATCCATTTGTTTTGGATTAGAAACCAAATGAAATCAATAGACTGGATTCAGATTCAGATTCAATAACTTTATTTCTTTAGCCTTACAAAATAAGCACTTAGACAATTCAAATTTCATACAGTTAATTATTATAAAAAAAGAAATAAGTTGTTATTGATTTCTCTTCACTTAAATTTTTTGTCCACTAGTTGAAGAAGGACACAGCCATAGGCCATAAATAAGACATTGTGGTTGAAGAGTGGACACAGTTGTGGTCGGTAACCGAGTCCATTGCTCTCGGTTACGCTTCGTAGATCCGCATATTATGACATCGCATCGCCTGGCACGATTGAATACTGTATATTACCTCGTATTATAGTGTCTTTCTATCTATACTAATATTATAAAGAGGAAAGATTTGATTGTTTGATTGAATAGGCTCTGAAACTACTGGACGGAATTGAAGCATTCTTTCACCATTAGAATCTAAAATTTTCACAAACATAGCCTTAGTTTGTGAAAATTTTGGATTATATAGAAATTTTCGAATAGAATATTTTCGAAAAAGTTAGGGCTCCGCATGAAAAATTCAATTTTTTTAAATACTCGTAAGCCTATATAAATATAATAATGCACGATATGATAGATGAGTAAACAAAGACATCTGTCACTTATTTTTTACCAATATTTTCGAGATTTCACTTTGACTTTGTATAAGTATACCAATTAATAAGGAAATCCTTTATTAAATGATCAATAAAGGATTTCCTTATTGATTTTAACTATAACTCAATTTTTCTACGTGATTGATAACTCATCTTTCAAACAACGAAAAGGTATAAAAATATGAAACTAAGAGCATTTTCGTTTGTTTTCTCTTTTCGAGGTAACTATTATAAATAACTTTGACCGGATTCGCCAAACCTAATGTGCCAGAGAAACTAAAGGTAATACCTAGATAAATTTTAAAGTTCTTTTAGGGTTCCCTATCTAATAATCCTAATTGGTGGATCGCGTATGTACCGTACCATACAACTATAACACAAAACGGTGACACCGCTGTGCATGTATGCGTAATTGTCATAGGTGTCAAGTGTATTTATAAACTGTATAAGAGAACTCTAGTGAACTCAATTTACGTAATCTATACTAATATTATAAAGAGGAAAGATTTGATTGTTTGTTTGTATGTTTGTTTGTTTGTTTGAATTGAATAGGCTCCGAAACTACTGGACCGATTTGAAAAATTCTTTCACCATTAGAATCCTAAATTTTCCGTGATGAACATAGGCTATATAATATTTTCAAAAAGGTTAGGGATCCGTATGAAAAATTTAATAATTGAACCCTGCGCTGAATATTCAACCTCTTTTTCTATTATGGCACGTCAGAATAGAAAAGGAGGTTTAATAGCGCACGGTGCTTGCTTTTTCTCTACGGCCAGTGTCAGTTATAGAGTGTCGAGTCAATGTCAAAAACCCCAATGCTGTTAAAAAAAAGTAAGGGATCCGTATGAAAACTGTGAAACCCATCGTGTTAGTGTGTATAATTTCTGAAATTTTTGTTTAAAACCCGTGCGAAGCCGGGACGGACCGCTAGTGTATGAATAAAGATAGATTTTCTGGATTTTGGAAAAGGATCGTAACGTAATAGTGGTAAGTCTACTTACCTCAATAATTTTCATCCTATACCATAAACGGTACCAAGGTATAAGAAAACAGGCATCATTAAGGTTTACTTTATTGCCGTCAGAAATAAATACAAAAATCCGAAAACTCCAATTTAGTCAAAAATATTGGTTTCCAAAAGAGATCAGAACCTCGGTACTTCTCGTAACCAACCCACCCCTCTACCCGTAATCATGATATTAGACATGAAGCAAACTAAATTTTACGGAACCCTCCGTGCGCAAATCCAACTCGCACATGACGTTTTATTTTAATTTTCTCGTCCTGTTTATTAATAACCATCTAATCAAACCTCATTCAAGTCTATTAATTTATTCGACCGGTTAGTCAAAACCGGACGGCAATAGGTCAGTTTTTAACCGGGCATTGTGCGTGTTAATAATTATAATTGCTTATTTACGCTGTACGATTAAATCGTTTGATTAATAGAGCATACCTACATAACTACTTTTTTACTGTAAAGTTGGGTAGACGACAATGTTGCCAGATGAGTGATCGCCATTCGAAATGTTTTTCTATTGACCAATAGGGGCCATCAACATGTCATCATCATCACCAACATCACCAGCCTATAATAGTCCACTGCTGGACATAGGCCTCCCCTAATGAGCGCCATAGATGGCATCATTATTTGGGGGTTATTGTCCATAATCCCCACGATGGGCATGCGGGTTGGGGATCGCAGTTCGGTGTAGTTGTTCTGCAGAGGGCACTGCTGCCCGCCCCCTGGTGTGTTTCCCTTAGTCTTACGACACCCACGGGAAGAGTTGAGGTGGGGAAATCCTATGCCGGCACCACACGGGGCGAATAGGGAGGGGCCATGATAGAATATAATAATTGATTTCCACAAACTTATAAAGCATTGTTTAAGCACCTACTGAATATAATAACTAAGTATTAAATAACATTTAGGGGAGGCCTATGTCCAGCAGTGGACTATTATAGGCTGGTGATGATGATGATGATAAATAACATTTAATACTTAGATCGATAAAAGTACGCAATGGATTTTGATGAGTATACGAGTAGATAGAGTAATTCAAGAGGAAGGTTTATATGTAAACATGTACCCATGCAAAGCCGTGGTGCGTCGCTAGTTATTCATAAAAGTCTATAAAATTAACATTGTATAAGCAGATTTTCTATGTAATTTTTGCAATATAAGTTATCTTATTTAGAATAGATTTAACTTATGATTATTTCGTTTTATAGAGGTATATCAAATTGTACTTTTTAATTATTAAATGTTAGCATTGTTTTTATTTAATCTTATTAGATAGAACCTATAACCGTAGTATATAACCGTAATCACCTTAAATAATTAATGTTCTTTCACTAGGGGACAAAAAATTTAATTTAAGTAATGAGAAAATCAATAACTTCCTATTTCTTATTTTTTAAAATTAACTGTATTTATATTGAATTGTCTAAGTGCGTATTTTGTAAGCCTAAAGAAATAAAGATATTGAAATCAGAAATCTGAACCTATGTATAAACATGACGTCTAGTTCTAGAAAAGTATGGAATTATATGAGTTTTGATGATGATTATTATTATTATTATATCTCGCTAGGTATATCTTTTATTGCCATACGTCATAGTCATAATACTGCTTATTTAAGTTAACAGACTATCTATATCTATACTATCTATATCTATATCTATACAAATATTATAAAGAGGAAAGATTTGATTGTTTTTTTGTTTGTATGTTTGTTTGTTTGTTTGTTTGTTTGAATTGAATAGGCTCCGAAACTACTGGACCAATTTGAACAATTATTTCACCATTAGAATCCTAAATTTTACGTGATGAACATAGGCTATATAATATTTTCAAAAAGGTTAGGGATCCGCATGAAAAATTCAATAATTGAACCGTGCTCTGTATAATTCAACCTCTTTTCTATTATGGCGCGTCATAATAGAAAAAGAGGCTGAATATATATTCACTACGGCCAGTGTCAGTTATGGAGTGTCGAGTCAATGTCAAAAACCCCAATGCTGTTAAAAATAGTAAGGGATCCGTATGAAAACTGTGAAACCCATCGTGTTAAAGTGTATAATGTCTGAAATTTTTGTTTAATTCCCGTGCGAAGCCGGGGCGGACCGCTAGTTATGAATAAAGGGGTTTACTAAAGGAGTCAAATATAACTTATAACACACATTGAAATTCTATCGACGCCAAAACAAAGGCCATTTTCCATTGTATTTCAACAATGTATAGTGCGCGTCAGAATTAAGTACCCCCTTGTATACAAACTATTTTCGACTACTTCTAAATTCTAATTCCCTTGAAACTTGTCACAAATTTTCACATGCAAAAATTTATCACGCCGCCGCTCAGGATTGAACCACCCACCCATAATACTCAAAGTCTGAAATTACCAACAATAACCACTATTGTGTCCCAAATACGTTGAGATAGGGGGGGTACTTATATGTGACGCGCACTGTACTTAAAACGGCCTTAGAATTAAGTATTCAGTGCTTAGATAATTACGATAGTGGTTTTAAATTAGGAGAATGCGTTGGTGATGACATTCTGCCATGACTCAGTTAGAGCACGTAGGATTGGGATTGATGATGTATGTAGGTTTGTTGATTGATCATCATGATCAGGTAGGTATACTTAAAAGGTTAAAAATTTAAGAAAATTAGGTACATAAAATCCTCAGTGGGGCCTAAAATGTTTGAGGGGGTTGAGAAGGTAGCAAAAACCCCCATCCACCGCAATTCATTTTGGCAAACGATGGACCAAACACAATAATATATAGGTATCATTTCGAGGTTGTATTTCAATTTATTAGAAACTTTTCTCTTGAACTATGTACAGTGCGCGTCAGATATAAGTACCCCCCCTATCTCAATGTATGTGGGACATAATAGTTGTTATTTTTGGGAATTTCAGACTTTGAGTATTATGGGTGGGCGGTTCGATCCTGAGCGGCATGAGATAAATTTTTGCATGTGAAAATTTGTGATAAGTTACAAGGGAATTAGGAGTAGTCGTAAATATTTTGTAGTCAGGGGGGGTACTTATATCTGACGCGCACTGTACCTATTAATTTTAGTATATAATAATAGATATCTTTTAGATATTGTGTTTCAATTTATTAGAATACTTTTTGCTTGAACTAGGTATTAACTTTATTAGTATACAACAATATAAAAATTCAATAAAATAATTAGGAAATATAATGTATTTTAGTTCTCTGTAGTTTTGGCTTATTTGCGAAAAATGCAGGGGGAAATACCAGTAGGGAAATTTTGATTTTTGGGCTGGACAATCAACACAGTATCATCTAGCCCCAAGCTAAGTAGAGCTTGTGTTATGGGTACTAGACGACTGATATATATAATGCAATACATTAATTAGAACACCTGGAACAAATATTTGCAGATCGTACAAATATTATGTCCTATGGCGGAAGAGAATCTGCAACCTCCTGCATCGCACACGGCCGGCCCGCCCCATGCCACACCGGACCACAATAATGAATGTGAATTAATTTCATCAAGTTTAATTCGACGAGTTTTAAAAACATCACAACAACAACCATTGATTGATTGATTTGATAAAAACCATTGTAGATTTAAGCGTAGCATAAAAAAGATCTTGTAAAGCTATTATTTGTCTAAGTTGATATATTATGTCTTTTTTCTCTTTATTCAAGTTATTTTAATATTAATGCATGCAACATTATTGATTTTCTCTGTGTTCACATAATTGATCTCAATCTAGATCAGAATTGTAAATACCGTAAGTAATTTGATTGTTATCTGATTTAAGAATGAATAAATAAATAAATAAACAACATCAGCCCATAATAGCCCACTCCTGGACATAGGCCAACCCTAATGAGCGTCATATTTATCATTCGGGGGTTATTTACCCACAATCCTCACGCTGGGCATGCGGGTTGGGATCGCAGTTCAGTAGAGCTGTTCTGCAGAGGGCGCTGCTGCCCGCCCCCTGATGTGTATTTTTAGTCGCCTCTTACGACACCCACGGGAAGAGTGGGGGTGGTGAAATTCTATGGCACCAAACGGCAAAAACATAAATATAAATGTAATTCCCATAGAGGGCTTCCTCAATTTGTGCGATTTCGCAAATAAACCTACATTCTACTGGTTCTATCTGCATAGGTACTAGTACGAGTATGGGGTATGGAGTGGCGCAAGGTAGTCCTGTACTGTATACATATGTATATTGTGGTACTACCTTGTGCAGTATACATAATGTATACTGGTAGTACTTAGTAGCGAGGGTCCATACAAATATGGTGTGTGAGGAAATTAAGCGTTTTAGTACTAATATATACGAACTGGCAAACTAACGACTAAGGGTAAACCTGACATGTCAGTTATCTAGTACCCATAACACAAGCTCTGCTTAGCTTGGGGCTAGATGATGATGTGTGGATTGTCTGGCATTATTATTATTATTATTATATATACACAACGGCATATTATTTTGTGGACTTGGTCGAAAGGGGATTATTCTAGAGCCAGCTGTCAATCAAATCGACGATTGTTGATCTTCAACTTTTTTTAAACCGATATAAAATATTTTTTTTTGTATTACGGCTAGACATAAACTTATTTCAAAGAACGTGTATATAATTTTGATGCTAATTATCGGTTTTTAGTCTGAGATGTTCTTCCATGTACCTAAGTTCCTATGTAAAACCATGACAGGAAGCTTTAAAATAATTTTACTAACGATATTATTTTGTTCACAGGTAAATCTACGAATCTACTCTACAAGCGTAAGTTAATTTTGGAAAATATTATTGACGTATTTTTTTTAAGTCCTTACCATAACTTCTTGTACAAAAATCTTTATCATAGACTGTTGTAATTTGAGTTCAAGAATTTCGTTGATCCCATTATTATTGCATGATTACGAAAAATAGCCAACCAGTTTTCAACCGACATTTATAAATTCCTGTCCCTCTAAAACCAAGTTAAGTGTCCAAGTTTTTATCCCACGACCTCGCAAAAACCGCAGGTCCTTTTGAAGACTAGATTAATTCAAACGAAGTCAAATTGGGTACTGTATACATACAAGGATATTGCAATTTGGTGTTTATCTCACGTACTTTATTATGTTTATTTACCAAAAGATAACATAAAGTCTGCTAGACAATAATAAGGTTTTTTTATTCTATATGAGAATAATATCTTAGAATGATTTAGAAAGCTTAGTCTTAAGTCGGAAAATGAAAATAAAATTTAAAATAGTAAAATGTAAAAGTAAATTTTACAGATTTTTTAAATTTCTTAGAAGCTAGAGTTTTTGCTTATCATATTTTACGTAGTAATTTTATTTAGACTTCTCGTTACATAAAAAATAACCAGAACGATCTTAAGATAAAATAAATAAATTATGATGACAATCACAGCATCATCTAGCCCAAAGCTATACGAATTTCCTTTGAGTATAAAGCGAATTTCAAATATAGAATAGAAAAATGGCGTTTGGTTAGTCCAAGGAGGTTAGGGAAACCTGAAACTTTTTTCACATCGGGAAAGATATTTGTCTACGGGAAAACAAGATTCTACGGTTTTTAAAGAGCTTATGTTATGGAGGCATATTAGGAAACAATGCTCCGAATGTAGGCGATAGTTACTATTAGATGCAATAGCACAGATGTCGACTACATAGGCGGAGGTTTACCTTGAGTTTCCCTTGCGCAATAATAATATGTAATGAATGTACTTACGTATAAAGTCTTTCCACACTCTCGCGCAATGGGTACGGATCGCGGCGGTTTCGGGACTATGTAATAAGGAAGAGTGAAACCTCTTTGTTACTTAAAACCTCCTTGTTTGTAGGTAGTACTAACAATTTTATGGTGAATAACTGAAGTTAAGGATAAGTGATAATAGTGAAAGAAAAAACTATCGTATTCGTTTGTTACTAAGATTGGGATCTTTTCGGAAAATCACGATTTGGCGGAAAACCAGAGAGAAATCTTCTACATCCGGCTTTCAATGGACGTTATTCTGAACACGACGCATCACTTAGCATGGATTTGTATAATCACTACACTGTTAATGAGGGAGAATGTTTGTACAATTCCATAATGGAAAGGTTGACAACCTATTTTGCACAGTGGGGTTGTTGGAGCCGGTTTGATTCTCATCCTGAGACTATAATGGAACTATGTCACTCAAATCTATTCTGCTAGTATTTTTATGATTAACAAGGAGTTCTATCTTGGTAATCTAGGCATCTTTTTAACTGAAATCATTAAAGATAGGCCTATATTTTTGTGTTTTTCTGGGTTATTTATTATGAATCCATCTGTCCCCAATTTTCGACTTCACATTGAGTTTCGGGTCACCCTGTAGATAGAGTTGTGAAATAACTTTAGTCCATACATTTATGGACGACGTAACACATTTTTATTGACGGTCCCAAACATCTCATTAATTCTTTAAATTATGTATTTATTCAAAAAACCATCCATCAAGTTTATGACAAACACCAAAAGATCAAAAGATATCATCAATAAATATTATTTGAATAATATTTATTGATGATATAATTCTGTTCTCTATGGGTAAAAGATATAATTCTTTTACCCATAGAGTTTCACTTTCTTTAACGAACCGTCTCTAATTCATAATCCAAAGAAAGGGTATCAGATGAGAGGAGTTCATTAGTTCTACTTTCACTTTTAAAAACAACTAGCTATGACCCGCAACTTTACCCGCTTTTATAATAAAACACAGAAAACAACATACTATTTAGACGAAAGAAAATGAATTTTTAGACTGGTATCCTCTGTATTTTCTCAGTAGAATAGAATAGAAGAACATTTATTTGGAGTATCAGTATTATTACTTAAAGTGTAATTACTCAACTGCGAATTATTAATTACTTTAGTAATAAACCATCAATCTAATATATTTTTTTAAAAATCTAATATATTTTTTGTTAGATATAAACATTAGGCGTCATAAAATTTCCTGCAAAAGATTTCAACGCGCTCCTTTACGATTGGTGTGTACTTTTTTTTAATTTTTATCATATCGAACTATTTTGACACAAATTTGCTCTAATTCACTGTGTACCAGATGTCTTATTAAAATTAAAGTTTAATATTAATTGATGTCATATCTTATTATTTTTATTTGTATTTGTCTAGGCCTTCTGATATGGCATTTATCGCAATTCAGATTTTTTTTTAAATACTTAAAATGTTGATGTAAAAGCAGCACAAATTTGTGTAAAATAATTTGTTTCGACGATATTGATATAGATCAGTTGAGCTACATATAGATTGTTTGCAACTCTGCAGTTATCTCAATCGTTTCAATAATAAATACAAAATCTATTTAAGTTCTGTTATATAGGTACCTATATAACAGAACTTTAAGATAGAATATTTTGAAAGATATTACCTAGTTGTAATATCTTTCAAAATATTCTACGTACAAAATCTTAACGTACAGTGCGCGTCAGAATTAGGTACCCCCCTTGTCTACATTATATTTACGACTACTTCGAATTCCCTGGTAACTTATCACAAATTTTCACATGCAAAAATTTATCACGCCGCCGCTCAGGATCGAACTGTCCATAATTCTCAAAGTCTAAAGTTCCCAACAATAACAACTATTGTGTCCCACAAACATTGAGATAGGGGGATACTTATATGTGACGCGCACTGTACATACATCTATACGTACAATAGCACAGTGCAACTATGAGCAAAATATTGATGTAAAAATAACCCTAACTCTGATCATCAACAACATCACCAGCCTATAATAGTCCACTGCTGGACATAATCCCCTAATGAGCGCCATAGATGGCATTATCATTTGGGGGTTATTGCCCATAAACCCCACGCTGGGAATGCGGGTTGGGATCGCAGTTCGGTGGAGTTGCAGAGGGCGCTGCTGCCCGCCCCCCGGTGTGATTCCCTTAGTCGCCTCTTACGACACCCACGGGAAGAGTTGGGGTGGTGGAATTCTATGCCGGCACCACACGGCCAATGTAACTCTGATCTTTATGATTAATTCATTGAAAGATAAAACGCTTTTGTTCGCTATCGCAATATTTTATATGCAACCGATTATCAACCCAACATCCTTAACACATGGCTCATTTTCCCTAACCGTCAAGAAAGTAGGTAATTGATAACAATGCCGAGTTCTAACAAGTTGGATCGTTTTGTACAGTATTTGTAAACAATGATATTAACCTTTACCCGCCCGTGTTATGTAACTATGTGAGTGTATTAATGTGCAAATGTGTGCAGTAGGCATGTCAAGGTTAAATTATTTTACGGGTGAGATTCTCAACTTTATTGTATTTATTGTTGGTGATAAATTGCCATTTTATTGGCCAATTAAATAAATAATACCGGACATTCCACACAGCATCATATAGCCCCAAGCTAAGTAGAGCTTGTGTTATGGGTACTAGATGACTGATATACATAATACAATATTATTACATATATAGTTTTTTATTATACATATTGATACATACAGATCGTATAAATATTTGTCCCGAGGCGGGAATCGAACCCGCAACTCCTGCGTCGTAGGCGGACCTTCACCCACCGCGCCACAGAGGTCGTCGAATTGATTCCAACATTTTAATATTTTATATTTAGAACGAATAGTGACTAAATTGAACTTACTCCCGTTTTAGACAGGCTTTGAATAAAAAAAGGATTAATAAAAATTTACGGTTATTAAGTGAATCATCGACGAAAAAAAACGATTATTTTCTTAGTCCGCGATGTATCAGTATCGTAAATTATCTGTATCCTTACTAAAATTATAAATGCTAAAGTAACTCTGACTGTATGTCCTTCTTTCACGCATAAACTGAACAAATTTTGATGGAATTTGGCACAGACGTTGTAGACTGGGACAAAAACATTGGATACTTTTTATCCCGGTGTCATGTTCCGGCGGGATAGTACAGGGACAAGCAATATAAACGAATCCTATTTTTATATATTATTTTCATTTCTACGCGGATGATGCTGCGGGCAAATGCTAGTAATATTGATAAAAACTAATTGCATTGGATAGAGATATGTTAAATCCTCCTTTTTTACTAGTTTTTTTTTTACACGACAGAGATCCGGCCCTTTTTTACCTCTTTTAACCTCTCCGGTGACCCTCTCTCGTCATAATTTGCCGAACCACGGGAACATAATAAACGACTTTTTCAAACCAAAAGAAAGAGTCGAGCCTACACAAAAACTTGTAACATTATGTCACCAGATTCCTTATAATTTTCAACTTTCATCCGCTTTCGTATAAATCACACTATGTCACAATCTTCACCAAAACCTGTCACTTTCACTGAGCGAATGAATATGGTCTGCCTGCTGGTTCTTTACATTGATAAAGTACAGAAATAAGTAAGAAAATCAGCATCTCAAAAGTTTATTTAAAGTTTAATTTTATTATCACAGAGAACTACGATACTTAACAAAAGTAGGTACTGCTTATAATATAAATCTGTCAACAAATAGTACCTTAATAATTCCAAATATTTACCTACATTTTAAGACAATTTTTCGCTTTCACTGAGCGAACGAATATGGTCTGACTTCTGGATCTTTACATTGATAAAGTACAGAAAGAAGTAAGAAAATCAGCATATCATGTGTCATAAATAATGTACTGCTTATAATATAAATCTGTCAACAAATAGTACCTTAACAAACTAAATATTTACGCCCTACGCCAACCAACTTAATACATTTCAAGCCAATTTAACACTCACACAAGGATTTTAAAAATGTTTAATAAGTAGCTCAACTGATCCATATCAATATCATACATATCAGTCTGAAACGCCTTCAAGATGCTGGCTGCATTCCCTCGCTGTATGCAATACTGATGCGCTGCGCCAGATACTGACCAGCTCTCGGGTCACACATCGCTTCGACCAGACGCTCAGATATTTTTTAAAAACCCGGTCTGCCTAGATACCTTACGGACCTATGGTCTAGTCTAGACTCTTAAGTGAAGCATGCTTATACTCTGAGTACCTTGCGGACCTACCTATCATAGTCTAGACTTTATGTGGAACAAATGCGTAGACTCTATCAAGAATTGCATTATGCACGTAGAGCAAATATAAATAAATTAAATTACATAGTAAATGTGAGTAAACACCATAAACAGCTCTCTCGGCATTCAGGGAAGATGGTGGTTATTCGAAGTAGAAAATAACAGGTCTGTGGTATGACAATGGTATGCACGGAGCAGTTTCACTTTCATTCAAACCTGTTGAAGGCTGTTGCTCCATCGTTTATTTACGAGTATTGGATTGGTATTGTAGCACTTCGAAAACTTGCTTCTTCACTCGGTTCAAACTTCGGTTTTCTTTACTTCCTATGGTTTTATACATTCTAGGTTTAAAATTCAAGATAATTATAAAGATAAGATAAGATTCATTTATTTGCATAAACATGTGTAGGTAGAAGATTTTATAGATAGGTATACAGGTATCAACATGTTTTACCGATTACGGTGTACAAATTGTGAGAGACGGCATGCAACAGAGACATTAACTAAAATATTAATTGAGTTATTAGATGAAATGTCAAAAATAATAATAATAATAATTAAGGCGTGTAAATAATCTAATTAATTATACCTAATAATAATTTTCATATAATTTCATTAAAAAATAAAATTTATCATTGAGAAAATCGTCGATATTATAATAACATTTTGCTATTAACAATTTCCTAAATTTATTTTTAAACACAATCATCAAGTTCTTTGTAGCTCTTTGGTATTTTGTTGTAAATTTTCGGTGCCATTGATACATATGCTCATATGTAGTACTACAACTTCGATTCTTTTACCACCATGGTTCTATACATTTAACGTAATACTTTTCTGCTGTGATGTGGATGGGAGACAGTAGCTGAATTCGTACGGGGGCATATTATAAATTCGTATTTTTAAAGATCTAACCATACATCCCTACGCATGGTGCCTATGATGGCGACAAACAGAGGGGATCGACTTTTTTATACTATGCACTACAAATTATAAAACAAATATAACTATTATTACATAAGAATATTTTAATCGTGTGAAGAAAATTTATAATTCTACAAATCAACTCCAAGTCACCAGCCTCCGATAAATCTAAAAATAAATATTTATAAACTTTCGAAAACACCACGAAGTCATCTGAGCGATTTATGAATAATATTGCACTAATAGTCACTCAAATGACTTCCTATGATGTAACAAGGTCGCGGGAAGCGCGGTCGTTGACGTTTCAACTTGAATTTACGACCTTTCGTTTTCTCACGATTATTACGAAACAATTTGAGAATAGCTCTACTCGCT
This sequence comes from Eupithecia pulchellata, assembly GCA_963931895.1. Classification (NCBI taxonomy): domain Eukaryota; kingdom Metazoa; phylum Arthropoda; class Insecta; order Lepidoptera; family Geometridae; genus Eupithecia; species Eupithecia pulchellata. Next base: position 7,603,390 of record OZ007543.1, read on the forward strand.
CTACTCTAAAACTTTTCTTTTTGAAAGATCTGTCAAGTTATGGAGAAGATATTTCTAGACGAAACAACTTTTGACATGTTTCTTGCTAACCTATAAATTGTTTCTTTTTTCAAAATCGCGGCACACTATGTAGTAACGTAGGTAGTATATGTTGGGATAGAGGAATATAAACCTACCGCGTTTGGTTTCTGAGATATTTATCTAGAAAAATAACTATTTGTAAGAGAACATGTCAAAAATGTGATGACATGATTCTAAAAGACATCTTTTTTATAAATGTATTTTAGAAAATATATAAGCCCTTTCATTGTGCGCTGCATGCAAAGAAAAATGGCGACCGATAATCCAAAATGTAGTGTATCAACTTCTTTAGTTTAGTGTAAAATACACGTCTTTACTGGTCAGCCATTTTTCTTCAATTCTTTATTATTAAAACAAACCCGTAAAAACACGTAAAATCTATATGGTAAAACAGCTTCTCCGGAAGTGAGAGTGGTATATCTAAATATGTCTATGACTATATCCCGTGGCAGCTGGCAACACTTTCTACGTCTGGTAAATATAGGCGACCATCTTTGTTGGTTGTTTCACGTTATATCATTTTACTTTAATATAGATGATTAGAGGATCACCCCGGCTTCGTACGGGTATTTTACAAATATTTCAAAAACTTTAAATTTTTTTAAACACACATACATTATTGAAGTTTTCGTACGGATCTTAAACTTGTTTGAAAAGATTCATTAGCCTATGTTCATAATCATAAGGGATATTTTTTCTAAAATAAGTAAAATAGGTGAAGTATTAGGTACAAACCAGCACAAATGTAAAGTGAAATATTTTTTGTGGTATTTGCAAAAATTGAATTTTTTATGCGAATTTTTTATGAAAAATAATTTTTTTGTTAAATACCTACCAATCAAATGACTATAATATGACTATCTACTTTCCATCCATCAGACACTGTCCTCTGATTGAAGAATCTAGTTAAAACCAGTTATATCCCAAAACTGGAATAACCACTCTTCCCATCACTTTATACTTTTACAACTTCCAAACAAAAACGTTTCATAATTTCCACCTTATCACCACAACAATAAAGTCTAGTTCTAAGCTCATAGATTATCTCGGACTTTCGTTTAGAAAATGGTCAAGATGCGAAAACTGCAAGTCATTTAGACCAGGACATAATGGAAAAGTAGGGTAATATTGCAGAGCTATAAAATAGTACTTAGTTAACACATAAAGTGTAGAAACAGTGGAAATGAATAAAATAAGTGTTATGCGTAGGAAAACTTATTCTAGTTTGAAGTGAAATGTTTTTTATAAATACCTAGCGTTGCAGCGTATTTAAAAAAAATATAAAAACTAGGAATTTTTACACACGTTGGGATACATCATTGAATTTTTCACAGGACTCTTAACTTATTCGAAAATACTCGATAGGATACTTTGAAAATATTACTCTAAAAAGTATGGTAAAACAATTTTTTAAATCGGCCGGCGCTTCGGAGCCTATTCACTTCAAACAAACAAACAATCATATCTTTCCCCTTAATAATACATATTAGTATAGATGAACAGTTTGGGCTTAAAACTGCTCTGACATCCTGTGGAATATCAACATCAGCCTATAATAGTCCACTGATGGACATAGGCCTCCCCTATTGAGCGCCATAGACGGCATTATTTATCATTTGGGGGTAATAATCCCCAGCTGGGCATGCGGGGTTAGGATCGCAGTTCGATGGAGTAGTTCTGCAGAGAGCGCTGCTGCACGGGCCCCGGTGTGTGTCCCTTAGTCGCCTCTTACGACACCCACGGGGTGGTGAAATTCTATGCCGGCACCACACACAATTAAATTAATTACATTTAGGTAAAATACATCTATTTGTAAATACACCTTTTGTTTTTCAAGTTGAAAGTGTTTCCCAACCTCCGTCGAAGTCATCTAAGCCTAAATCCTTAGACAAAACGTTCGCCCCAACGAAGAATGGAAACTTGAAACGTTTCCGCCACATAACAATACAATACAACGCTCTACTTGCCTCAAAGAATCATCACGCTCGGCTAAGCTCACAAGATTCATTAATGAGCATTGTCTAGGCCTCTATTACAATGGCATAGGGCTTAAGATTCAATGGAAAAATAAAATAAAATACAGTGATGGAAAACTCAAAAAGACGTGTGCTCTAATTCTGACAAAATACGGTTTAGAACTCGATAATTTTGCTAACGATTGCTGTACTGTCAGGGAAACTCGACTGTATGGTTCAACAAAACACGATTGTTTTTGGAATGATTAGTCACAGTTCACCAATACATTTTTTTTTATAAATTTCTGTATATTTTTAGTATCTAGATCTACCGCTATTACTATTATGCCTGCTATGTGTAGTGATTATGGCTAAGCCCCCCTTGATTGTGTTCAGCAGTGAACGTATAAAAATAAAATAATAAGACCCCTAACATTATTCGTCAGTTCTGGACTAAAGAAAAAAAATCAGGAATCTGCTAAACAATTACACTTACTACTAACTAAATATTTAACTAATGTTATATGTATGTCAAGCGTTATTTAAGTTATTATGACATGCATAACTCTATTCTTCCACTCTAAAGAATAAAATTTTACGAATATGCTAAAGAAAAAAACTTGTAGTGTCAAGCTCGCCTTTGAATATGTCCATTATTTTTTAAACGTTTATATGATGTAAGACCCGTTTTGCTCAAAGACAGTACAAAAGTCAATCAACACACCTTTATAATTGTATTAATAAAAACTTAAATATTTACCCCCTTAAATTGGTAGAATGTAAGAAAGTTATTATGAAATGGTTAGAAGCAAAAAGTTATGAAGAGACAGAAGCACTGATGAAAAGAGTAACATGATTAATCTTTGTCCCCTGTTGCCCAGACTCTTATGAGACTGGTGTCCTCAGGGGACGCAAAATAATATAGAATATTAGTCACCCTAATCACATGCCTAGGTTATGATAATTTTAAATTTTTTAAATACCCTATATATACATTTTAAATAGTTGCGTAAACAAGCTTATTTTCACATTGTATACATTACATTATAACATATCACTTAACATTTACAATGGCTATGTATGGTACGTAGTTATAAAAATAACAATAATATTAAATTTTAATAGTGATGTTTCAGTTTTAATAAGTCTGCAACCCGTGTTGCCCAGACTCTCATGAGGCTGGTGTCCTCAGGGGACCTACGACATAACTCATAATTATAAGTTATTGTCAAAATCATTATTCTTTTTGTTAATAAATATAGGTACATATATGCACTAGTATAACTTAAAATAGATATTAGATCTTTTTCCATATAAATTTGTTTCACTAATATTGTAATCTGTAACGTTTGTTATAGAAGAGCGAGATCCTCAAACACATGTTTTCTTATACTTAAGTGAGGGTCTCACTCAACTATGAAATAACTTATTGTAAGCCTGTTACAGAAATATTTTTTTTTATTTTATTTTATTATGAAATTACTTGTGTGAGCAATAAAATATTTGATAATAATAAACATTATAACTACAAAAAATTCAAAACTGACACCGATATTATACTATGCTCGATAAAAATCGCAAATCACCCAGTTGCTTAGCGTCCATAAACAATTAAACAACCTGTTAACTTATTTCGGTTCAGTGATCGGAGTGAATGTAGGTTCGGATGGGCTCAATGCATAACAATGAGACGGACTTGTTTGGGGCTTATTTCATTTTTTTATTGGTCTCTTGTCTATGATTTTCTTTGCCTATACTAATATTGTAGAGAGGAAATATTTAATTGTTTTTTTGAATTGGCTCCGAAACTACTGGACCGATTTGAAAAATTCTTTCATCACTAGAATCCATAAATTCTCTGATGAAAAAGGCTATAAAATATTATCTAAAAACTTAGGGATCCGCATGAAAAATATTATAAAGTATAAATAAAGAGTACGAGTAGATATACTAATATATATATATATATATATATAATAGTGTCCTATTATCCCTGATGAACATTAAGGTTCCGTATGAAAATTTTAATAATTTAACCTAGAGCGTGTAAAAATAATTGCTTTAGATATTTTTGTTAAATATTTACCCGTGCGAAGCCGGGGCGGACCGCTAGTATACTTTATGACACTGTCTCATTTATATGTAGCTATAAATAACCCTAGTTTCCTAGATCTTAAATACATAGCCACGGTATCTAGTTCAGCAGGTTCCGTTTGTAATCACGATTGCAAATTGCATTTACATTTACCGTGACTTTGCCTGCGATATTGTCAAGGTATTTTATAATTATGGAAACTAGAGTCAAGGCTTTTTTATTTGACAGGCGATTATTTTCTATCGTAAGTAGGTAATAGATTTTCTTTTTTTTGATTTCGCGTTTTCGAATTGACTGTAGTTCGACCAGACTGAAAGAAATGGCGCTTTTAAAATGAAATTTTCTGTTGAAATTAGACACTATCAGAACCTTTACTTATCCGTAAGGTATTGAAATCTTATCTTATTTTTATTTTTGGATAAGGCCTTCTTGTCGGAAGTATCCCAAGTCCCGCTGGCTTAATTTTTAATTTTATTTTCCTTATTCTGTGTGTGTGAATTATGGATTATTAATTATATCTAAAATATAAATGCCAAATATAAATACAATTGCCTCGCTGTATGCAATGCTGATGCGCTGCGCCAGATACTGACCAGCTCTCGGGTCACACGTCGCTTCGACCAGACGCTCGGATAAAGTTAAAAAACCGTGAGCCCGGTATCCCACGAACCTGGTTAGACTCCAAGAGGCGCTCTGTCGAGACCTGCTTGTGGACTTAATTACCATATCTTAACTATTTCGTTATGCGAACGAAGCCAAGAGCAAAAACTAGTCACGTAAATTACCTATAGTAATAAATCACCGACAAAATTTCAGACTTTCCCATTCATTATATTAGTAAGGATTATGTTTGTATGTGAAAGCTGTATCCTTGAGTAGAAGAACTATCTACTCGTACGTTAGGTACATAGATAGGTACCTACCTATCTATGTGCCTATTACCAGATAATTTCCGTCTGTTCTGGTCGTTTTCTATGCATAATATAAAAATACCTCTATTCTCTATGTTAATATTGTGTTAAGGCTACAGCGAATTTCTTATACAAACGTTGTAGTTTGGGATATTCAGCATGATCTGCTATTATTTGTATTTATCTAGATTCCCTTTACAAAAATTTTCAAAATACTTTTCGGAAAGGCATTTAAATCTTTTCGCCTTTCCTGAAATCTTATGATTCAATAACTCAAAATCAAAGTGCTTTATTTCCTTCAGACCTTACAGGACTCTTGGACACGTCACAGAATACAAATTAAATAAGAAATAAATATGGGAAAAAAAGTGATCACTTTAATTCATTGTTTACTTCAATCTTTTTAAGGTAAAGTAAAGAAGCGAACAAGACCTATACCTTGTTAGATTGTTATTTTTCTAGTTGGAGCAAAACTCGTCCCAAACTTTTTTGTCGTCTAGATAATCTGAGATTTTATAGTAAGCCTTTTTGCAAAGAATATTTTTGACAATCCGTTTAAGCAACTAACTTGATTTCTTTGTTAAAGCATATCTAGTTCATCCAACTAAGAAACTGACAATGCAACCAGACTCTACCCATGGTTTATCAATAAAGATATCTCGGATGACAACGGTGTTGTCGCTTCCTCGCCACAATGCTAACACGAGTCAATTTGTAAACACTGCATACCACATCAAGTTCAGTTACTCATAACGTTTTTAGTTACAAGTCAGTTCTTCTAGACAATCAATTTGTTACCCACTAGCGGTCCGCCCCGGCTTCGCACGGGTATAAAACAAAAATTTCAGAAATTATACACACTAACACGATGGGCTTCACAGTTTTCATATGGATCCCTTACTTTTTTTTAGCAGCATTGGGGTTTTTGACGTTGACTTTACACTTCATAACTGACACTGGTAAAGAAAAAGCAAGGAGCGGAGCCGTAATAGAAAAAGAGTTTGAATATATAGCGCACGGTTTAATTATTGAATTTTTCATGCGGATCCTTAACTTTTTTGAAAATATTATACATCCTTTGTTCATCACGGAAAATTTAGGATTCTAATGATGAAATAATTTTTCAAATCGGTCCAGTAGTTTCGGAGCCTATTCAACAATCAAAAAAAATACAAATACAAAAATACCAAAACAAAAATTCAACATGTTGTGGAATATTTCTACAAATAATAAAGTTTGGGACTTTATTATTTGTATATGAGTCATACATACTTTATTATTATATTTATTATCTGAGTCACACATTATCCTATCTTGCTCTACATCTCATTCATGAATAATGCAATCTCAAAAGTAATCTATTAGTTTAGTTCCAATATTCCCTTGCTAAACGAAACCAAAACATGTTAAATGTATTAGATTAATACAATAACAAAAATATCAATCGGCTCCTTAAAAATAGCGATATACATAATTTAAATACCAGAAAAGAAACAAATCCCAGTATTACTTTATGTAATTTGTATTTGGCGAAGTGTCCAAGAGTCCTGTAAGGTCTAAAATCACGTCACTTTGATTTTAATTTTTGATTCCCCTTGTAGCCTTGTAGTTCCCCATTTGTAGCCTTGTAGTTCCCCATTTGTAGCCTTGTAGTTCCCTATTTGCAGCCTTGTAGTTCCCCATTTGTAGCCTGAAAAGAAGAGCATCCATGGTAGAGAGACGTTATTCATAAAATTTCGTAATATTTGATTAATATGGTTAGTTATTCTAAATGTCACTAGTAGTGGTTAAAACAAAGGAGAATGTCACTTGATCTATTACAAGGTTAAGTACGTAAGCTTAAAGTGTGCTAAAAGTATGTACTCATATATAAACTAGTGTTCCGCCCTGGCTTTGCATGGGTATTTGATAACAATTTATAAAATTATATTTTTTCCTCAAACACATTATTTTTGAAGTTTTCATACGAATCCCTAACTTTTTTAAATATTCTATAGCCTATATCAAGAATAATGTAGGAAACTAATGGTGAAAGAATTTTTCAAATCGGTCAAGAAGTTCCGTAACCTATTCAATCAAACAAACAAACAATAAAATATACTTTATAATCTTAGTTAAAAAATACCTTGAGGTAACACAAACATTATATTAGACATAAATAAATGTATCTTTATCTTTACAAAAGTTATTTATAGGTTCGTACCTATAAATATAAAAACACTATTAGTACCTACATTTACTCGTGTAAATGTAGGTACTAATGGTGTTTTTAACTTCCACATGTGGACAAAAAAATTGTGCCGAGGTAGTATAAAAATATCAATAACAGCTTATTTCAATTTATAATATTCTAGTATATTTATATTATACCATAGTTTAAAACTAGACTTGTGCTTCTAGCTTACAAATAGCTTAAAGAAAATAAGCCATTGACATCTGTAAACATATCCTCACGTATGTACAGTATTATGTTTACAATCTTGTTAAGAACAACACTCTAGGGCTTGCCCAGTCCTAAGTATTTAACACTTTCGAAAGCGAACACACTTTCTCTAGCTAATAACAAAACAAAGACCTGCCTGTCTGTGCGTAGCTATTGTTTGTATTGTATTTTATTGAACTAGGGTTCAGTTATTACTGTATTGAATGACGTCTTTGGTGTTGTGGGTGAAGTTTTGGCAGTTGAAGTTGCGGGTTTGATTGACGCTGGATAAAACTTTTTGCTATAAAGGATGTTTTTGACGAATTATAATTTTACGTTAAATTTAACTTCAAAGTAAAGCTAGTTCTGTTTTTCTGATTAAATACAAATTATTAAACCGAAAATGACAGCTATTATTTTATCCAAATTAGAGTTAAAAGAAACTAAACGTAATGCTAACGCTGCTAAAAGCTAGAAGTTATTTGTTTATTTCCGTTTTCTGAAACATAATAATAAATACATAAAGACCTTAAGGCGCATACAGCACCTAAACTAGCGCCACCACCTACTTTATGTTATTATTCTGTTTAACAAAGGAATTTTCAAAAATCCATCGTTTAGTTTGTGATACCTATCATAAGCTTTTTTTTAATGCCTCTGTAATAGTTTTATTCTATTTAGTTTAGGAAGAGATACGAAGTTGCCCTTGGTGGCCACCAAAATCTATTTTCGCCTTAAAAGGTATTTGCCCAATCAGTGGTGCGTTATTATCTGTTTTCATTAAAAAAAAATAAATAATATTACTTTGACACTAGAACGATTATTTGTTACGTATTTCATTTTTACAAAGTTTCCAACTATAACCTAGTTACCGTTTATAAAAAGATTAGATAGTTTTGTATTTTTCTGTGTTATCTCGGTACTTATATATATAAAACTGATTACTTAAAGCAAGTCTTCATGAAAACCATCAAACCCGAGTTTTCTCGTTGCGGTAAGCTAGACTTTCACTACATTATGTTTAAATCAATACTTACATACAATATCCGCCTGACTGTTTGTCATTATACAATACTTATTGATACTTGAAGTAGTGAAATCGGACAAATTTTAAATACTTACCTATATTAACAAAGTAAATTACAATAACCTAATTAGAATAAGAATTACTTTACAATTGACAATTGTGAGTTATGAGTGTGTGATTGAGACGGTGTGAGTGTGATAAAAAAAAAACTAGCATGGTCAAAATTGGAAAAATCTAGAAACTTAAAAAATGTGATAAGATTATTATCTTATCACATTTATTTTAAATGAATCTCTTATGAGCAACATAGATTATATGTACAACAATGTATGTTTATTTAAGGTTTTCTTTTTCGCTTTTCTTTACGGATAAAAAACAGACGCAATCATCTAGTAGTAATAACTTCAATTTGATCTATGAGTCCACGTTACTCCATAAAGCACGTAACTAAAATTAAAGTTACCCACTTTCACATCAGTGACCATAAAATTACCGGATGAAAGTACATTAGTCCGTTTCATTCAATTACCCACGAAATTTTGAAACATTACGCGCCAAATAGCTATAATACGATTACTAATAACCAAAGGTTTTAGGAGTCAAAAAACAAAAATAAATCTTTACCAAATAATAAATTTTATGTGTATTTTTTTTTTTTTGCCGTGTGGTGCCGGCATAGAATTTCACCACCCCAACTCTTCCCGTGGGTGTCTATGAGGCGACTAAGGGAAACACACCGGGGGGCGGGCAGCAGCGCCTTCTGCAGAACAACTACACCGAACTGCGATCCCCAACCCGCATGCCCAGCGTGGGGATTATGGGCAATAACCCCCAAATAATGATGCCATCTATGGCGCTCATTAGGGGAGGCCTATGTCCAGCAGTGGACTATTATAGGCTGGTGATGTTGATGTGTATTTTATGTAAACCTAAGTCAGTCTAGCAGGTTTTTAAAATGATTGGTTCAATGGTATTAAGTAAAAATATATTTCTGTGCAGCTTAAGTTAAACATAAAATATAGCTCTACGTCATTAATAAACGAAACTGTAATCTAAAATACCTTTTTTTATTTTACTAAGATAATATTATTAATGAGTACTTTGGGGTAGATGATGCTGTGTTAATTATCCAGCATTATTTTATTTTATCAGTATTTTTATTTTTATTTTCCAACGCATTTCATTTCATCCCACTATTATTTGTTCGCTCCAAAGTTATCGCCCATGGCATATTTGGCTAATAACCCTCAAGTGATAAATAATTAGGGGAGGCCTATGTCCAGCAGTGGACTTATTGCATGCTGATCATGATGATGAAGTTCTATCAGAATACGACCCTGCTAATTACATAATTAGGTCTCTTACCTCATCCTTATCTAAGCTTTATTTTATTACTTTGTCTGTTATTTTGCTAATTATGTAACCAAAATTATCTTTAGTACCTTGGTAATATTGTTCACATAATAGGGGAACGATCTTTATCGTTTTGCCCATTCCCATCCATTGTGGCCTTTGTATTGTGTGCAAAAACTTAAGATGAACTCGTCTCGACTGAAGATAGACACAATGATGTGTGAAATAGTATTCATATAGACAAATCGTCGACTTTTTATTACTGTTTGAAACAATTCTCGTAGGTACTTATACTTGATGCTGGACTATACACTAAGTACCTATCATCTGCCTAAATATGTATGTACGTAGATAAAGAGCGATAGTTTTTGAAACGAAAAAATAATAGTAGGTATTAAATGCATTGGAAAAGTAAGATATTGGTGTATTAGATGACTGCTGATTACAATATGATACTTATTATTACAATATTAGATGATATTTTATAGATATTATATTTTTTATTATTCATAGAAAACGACCAGAAAACCCTAACATATACCTTTAAATAGGTAGGCAGAACAAACTGTTGGGAACCCAGCGGCGATGTTTTTGCAAATAAAAAGTAATAAAATGTGTAAAGTGAAAGATAATGAACTAACATGCCCCCTTCACCGTCAGGTACCCGGACCGGCTACTAGGAAACCGGGACGTAAGAGAAGGCACTTATTTTACACCCAAATCATCGAAGACTTTTTTCTTATTTTGACCACGTTCAAGAAATTGTGCTTTACAGTTAAGAAACTCTTAACTGTAAAGCTCAATTCCAGTTCAATTCCGTTGACAGAACGTCATAAAACCTAGACCCCTAACTCGTATCTCATTCATTCCAGATGGCGCACTCCACAGTGCACCTAGCAGCCGTGGTCATCCTCTTAGCAGTGACGTCAGCGAAGGCCCAGTCCCGCTGGTCCCGCCAGATCAGCTCCTATACCGCCGACATCAGCGATTGGGTCCCGCTGTCTGGCCCTATCGAGAGAGAGCCACCGCTGCCACCAATCAAACGCCAGGCTGTCGCCGAACCAAGGATCCTATCAGAACCGTTCCGACCAGGCTTCGACTCCTTACCCTTCAGAGCGTATTACAACTCCCCGGCGAATAAACAGTTATATCTCCACTCAGTACCCTCTGTACCTTCCGCTCCTCAGAACTACCTAACAGAGCAGGGTTTCGGACAGAGCGTGAGGTTCGGACTCCAGCAACCAAGCTTCCCTCTGAACCAAGGATTCCTTTCTAACCAATTTCCACATGAAAACCTCGCCCAGAGCATACCGCAGCTGAAGCAAAGACCGCAGCCGATCAAGATCGAAACATTCCCAAAGCTACAGTCTCTGCCGCAGTCTACCATGCCAGTGAAGTTTAACCAGGTCCCTGTAATGAAACCGTACGCTGGACAAGCTTTGAAACCGGACGCTAAATTCGTTGATGGATACAGAGCAGAAAACTCTTCTAATGACTATTACAAGAAGCCGCAATCACTACAGAAGATTAAGTTTGAAAACTACGAGAAGCCTAAAGTAGAACAGCAGAGCAGACCTAAAGTAGAAAGAGAGGAGGTACAGCTTCTGTACGTACCCGTAGAGTCCTTGAACCGTGGACAGTTCAATTTTAGAAGCCCATTAACAAACACACAGCTCATGGACGTGGACAGCATTTACAACCAAGGGCCACAGAGACCCCTCAAGACTCAAGAAACAGCACAGACTCAAAAACCAATCAACAACTTCTCCGGGCAAAAATATTTTGCTAATTTCAACTCACAGCAGATCGATCAAATTCCTAAATTCTCCACCTTATCGAGCCCGTTCCCAACACTACCACCTGTGACACCGGTGACTCTCAAACCGAAAAAGCTGAAACCCCACCAACCACCACTCGCAATCTTTCTTACTGAAGAGAACGGGAACCGTCAGGTCAAAGTTGGAGACGTCCTGAACTCTCTGAAGCACGCCAGTTCCGTCCCCGTGTTGGATTCTGTCAATCCTCTCAACGCTCCAAAGGTTTTCATAGGACCTTCTTCGCTGCAGCCTCTGGAGAATCATGTAAAATTCGAGCTTCCCTACCTCTCAAACATTGAGAATTCTGACAAGAAACTTCGCCAACTGCCTTTCTTTGTTGCACCTTTGAGCTACAACACCCCTCAAGGCTTCGCTAAGATCCCTTTCCCTTCTCCCCATGTTGGCTCTGTAGTTATAAACTCTCAAATCAAGGAATCGAAACCTACAGAGATATTGCAACAGAATTACTATACAGGAACATACAGACAAGAGCAAAAGCCTGTCCCTGCACCTCAAGCACCAATCACTCATAAACCAACCGTCAATTACTACACTGCCGCACCTAATGTCAACAAACAGAACATTCAATCGAACTACTACTCCTTTGAACCTCAGACAGTCTCTACATTGAAACCTCTCGAAAACACACCCGAAAATATTCCCCCTATCAGACCAGACGCTTACTTTACATCAGTAACAAATGGAAAAAATCAGAACAATCCATCAAACTACTACTCCTTCCAACCTGATACAGCGTCTACATTAAAGCCTCTTGAAAACTCCCAAGATAGTATTCCCCCTATCCGACCAGGAAGCTACTACGATTCTCAGTACAACTTCGCTACCCACAGCTATCCTATACCAGAAGCACCCAAGACCTATGTTCCTAGAAAAGAAACAACTACCACACAAAAACCAATCACAACAACAACCAAACCACCAACGACCTATCCAAGCCAGCTGCTTGAAACCCATAATCCGTACTCAATAAACCAAGCGTTTCACTTTAGTACCCCATTAGATTATCACACTTATTACGAAGATCATAAAGAGCAAAAACCAGCAGCTACTCCTGGAGCAGTAGCGACTCCTACGGAAGCACCACTTAAACTCAGCTCTACAACAGCTAAAGTTGAGGAATTCACCAAAAAGACAACGTACCAGCAAACGCCGAGCTACGTTCAACCCTACTCTCCGGAAATACACTACGAATCCGATGAGCAAAATAAATATACAACTTACAACAATGAATACAATACCAAAGTGGAATTAGCTGAGACATACAGTCCAATAAACAATGACAATATTGCTGAAGTCAGCCCTCCGCAATACACAGGAACACAAGAAAGTTATGCTCCAGTCAGTGAAACTGGAACCGAAGAAGTCAAAACTCCCACTGTATACGAAGGAGACCAACAAAGGTATGAGTATAACCAATACCAAACCACGAGCGAAGATGAAATTAAAACAACGTCAACCTCCACGACAACTAAACGACCAATCAGACAGAGAACTCGCACGCGATACAGTACAACTCTGAAACCTGACTCTGGTGAATACAGTACTCGAGCAGTAACTCGCAGGCCATTGAGGGAAAGAAGACCCCTACCAACCAAACGCTACGAGTCTAATAAGATAACTACAGAAAAGGCCACGAGAAAACCCATCGATTACAGCAGTGGTGAAACTACAACGAAATCTACCCGAACTAGAAATAGAGGACGAGTCACATTTAGGCCTACTGATAATGAGCCGCTAGAAAAGGCTAAGTCACATGAGAAGAAAGATCAAGATTTGGCTTACCAAAGAGATGTCCTTCACCAAAACTATCCGGTAACTATTCAAGAGCGAATGAGTACAGTTGACATTGAAGCTATGACAGAACCAAGCCCAAAAATATCAACCAAAAACGCAGAATACGTTACAGAAACCATTGATACCGAAAACGCATATACCAATGAAAAGATTCAATCAGTGAACCCATTCAATTCCGAATCCGGCTCAGATGAAGATATTTCCGTGCACTCTGTAAAATCAACTGTCACGCAACCTGATCGCGAATCTACTTACGTGCCAAGAATATCCACTAATAATGAACAATTCTACCAGGCAAAGAGCAGCGTTGCCCCGGAATCATTCGAAACAATCTCATCGGGAGAAAAAGAAGACATTTACGCTAAACAAACAACCGCTCATAAAGAAGAACCTACATATGCTACGGAGTCAATCACTCTCAGTGAAGCCAGTGGACCTAGCTACTCAATAAGTAATGAATATTTGAGAGATGAGACCACTACATCTGAACCTGAAATACAGACAGTCGCAAGTGTAGAAGAGGAAGAAAACATTGTACAAACCACACCATCGTACAACAGGGTTAGAGTACGTCCAGGAGTAGTCAGACAGTACCACCAAGCCTCATCCGAACCACCACGGGTAAAGATCGACCGACGTCGGCCAGTCACTTACAGACCAGCTTTTGATAAACGTCGTACCACAATGCGAATTGATGAAATCGAAGCTGATCTTAAGACTAAACAAGTGCATGGACACCATGAGAATGAATATAAACATCCAGTTTACAAACCTGAGCCCACTACTGAAGCTGCCACACAAGAAACGTCTACCAAGCGTGGCGCATACCGTCGAAGAAGGCCTAGCTACACCTACACAACCACCACAACTGAAGCATCAGACAGATCCACAATCAAGAACAAATATGAAGTGAAAAACAGATTTAGGGGTCGACGACCCACTACAGAGAAGTCTGCAGATAAACTCGAAGTCCAAGCAGACGTTACAACTACTAGAACTTTACATTCCAGATACAATCACAGACCAAGGCTCTCGGAAAGATATAATAAAAAGCCAGAACAAGAAGAAATAGAAGATCAAGAACCTAACTTCTCTTACAATAGACCTAAATATACAGAAGCAGATACTGATCTATGGTCTGATAACTCCTTCAAACCTTACAACCCTAACAACATATTAGATGAACAGTTTCCAACAACAGAACGTAGATCAGACAGAGGTCAACTTGAGATCATCACAGCAAGAAACAGGTTTGAGGATATTCTTATCTCAGTTACTCCAGCTACGAATAATAGAAACGATAAGAAGATACCAGATATCCCACCAACGCTAGAAGCATTAGTAGAACAGAGTAAGATAACAAACAACGTTTCTAGTGACAATATGTCAAACTTTGAAACTATGTTGGAAGAAGTGATGAAAAGTTTAGAAGAGCAGGATGAGAACGAGTATTCAGGTCAAGTGATGAAACATAAAGGGGGAGAGATTGGAGAGATACCACCAGAAAGAATAATTACTTCAGCAGATACAAAAACAACATCGACGGAGCTGACAACCGTTTCGCCTCACCCGGTCAATGATGTTACTCTTTCAGATGAGGTAAATATACCAAGTGCTTGAAAACTATCTATTTAAAAACACAAATTGTGATAGTTAATATGGCTAATTTGATAACTTTCGTACGGCATATGCCAATAATCAAACAAGCAAGGGCTATTCCAGATAAAATTTAATATAATATAATCAATAAACGACACATGACAAATGAAACTGTATCAAGTATTTAAATTTTGAAACTAACATTTTTATTTCTATTTACAGGAAGTATCAACCCCAGGCAGTCGTCGAGGCTTTTGGAAAAAGGTCAAAGTCCGCCCCGTAGCCGAAGGTATAGACACAGCTGAATCGCAGTATTACCACAACACAGTGAACAGATTCGGACAACCGTTGAGGCAGTCCCACGAAAAGACGATCTACGAAAAACCCAGGATAGACGTGACTACTTACAAACCTTCATTCATCAAGGATATTTTCAGTAGCGAAGATGAAACTGCCAATAACGAACCAATCGAACTAAAAGCAACAACGAAAGCAGAGAATGATGAAAAGACGACAGTACAAGAAACACAAACGGAAGTATACGCCAGTCCTGGAGACATTGATCTAGGGACAGGTACACCAGATTCGTCATTACATAGTTCGTTCAGCTCGCCAACAGAACCCGCGAAAGAAGATATGAAGCAATTCAGTTTCATGGATTATCTTTTTGGTATTACATCTGAAGAGCAAAATGAACCAGTATTAAATAAAACAGATGTGACAACAACTACAAAAGCACTTGATATTGAAATAACAACAGAAGCTAAACCTCAGACGGAAAGTCCAACAGAAAGTAGTTTTATACCCGAAGAAATCTCTGAAGCTGCTGCCGAAAGGACAGAAAAACCTGAGAATACAACTAATGTGGAACATACGATTGAAGAAACTACCAAATCGGAGTTCATGAAAGTAAATGCTTTGAGCACAGCGATGTCAACGGAGGTTTCTCATGAGACAGAGATTTGTTTTAGAGGGAAATGTATTAAAAGCAAAGACATTCTATAGGTGCTGACCGAAACTGTGTTTAAATAGATGGAAATAATATTTTGGGGGTTGCTATATCGGTTACGCCATTGACTAATACCAGCGATGCTGCTAGACACATCAAATCGTAAAAAGTAAAAATCCAATATCATGCAACAATCTCAACGTACGCCATCTAGCGTCGTCACTGGTTAATCTAAAATAGATGTGAATGTTTTCAATTATTGTGGTGAAATCTTGTAAATAGTAATTTTGCAAACTCTTTACTTGATTCCACCTAAATTTTGTAGATTTTAAAGTAGAATAAAAATTTTGGATTGTAACTACAGCCAAAATAAATGTTAGGTAGGTTACCTACGTTAAGTAAGTTCATGTAATGTATAAACTTACATTGTATTTCTATATTGTAGTGTAAATATTACGACTGAAAATATTGTTACAGTTATATAAGTAGTTAATTTACATAGGCATAGGTATCTATTTATTACTTTTATGCTTTATATAAAGTTTTTAGGCATTTTCTACCCCACCCTAGTTACTTACCACTTGTTAATTTAGTGGATGTATGATGCCTGTTGAATTAAGTGATTTTGTATCTTGAATAAAAAATAAGTATCTTTATTTTTCTTTCCTTTCTGTAAATCCGAAACATAATCACAATGTTCTGAGTAGGGTGTGACGTCTAGCGCTAAATAGCAGAAGCTATGGTTCATTGAAATATGATTGAAACGAAACTCGTTACACAGTCAAAGTAAAAAATAAGGAATCACAAATTATTGAATCCACAATACACGAAATATTGTAGGTAAACAAATTATTGTCTACCAAACAAAACAAAATGAAAAATAAGTAGGGATAGCAATAAAATCCAAATCTAACAAAAACGTCAAAGAACAAAATGGAAAAACGCAGCAACCTTTAGCATGCCTTTAGCCATATTATCAAAAGTAATGCTATATAACCTAGTTCATCGAACTACACATAGAGGGCAGGAAAACATGAAATGGACGTTTCGCTTGTAGTTCATTTCATTCCATCGACCGACATTCATTTTATTTCATTCAGTTCAGTCCAGTCCTTGCCTTGTTCAGTCAGTCGTGCTCAGCTCACTCACTCCCTTGACTGAATCTAATCTACCTAACTCTCTGACCTAACTACGGATTGTTTGAGAAAATTTTCATTTCTTGTGAAAGAATAGTACGCTGAAAACTAAACGGCACAGGGCGGTTTTCAGTGTTGTTGAATTGCAGATTCTGTGAGCTCGACCAGCAATCATGGATATCGAGAAAAAAGTGAAGGACGACATGCGAAAACTCGGCTGCGATTGCCATCAGAAGATAGCTCTTGCTTTTCATCTTTACCTCTACTTGATCGATGAGTTGCAAACCCACGATACCGAATACTACTACAATAAAGACATCGATACGATCTATATTCTAGCACGCCCGAATAAGGGAGATAAATTGAATATCTACATACCAATGCGCTCTTCCCTTGATATGGAGTTAGTATCGAATATTTTCCACCGCTGTTTATACTTAATGAATTGTCCGGATTAAATTTAAGTATACAATTTTGCATAAATCATGATGGACAATCCACACACATCATATAGCTAAGATAGCTACACCATATTGTGTTGCTTTTTTTAAAGGGGAAAATTTGAGTACCTATGTGTTTCTAGTTTATATGTTAGTTATACGCTGAGAGGGCTAGGCACTGGTAGGTATATAAGATTTAGTTATTTTTGGAAAAGAAGGAAAAAAATCACTTTGTCAGCTAAACGTAAATAATTTGAAATTCATTCCTTCAACTTCAATAATGTATATCAATGCCATGTCAGCATATAAAATTTTAACACAATCTCTTTACTTCCAGCTTGGATTATGTGCACAAAGTTCAAGACAACCTATGCACCGTTGAGACCGGCCACGTTCTGCAGCTAGCTTTCATCGATGCTGACTTTTGCACCACTATCTACTCATTCAGCAACGGAATAAGCCCTCGGCAAGCATTTGAGATGACTAAGGAAAAGTTGATTCGTAAGCAGCAACAAGCTTATGCCAACAATGAGCTGTATAGAAGACGTTATGAGTACCGTGACAATGCTTTGAATGGAGGACCAGTTGATAACTATCAGTACCATCAGTAATTCCTAAAGAAAAATGTGGCATAGGTACTCATTCAAATACAGAGCATAACTGCTATCTATATAATGAGTGTGAAGTAATAATCAAAGGAGAAAATGATGTCATGTCATACTTGTGTTAACCAGCCTAGTTGCTGAATATTTCTTGAATAGCTTGCCGTGTGGTGCCGGGATAGAATTGCACCACCCCTTCTTCCCGTGGGTGTCGTAAGAGGCGACTAAGGGAAACACACCGAGGGCGGGCAGCAGCGCCCTCTGTAGAACAATTCCACCGAACTGCGATCCCCAACCCGCATGCCCAGCGTGGGGATTATGGGCAATAACCCCCAAATGATGAATTATGCCACATATGGCGCTCATTAGGGGAGGCCTATGTCCAGCAGTGGACTATATAGGCTGATGTTGTTGTTTGTTGTTGGTGTTGTGGCACAGAGTAGAAAGTTATAGACTTAATACATGTATCTACTATTAAGATTTCTAGAAGGAGTGGTTCCAAGAATGATATTATATGAAGAATGATTATGATTGTGATGATTATAAATAATTCCATGAGTGGATATAAGATCTAGTCAAAAGATGATTATAGGAGTGGTAGTATGAGTAAGATAGTTATAGATTAGATAGTAAGTTTCATTATATTATGTATATTTTAATAGATGCCCTTCCAAACCTTCCGAAAACAACCCTGTAGTTTGTGAACTGTATCTCGATATCCTAAATGCACGATAATATTTTTTTTATTAGTAAAACGGACAATTCAAACATCATCTAGTCCTAAGTTAAGCAGAGCTTGTATTATGGGTACTAGATGACTGATATGCATAATACAATATTAAGATATTTTTCAGATTAAATTTCACTTTTACTCATGTAGCAAAAAATGTATTACTGTTTTTAAGGAATACTGTGTAATCAACTCTTTAAAATAAGCTGTTTAAACATTCCCAAACAAATACTGTACCTACTTAGAAACATATTTAATCAAAATAAATGTTTTACTGCTCAGATATTGTTTTCTTTTTGTACCTATGTCAATTTACCTATTATGTACCTAGTGAATAATTCATGAACCTTAGGGGAGTCATTGGTTTGGTAGTAAATTTAGTTTTTAGCACCAACCACTAATAGGTTCACAAATAGCTACATCTTAGAAAAATGACAAGAATAACAAAAGCTAATGCTGTGTATGTTAAATAAATAATTATGGTGATATATTGAAGAAGTCAAATCTCACCTATGTTGATGATCATTGTTATTATGATTTATTGGTACTCATTTAAACTAATGCCGTATATTATGCCCGTAAAAAAATATATAATTTCTGTTGAATACCCCGTGCGAAGGACGGGGCCGACTGCTAGTAAAATATATTATTATTTTCCTCAAATTTAATAGGTATTGGCATCAGTACCTAGGTATATTTTGAAAATAAGCTCCAGGTCATAGATTCGTTTTCTAGGTAAGTTTTTCATTTTCGCAGGTACCTAGGTACGTTATGTAATTATATTACCTACGTATAGGTAACTATAACTACTCAATGCATTGTGCTACTGGTAGCAACAGGGTTTTCTGTTCTTGCTTGAGAATCAATTGAAAGCCTTATATACGCATCGGAATAATACAAAGATTGTATCTACATTAAGATATTACCTAGGTGACCTGAAAATCAATGAGATTCGCGCAGGCGCGGCGGCGGCTGCGTAGGTATCCTAAAAGGTACCTAAAGCCTAAAACCTAAAGAGCCCCAAGTAAGTAACTAAAAAGATACCGACCTATGATCCTAGTAGCATTCGCTATAAAAGAATGGAATACAGACGGCTTGGCATAAATTAAATGTACAGAAAAATTATTTATAGAGTCCAAGAATGGAGAATGCGGGGTAGTTATTATAGTAGCCAATAATAATTTAATAAAACACAAAAAAATCTTAATGCTTTACCAAAATATTGATAGGTATAATTTAGGCTAGTAATATTAAGTGCAGTTTAATTTATGCTCTCTTTCTTGAGCAAAAATATTTTGTATTTGCAGTGCCCCACCCAGGCTCATGTTGATAGCCGATCTTAGTACAACATGAAAGCAATAAAACACATAAAGCTAACGAAAATTTGCTTGCAATCGCGAACATAGGTAGGTAGCAATATTATTAATGGGTTATGTAAAATTTGTAATAATAACAACCAACAAAATTTGTTATTTTTCGTTCGTTTCGTCTCTCGTGCATGATCCAAGCATTCAAGCGACATCTGTCGGTATGTGAATAGAATTAAATTAGTTACTTGCACACATGATAATAAGTAAAACAACACCAATTTAATAGATGGCGCTTACTACGTTAATATCTGCATCCTTTTTAGCGGCCTTGACAGAAAATGCTTGGCGTATTTTTGAAATTAGTTATTTTTATAAAATTTCTCATTATTTTTAATTTAAAATACTTACTGGCCGCGGCTTCGCAAAGGTTTTTTCTGATGAAAGGAAGCCTAACGTTATTTATACTTACATAAAAATTTTAAAAATCTGGCGTTTTTTTTGGTAGGATCTAACCAAAAGAGCTATCACATTGATGATGATTCTGCATTATAGTTATTTACAAAAATACATAGAATTTAGGCCTTAAAAAAAGTTACGTAATTTCGACGCAGCTCACATCGTCAGGATGGCCGAGCGGTCTAAGGCGCCAGACTCAAGGTATACCTTGCCTACTATGTAGGTCTATGAGCTGTTCTGGTCCTCTCTGAGGGCGTGGGTTCGAATCCCACTTCTGACAAATCTTTTGTTTCTTTTTAATTTTTTTTCTTCACGTTCGCTTTAAAAAATTGGGCTCTATTTATTAGTGTATAGGTAGGATGGTACCTTCTTTTGTGCGCGGTCGGGTAAATTATTTACTCATTTTGATTATGGTATTATAGATGTAATTGTAGGAAGTTGTACCTAGATCTCGATAATAATAATAGGCAGATAAGAGTGAGATTTTTAATAAGTATTGTGTATATTTTTAGTTTATCATTACATTTTTGACAATGCTATTGTAGCATTCAATATAATAATAATTATATTTTTCTATGGTTTATTATTCTAATGTTGAAGTGTAATGATGAGTAATTAATAGAGTTTGCTAAAATTATCAATATCTAAATTCAAAATATTATCAAACTAGCCATTATAATAGCAAAAAGGCTTACATAGCGAGTTTATTTATATCTCTAGCGTTGAAATTATTGTATAGCTATATTTTTAGAGAACTAATTGATAAATTTACAAGTTTTCAATGATATGTTTACAGGTAACCGTATTAATTTCTTTGCATTTATTACATTATTTATCAAAGGATTATTTATACCTGCATTTATTTATTGCACAGCCTACTCGTATTTGCAGCAACAAGATGGAGTTAATCCGAGCCTTCCCCCACTGGTGGTGCCCACTGGCAGTAACTATGTCATAGCCTGTGTATGCCTTATGAAAGTAGCTGAAATAGACTAGGTAGTCTAAATTCAGACGTAGACTAGAACTACATCCAGATGTATCAACATCTGTAGTGTGTGAAATTGTGAGCTAAAACTGCAAAAAATTAAATTCATACTAAAATTCAAAGGTTATTAAATTTAATGCATAGGGTTTGTATTGTTTATTTTTTATTACCTTTGCCTTGTTGTGTGACAAAGTCAGTAAAGAGAAGTCTGAGAGTGAAAACACTGCCAAATAAAACCAAAATCGCTAACCAAAAAGATTTTCCCGTACCGGGAATCGAACCCGAGCCTCCTGGGTGAAAGCCAGGTATCCTAGCCACTAGACCATACGGGAGATATTAGACAGACTGAAATTATTATCTTTAAATCTGAGTAAGTCTAATATGAACAAGACAAAGAACAATGGCAGGTCTCCATACTAAGAAATGTCTGGGATTAAATTGAAGCGTCCCGTAATGAAAAAAATGTTAAAAGATTTGGCGTTAGCTCCAGAATCTATAAATGAGACTATTTTCTTTGGGGAAAGCCGGAAAAAAAAGATTTCAGTGTTTGAATTTTTTGGTTATGAATGAATGTCAAACAATATTTGTCTATAAAACATCGCAGATTGAAATCAAATCATAAAGAAATGGATAATGTGGTTTGGTCTTGGGTTTGGTCTTATCAATTAGACCACGCGCCACCTTATATATTCGAAATGAGAAATGATAAACAAAATGAGCAAAACAAATTCTAAACTTCTCTTCTTGTTTACGAAAGCTGGGCGTGTATTAAAAAAAATGTACCTACTTGCCCCGTAAACACAAAAAAACTGAGGGTTTTAATAAATAATGTTGGACAATCCACACAGCATCATCTAGCCCGAAGCTAAGCAAAGGTTGTGTTATGTTACGAGTTCCTACTAGATAACTTATATAGGTACCTACTTAAAACAATATATATAGGTATACCTACATTAATAGATTTTTTTTATTTTACATAGAAAATGCCCAGAACACCCAAAACAACAATATCGGAGTCATAAGGGCACGCACTAGCCAGACACAGGGCAGTATCAATCAGTCCATAAACAGTCCAGTTCGGGTGTTACATACGTCGCCAGTGGCTTCCGTAATTCGGGTAAAAATAAATAGAAAACCAAAATATAAACACAAAACACAGCAGAGATGAAAAACGCCGAAGTCTCGGAAGGATTCTGTCAAAGAGAATAAAACCACTACGTTCTAGATTCTATGGCGTCTTGACAGACAACCGCTGACAACATGACACTATCAAAGACAAATGATACATTGCATTCAATAATTGTACCCGCACCACTAATAAAATGGTAACATTTCGAATGTACCTAATTCGAATATCATTTGATAAGCTTTTAAATATCATAAAATAACTCCGGCCTTTACGAGAAGGAGTGAATAATTGAAAAATCGTAGAAAATTTATTAAATTTGATTCATATACATCAGATCCATGGACGCAAAAAAAAGTCCAGACCAAATTCTGCCATTGTTCTTTCTTGAACTCTTGTCGCAACCTGACGATAACCGGTGTATTCAACGTGGTATGGAGGTTGGCGAAAAAAGTATCGAAGTTGAAGAATATACAATATAGGTTGGAAACGATAAAATAATGTACATGACCTCACCAACCTGACAAACTCCAGTGTTATATTAGGTCCTTACATATGAAATTGGCGTTTTTCGTACTGGCCACTTTAATCACAAATTTCTCCTCTTTGGAAGCGGATCCATCGCAAACCACGTCCGAGTTAGCTGCAGGCTGCGGTGTTAGTGATAAAACTGTTTTAATTCACTTGAAGCAAATTGGGAAGATTAAAAAGCTTGAAAGGTGGGTACCTCACGAATTGACTGAAGCAAACCGGCAAACGCGCGTCGACTGCTGCGTTACATTACTAAACCGGCACAATAATGAAGGTATTTTAAACCGAATCATTACCTGTGATGAAAAATGGGTTCTTTACGATAATCGGAAGCGCTCAGCGCAATGGTTGGATCCTGGCCAGCCAGCCAAATCCTGCCCCAAGCGAAAATTAACCCCAAAAAAGTTACTTGTAAGCGTTTGGTGGACTAGTGCCGGTATTGTTCATTACAGTTTTCTCAAATCTGGCCAGACTATTACGGCTGATGTCTATTGTCAGCAATTGCAAACCATGATGGAAAAGCTAGCGGCTAAACAACCTAGGCTGGTCAATCGCTCCACGCCACTGCTGCTTCACGACAACGCTAGACCACACACTGCGCAACAGACGGCTACTAAATTAGAAGAGCTTCAATTGGAAAGTCTAAGACATCCTCCGTACTCCCCGGACCTTGCTCTAACAGATTACCATTTTTTTCGAAATTTGGATAACTTCTTGCAAGGGAAAAAATTCAACTCCGATGGGGCAGTCCAAATCGCCTTCAAAGATTTTATTGATTCCCGTCCGACTGGTTTTTTTAGTAAAGGGATCAATGAACTACCTATAAGATGGCAAAAGTGCATAGAAAATAATGGTTCATACTTTGATTAATTAAATATATTATATTAAAAAATATTCGACTTTTTGTTCCTCCCATACAAAACGCCAATTTCATATGTAAGGACCTAATATTTAAAAAAATTAGTAAGAGAGAGAGAAAAGAGTATCTCTTCGAGACCTATGTATGATGTTAATATCATTGTTCGAGACGTATATTTTTGTAGGTATGGGTTTTGCGTAGTTCGATTTCCACAAACTAGAAAATCGCTGTGCCAAAATCTCAAAAACAAATACATCCCGAGAAACCGAAATCAGGATTAATGATTTTTTTTTTACCTAAGTGGACATTAAGGAATTTAGGTAGGTACAGTTTTCTTATGTGAAAAACATCGCACATATTTTCAGAATTCATTATTTTTTTTCCCTTATGCTGATAAAATAAGTGAAGAGACAATTAGTACTTTAGTACCTATCATCATCATCAGCCCATATTAGTCCACCCACTGCTGGACATAATAATAGGCCTCCCCTAATGAGCGCCATAGCGCCCTGTCTTCGGCTTGTCGCATCCAGCATCTGCCAGCAGTCTTTCGCAGATCGTCATCCCACCTGGCCGAAGGGCGTCCTACACTGCGTTTGCCAAGTCGCGGTCTCCACTCAAGAACACGTTTACCTCAGCGGTTATCGGTTCTTCGCGATATATGGCCGGCCCACTGCCACTTCAGTTTGCTAATTCTCTGAGCTATGTCGATGACTTTAGTTCTCTGTCGGATTCAATTTCAATTTCAATTTATTTATTTAATTAGAACGGTCATACAACCACTTACACTAATTAAAATTAATTAATACAATTAACGGATGTATTCGTTACGAATGCTATCCTTCAGAGAAACTCCGAGCATAGCTCTTTCCATAGCTCGCTGAGCGACTTTGAATTGGTGGACCAACCCTATCGAACATACCCCTATATTAGTACCTAGCATTCAATAAACTATAATAATAATCTATTATAAATTAAAAAGAAGGTGTTTAGTTTTCTCTTCTCTTAAATAGTGAATAAAGCATGGAAACTTCCGCCGAGATTTTTTCTGCTGGCAAAAATAATGTTGAACAAGGATTAATTCATTATTCATAAAATAATAATAGATTCATATCATACTCAAAAAAAAAAGCATTGATACAAGTATTTTTATTTTTAGTTGTTATATCGTAGGTAGGTACTGTTATTTATTCAGTTGTAATATGCACAAATGAAAACGCTCATAACGTTAACACAAGTTCATTATTCTATTATCCCTGAGGTACGATAAATAAGTAATTGTCATTAGCAAATTAAATTAATAATGGAATTGTAAAAATAAATTAGTTATGTTTGCGCGTTGCACAAATAATCTATGTATTAACACCTGGTTTTTACTACGAGTATAACTACATGCTGTTGTTATTCTGATAGATATAAGAAATATCCTATAATAACCCTAACATAAATTTAACAGACACGAAAAACAACATCGAGCCAAGCAACGTTCCGTAAACTCTTATTTCCATGCAAAAACAATATCGTTCAAACTGGTAACTTTTTAAAAATGTACATCAAAAATCCAATAAGATCAAGCAACGTTCCACGCTAAAATAAAAACAATATCGTTCAGAGTATCAACTTTTAAAGAATTAAGCATTAAAAAGCCAACATCACGCGGTGTTCCCAGGCGGTCACCCATCCAAGTACTGACCGCGCCCGACGTTGCTTAACTTCGGTGATCGGACGAGAACCGGTGTATTCAACGTGGTATGGACGTTGGCGAAAGAGTGAACAAAGATTAGCATCACATTCAATGATTCTACGTTAGGGAATCACTCACAGTGACATGTTAGTTCCTAGGCAGCCGCATTAAAATCTGCTTTATGCAAGACTAGCGGCCCGTCCCGGCTTCGCACATGTGGACATGTTTTTTAAATATTTTACCTTTTATTTATATTTTGGTGGCCCCACGTAGTTCACTAAAAAATTTACACAAAAACTTCTATGAGTTGTCCAATACTACGATTGGTGTAGGTACTAAAAAAGTCAGAAACTGCAAAAAATACTTTTCTCATTTTTTTTAGACTATGGTTATCGAGAATATTTAATTTTAGTTACCTCATAGGTGTCTTACAGCCGCAAACCGCTGCCACTAACTTAATTCTGCCAGAAACAATAATGTTGCACATCATAAAATACCAACATACTACGCTATAATTCATTGAACTAATTATAATATTATTATTAGAAGTTTATTATGCTACTTACCATTATTTATTCAGTTGTATCACTTTAAATGAAAACTATTTTTATGCACCGACAACGTAAACATTGTTTTATTATTAATAGTTTCTGTTCAAAATATATTGTTTCATTGATGTCCTATTGTTTCAGGATTAATGAAAATACCTATAAATACAACCGATAATATACCGAAAATAGGTACCTGTATACATGTTCGACGCCCTAAATAGGTACTCAAAGTCGCCGCCGATGACCTTACAGCACAAATACTAATTTGGTCCTGGTATTTTCCTCATCATCAGCCCATATTATTTATTTATTTATTGACGTCATTAAATACTATTAGATTAAGTACATAGTTACAAACATATGTCAAATAATCAATAATCACGTTGCATGTATTCTAACGAGTTTGTTACTAAAACCGGTAAAAGAATTGCTCTAGGAAAAGTCAAGTAAAAAAACAATAGTTTTCACATCAACAATGAACAAACCAGATAATAATTAATAGTAAAATATCAAAAATTTTGCAATAGCCAACATCACGCGGCCGACGTTGCTTATCTTCGGTGATCGGACGAGAACCGGTGTATTCAACGTGGTATGGACGTTGGCGAGCATGTAAGCAAAATTATAAAACTGGTGATATGGATATGATATGGATCAGTTGAGCTACATGTAGTTTGTTCGCAACAGTCTGCAGTTAGCTCAGTTGTTTCAATTGTAAATACTAGAAAAAAATATTTTGTTAGGTAATTAAAACTGGTTCATCCATAAAATAACTATTAGTTACAAGAAATTTTTATAAAAAAATCACTGAAGATTTCATTTTCGAAAAAATATGCATACAACAGCGAAAAGCCAACAAAATATTAATAAATATTTATTTTTTGCTAGCACCTATACACTAGCGAAACTCAATGTGGCATTTTTGTTAACGAACCAACCCTTTCTTTATTGGTTGGATGATGTGATGACAATTCCGATCGAACTAATCACAACTTGAAAATTCCTATTAATTCGTAAAGTAGACAACAAAAATATCTATTGGAAACAAGAAGGCAATGTATGTAATAAAACTAAGTAAACTAGCGCCATGCGTTTTAAATACCTACTCATTTTTATTAATAATTTGAAGGGAATGAATATGCGGCCTGCAGCCTTATTGTTTAATATTTTTATTATAGTTATATAAACTTAAATTTAATAATAGCCTGATTCCAACGCGGTCCATAATGCCGGAGACATGATTGGAGTAAAGTTGCAGCCGTATTGCGGCTGAATTCTCGTCGGATGATTTGCAACGTTATAAACAGGGGTGAAGAAAAGAGTTCTGTCTGCCAGATTTAAATATAGAATTAGGTATTATACCTGATTACCTGGTCAATATGCACACGCGTTGATACTGTGACATAAAGATAAAAATGCTGACGCGTAAGAATAGTGCGGTTTCACCGTTAGAATTAAACAAAGTTTTCATGTTTAATTTCGCCGGATATAATCGTTAGCGAAGCAGGTTGGAAGAAATAGAGTCCAGGGCAAAGTCAACAGTAGGATGCCTCCAACGGTATTTTGTTTTTAGCACAATATTGGGCACAATAATAAATAAAACAGAATATCGCTGAGCAGTTAAAATATGACATGAAGAAATTGCACAGTATAGCTGGCTGAATTTAGAATGCGTCAAAGCATCCCACCATTTCTGGCTTCCATCAACCACAATCTTTATTAGTCGGGTAATCTACCTACTCCAAGATGAATGACGTCATTGACTCTCACAAGGACGCGTTGGTAGCCCGTTTCGTAATTTCATATGCCTTCTCATGGCCTCCGTGGCGCAATTGGTTAGCGCGTTCGGCTGTTAACCGAAAGGTTGGTGGTTCAAGCCCACCCGGGGGCGATGATATTTTTGCGTTTTTTTTTTTATATTTCTGATCTTATGAAATAGATCTTAAGAAATTTAGCTTTTCCATTTTGACAAAATTTTTATGCACAGCACCGTCATCATATATTTTTCTCTCTCCAAGAGGTTGATGTCGCCACTTCGGTTCATTGCTTGTGTACTTGTCTGACGGAAAAATATAAAAATAATAACTTACACAAACTTAACCTGACCAAGTTCAACACTCTTAGCCTAAAAGGATGCTTATCTTATCTTTAACTTGCTCTCAATAGATAAGTCAAGGTAAAAAGCGGGAACAAAGAACAATGGCAGAATTTGGTCTGGACTTTTTTTTGCGTCCATGGATCTGATGTATATGAATCAAATTTAATAAATTTTCTACGATTTTTCAATTATTCACTCCTTCTCGTAAAGGCCGGAGTTATTTTATGATATTTAAAAGCTTATCAAATGATATTCGAATTAGGTACATTCGAAATGTTACCATTTTATTAGTGGTGCGGGTACAATTATTGAATGCAATGTATCATTTGTCTTTGATAGTGTCATGTTGTCAGCGGTTGTCTGTCAAGACGCCATAGAATCTAGAACGTAGTGGTTTTATTCTCTTTGACAGAATCCTTCCGAGACTTCGGCGTTTTTCATCTCTGCTGTGTTTTGTGTTTATATTTTGGTTTTCTATTTATTTTTACCCGAATTACGGAAGCCACTGGCGACGTATGTAACACCCGAACTGGACTGTTTATGGACTGATTGATACTGCCCTGTGTCTGGCTAGTGCGTGCCCTTATGACTCCGATATTGTTGTTTTGGGTGTTCTGGGCATTTTCTATGTAAAATAAAAAAAATCTATTAATGTAGGTATACCTATATATATTGTTTTAAGTAGGTACCTATATAAGTTATCTAGTAGGAACTCGTAACATAACACAACCTTTGCTTAGCTTCGGGCTAGATGATGCTGTGTGGATTGTCCAACATTATTTATTAAAACCCTCAGTTTTTTTGTGTTTACGGGGCAAGTAGGTACATTTTTTTTAATACACGCCCAGCTTTCGTAAACAAGAAGAGAAGTTTAGAATTTGTTTTGCTCATTTTGTTTATCATTTCTCATTTCGAATATATAAGGTGGCGCGTGGTCTAATTGATAAGACCAAACCCAAGACCAAACCACATTATCCATTTCTTTATGATTTGATTTCAATCTGCGATGTTTTATAGACAAATATTGTTTGACATTCATTCATAACCAAAAAATTCAAACACTGAAATCTTTTTTTTCCGGCTTTCCCCAAAGAAAATAGTCTCATTTATAGATTCTGGAGCTAACGCCAAATCTTTTAACATTTTTTTCATTACGGGACGCTTCAATTTAATCCCAGACATTTCTTAGTATGGAGACCTGCCATTGTTCTTTTAATTTAAAATTACATTGCTGCTTCAGTTCAGTCATCTGTGCTTCGGGGTGACACGGCCAACACATTTAAGCGTTTTATAACTTTGATACATCTGTAGCCAACGTCCATACCACGTTGAATACACCGGTTCTCGTCCGATCACCGAAGTTAAGCAACGTCGGGCGCGGTCAGTACTTGGATGGGTGACCGCCTGGGAACACCGCGTGATGTTGGCTTTTTGCTTATTTTATTGAAACGAACTAACGATTCTTCATTATGATAGGTCAATTATCCGTGCTACGGATTTCTGTAGAATTAGCACAGACGTGGTAATTTCTTTTCACCGTTTCTGAAATATTCAGGATCACTTTTTTTCGCAGGATTATTATATGCGACCTCGAATCTTATTTTTACTGGACTTATAGTCTATAGGACTTATAGACTATAGTCTGGTAAAAGTATTATAGACTAGTCTAGTCGTGGGAGCTCTTAATGGCTAACAGCTGTCCTTATGCGTCGAAATACCTAGTCTTTCTACTATACATTCTAACGAAAGTGAGAATTTACTAGCGCGCTAAAGGTATAATAATAATATAATAATAATAATTTATTTATTGTTCAGATTACATAGATCCATATATTAGTAAAGTCTTAGCCTATGTTCGTTATTAATTATTTAATTTAAATTTAAACATTTTGATTAATTAATGTAGAGATGGAGTGTTTCTATATCACTCCATTTAATTTATCGGCTATTGCTGTCAGGATGGTGTTGGTACTCCCGCGAACTCTACTAAGCAGAGAAGCTGCCTTCTTCCTCATACAGGCTGCAAAGCCGTCTACTCGAGCCTCAGCAAACATGCCGGAAGCACTGCAAAATGGCGGAAGTCCCACCAGCATCCTGAATGCATTATTGTACTGGACGCGGAGAGTATTGACAGCAGTAGTACCTTTATGAACGTTTCGTTTCGCCTACAACCAATTGCCGTATTTTGTGATACCGCAATGAGCGGTCTCGCAATGAGAGGCTTGCTGTATTCCATATTTGCTGAAAAAAAACATTGATTGCCGTATAGTACGGTCATTGCCTTGCCTAATCATCAATAACAGTTGAATCAGCTACATGCATACATACTGTTCGATACAATCGATCACGCAGGTACATTATAATACTAGCATCATCAGCAGTTTGACCTAAGTAGGTTACTCGTGCCGCGAGTGCGGAGCGGGCGCCTACGAGGGTCAGTGCATCAACAGCAGCCGCACAAACCGCACTCATTAACATCATCATCATTAGTCGTAGTTTTATACAATATAGCTTTTGTACACGAAAGTCGACTTTTATATCAGCATCCCGGGAAGAGCTAGCCGCGATTCCTACACATACCATAATACATAACTATTCCGCGGTCCGTCCCGGCTTCGCGCGGGTACTAAACAAATATTTCAGAAATTAAACACACTAACACTATGGGTTTCACAGTTTTCATACGGATCCCTTACTTAGAATTTGAGTTATTGACATTGACTTGACACTCCATAGAAAAATAAAGCAAACAGCGGAGCCATAATAGAAAAAGAGGTTGAATATATAGCGCACGGTTTAATTATTGAATTATTCATGCGGATCCCTAACTTTTATGAAAATAATAGCCAATGTTCATAACAGAAAATTTAGGATTCTAATGGTAAAATAATTTTTCAAATCGGTCCAGTAGTTTCGGAGCCTATTCAATTTAAACAAACAAACAAACAATCAAATCTTTCCTTTTTATAATATTAGTATAGATTAAAAAAACAAAATACATTACATTATATAGGGTGCCAAGCCAACCTAATGGCCTTATACTACGCCATCTAGCGAGTATTTCTGTAAGCTATTATTACCTACAGAGCAGTGTTGGTTGTCCTTAGTGTATCACGCAACTGACACAACGCTAGTATTGGCTTCGCCGATTCACTGCTAGATGGCAGATCTTACCATTATTATTCTGGTAGCAGAATTCCAACAGACTGAAGAAGTTTCCATTCGCATTTAGTGTTGCAGAGGAGTTAACATTTCAATGAAAGTGTGAATTATTTGAAATTAATACCTTTTACTTCATGAATGTAGGCAATGTATGAGGATGCGATGTCATTAGTCTATTCAACCCTAGAAAACAATCTCTGTGCTAAGGAAGCATTAGAATGTTTTAAAGATGAAACATCGTATTATTTGTACCCCTTTAGTGTCTTGTTAAGTCTTAAACTTTTAGCGGCATTGCACATGGGGATATAGCTCAGTGGTAGAGCATTCGACTGCAGATCGAGAGGTCCCCGGTTCAAACCCGGGTGTCCCCTAGGTGTCTTTTTGGTAAAACTACTATTTACTGTGATTGAAAATTCAAAGAATATCAAAATTTTACTTCGCTACTTATTTTTTAAATACTATATGTATGGCCGAACCTGACTTTGCTTGTTAGTTTTTAGTATTAGCTAAAATGGTCTTTGTCAGTTAGAAAACATAATCGAAAAGATTTTCGCAAATAAGTTACTATTAAATATTATAATAAAATTTCTTAAAATAATAGTTATTTTAGTAGCTCATAATCTGTACGGTTGGAATCTACAATCTGAAAATAAAATTTGTAGTAGTTAAGCTGCAAAAGATCCGCAGCCGGTAGGATTCGAACCTACGCTCCCAGAGGGAATCTGATTTCGAGTCAGACGCCTTAACCACTCGGCCACGACTGCTATAGTGGCAAGCCCGAAATTACCATTCCATTTTTTCATTCAAACAAAGAAGCAACCTTGCAGACGTCAAAGAGAAAACTACAGGATTTCTACAATCAAACCTAGGTCGGTTAATTTACTGGTTCCTGGTTATTACGTTGTTGGTTTTTAGCACACATAATACACAACACCGGTTCCTATTAGTTCTGTTAGCCGTGGTTTTAACACACAAAAAAAGATTACTTTGTATTTACGAGTATTTAATACGTTTTTTGTATAGTTTTATAAAAATAAGAAAGGTATATGTTTTTTTTATAAAAGTTTGCTGTAATTGTGACATGTGAATATGATAATAACAATGTGTTAGTGGTTTAAATTTGAGGATTGTTTCTACCACTACATAATTTCAAACCTTGACATAATTTCCAACAAAATCTTTGATATGGAAATACAAAGTTTGTATTCTCACATCTTATTTGTGCATTTTGTTAGACATTATTAGAGATTAACAATAATGTCGGAGTGATGATTGTGCCTGAGAAGAGAAGTGATGATGTGTTGTTGCTTTATTTACATATTTTTTATAACACACTAGCGGCCCGCCCCGGCTTCGCACGGGTATTAAACAAAAATTTCAGAAATTATACACACTAAAACGATGGGTGAAACCCAGTTTTCATACGGATCTTTACTTTTTTTAACAGCATTGGGGTTTTTGACATTGACTCGACATTCCAAAACTGACACTGGCCGTAGAGAAAAAGCAAGCACCGTGCGCTATACAACCTCTTTTTCTATTCTGACGCGCCATAATAGAAAAAAGAGGTTGAATATACAGCCCACGGTTCAATTATTGAATTTTTCATGCGGATCCCTAACTTTTTTGAAAATATTATATAGCCTATGTTCATCACGGAAAATTAAGGATTCTAATGGTGAAAGAATTTTTTAACTCGGTCCAGTAGTTTCGGAGCCTATTCAATTCAAACAAACAAACAAACAAACAAACATACAAACAAACAAACAATCAAATCTTTCCTCTTTATAATATTAGTATAGATGTACTAAGAATCGGTTTTAGTATTACGTTACCTTTCACGCTATTGGCACGCTCAGAGTGAATTCGAACTAAGCGACATAGAGTGGTAGATAAAGTTTTACTTAAATAAATAAATAATAATAAATTGTTGCCATACCTTAAGTTAAGTACTTAAGGTATGGGCTTAAGTACTTAACTTAAGGTATGGGCCCTCTAACCTAACCTAACCTAAACTAAACAATAACTATACAAAAAAATAAGAATAATTGGCAAAGGGAGATTCAGCATTTCTTTCCCGCGGGATAGTAATAAATTCGCAAATCGGATTGTGGCAACTCTTAATCGTCGTCCGATTGCGTTCGGAATCGGAATATGGGTTGCCACAATCCGATTAGGTAAATAGGTGCGTCCGAGTAGGTATCCCAGTCCACTCGGTCCGATCGAGGTCCGATCCGAGCAGAATCTGATCGTGTCAACTTGGCTTATGTCAACGAATCTGTCGTTGCGTGGAAATTGCTCTGAAAAACGTATGATCGTTTTTCAGAGGGAAATTGGCCAGATGATCTTGATGTCTCATGTCAAACCTTATTTGTATGTTACTTCATATCCCGTTCATTCCAAAGACATCGTTCATAGCTAGGCCGCCGCCGTGTTCCTCTACTGTAAGCATGTCTGTTTGTAATGTTCTCTTTCTTTATATGGTACTAGCGGGCCGCCCCGGCTTCGCACGGGTATTTAACAAAAATCAAATTTTTCATGCGGATCCCGAAGTATTTTGATTAAATATTATATGCGATATGTTCATCAGGGAAAAAGTAGGATTCTGATGCTGAAAGAATTTTTCAAATCGGTCCAGTAGTTTCGGAGCCTATTCAATCCAAACAAACAATCAAATCTTTCCTCGTTATAAATATTAGTAAAGTTTTTCTATCTTTTTTTTTCAGCACAATGATTTGGGAGCCCGTAAATCTCACCGAAGTGTGTCAAGGCAATACCCAAATAACTCCATGTACCTATTTTGGCTTTGTCTACCTCGACTTCATCGCTGAGCTCTTTGGAGGGTCCTTAGACAAGAGAATTCAAGAGAGCCTTGGGGTTTACGACAGCGACAACTATCCTTACAAAGAGGATAGAAAAGAGGACGGTGAACCGTTAGAAGATCATCGAAGATACTATAAAAGCTATCGCAGGGATAGATTAGTAAGAAGCCATAGAGAGAGAGGAAGAGATTGGCCTAGGCATGATAGCTATAGGCGGGAGAGGAATTACTATGACTTTATAGTTGTTGGCGCAGGCGCGGCTGGGTGCGTTGTTGCTAACAGGCTGGTGGAAAAAGAAGCTACTGTGAGTATACTAACTGATATCGTGGCCGTAGAGAGAAAAGTCACTGACTCGCTATTTGGCCAAAACTTAGTTAAACATAATAACTATAGCTACATTATACCAGGCTAGGCGCACTTAGTGCTTGTGTCGAATTCTACGTGACCTGTAGGGCAAGCACGGGCTTTCTTGTCTAAGGTAGAATAGACAAAAATGTCGTCACTTTGTCATCGAATGCGTAAATTATTTGAAATTAATTTCTTCAACTTCAATAATGTACGCAATGTATGGCAATGCGATGTCATTATTGTCCTATCTACTCTACCTTAGAGAACAATCCCCGTGCTTGGCCTACTGGTGCGTATTTGTCTATGTCTACACGGCTGAAAGGTCACACAATAGAATGGCTTAAGAATACTGTTCAACACAGTATCCTAAGACAGCGAACCAAACTTGGTTCCCGCTATCTGCGGAAATGAAGCAGCAATAAAATACTGACTCAACAATCGACATGTACTTACAAAATGCAATCACGGGCGAGACGACCACTTTTTGAGAGGTACAGGCAGGGTACAGTCTCAAAAAGTGGTCGTCTCGCCCGTGATTGCATTTTGTACATGTCGATTGGCCAGTCCAGCATTATTTGTTTATTTATTCAACATAAACATCACCTATAATAGTCCTGGACATAGGCCTCCCCTAATGAGCGCCATAGATGGCATTGTTCATAATTTGGGGGTTATCCTATAGTCGCCGCGCTGGGCATGCGGGTTGGGGATCGCGGTTCGGTGGAGTTGTTCTGCAGAGGGCGCTGCTGCCCGGCCCCGGTGTGTCTCCCTTAGTCGCCTCATAGACACCCACGGGAAGAGTTGGGGTGAATTTATTTATTATCTGACCTGAAACCCTTCCATATTCCCAGGTGTTGCTCCTAGAAGCAGGTGGAGAGCAGCCTGACATCACGCTGGTTCCTGGACTCTCCACCTCGGTCCTGGGATCAGACATAGACTGGACATACCTCACTGAACCCAATGGGAAGAGCTGTTTGGGCCGAGAGGAACAGAAGTGCGCATGGCCGAGGTAAGTTGGATATTATTTTTTTTTAATCATTTATATGTTTCTATGTATATCATATGTATACTAGCGGTTATTATTTATTTAATTTTTTTGAAAATATTTTAAGTACCTAGGTATAGGTAGCCTATGTCCATCGAGGAAAATTCAAGATCCGAATGGTGAAAGAATTTTTCAAATCGATCCATTAGTTTCGGAGCCTATTCAATATGTTACTAATTATAATTAAAACAAACAATCAAATCTTTCCTCTTTATTATTACCTATATAGTATATAGTTTTCTGGATAGTTTATTTCTTGAAAAATAGATGTTTTGCACACATTTTGCTATTGATCTCAGAAACAGCAGATATTTTATTGTTGAGTTTTTGTTTTGTCTATAAACCTCCTCATATAAACCTAGAATTAATTCTCCAATTTTAGGTATCTTTAAATTTTTCTTTTTGATACAAACAGTACTCAGCTTCAGGTATTTAGATGAGTTACTCAAAAATCATAATTTTGAATACCTCATCGCCAACGTCCATACCACGTTGAATACACCGGTTCTCGTCCGATCACCGAAGTTAAGCAACGTCGGGCGCGGTCAGTACTTGGATGGGTGACCGCCTGGGAACACCGCGTGATGTTGACTTTTTGCTGTGCTTCCATGTATTTTTGATGGAAACTCACACCCAAATATGAAAATTTCGGTGTTAGTTTCCATCAAAATGCATCAAATTTTGACAAATTTTCTGATTTGCTTTTGAGTATTTAGGAGCAAGTGTTTCATACTGTTCGCCCTGTACCTACTTGTTTGTAAAATCTTTCTTGTTATACAAACAGTACGTTTACATCATCGACGACCTGTAAAACTAATAGACTGTACCGTAAGTAGGGTTACAAACTTACAATGTTTTGCCGAACTCAATTCGGTCCGTTACATTTTGTGAATTCAGATACCTATCCAATGCCACTAAATAATAATACTCAAACAAACATTGATTTCGTGTATCATGACATAAATAAATTGTTTGTTATGATGATTCTTAAACAAAATAATCTATATCTATACTAATATTATAAAGAGGAAAGATTTGATTGTTTGTATGTTTGAATTGAATAGGCTCCGAAACTACTTAACCGATTTGAAAAATTCTTTCTTCTATCCTAAATTTTCCGTGATGAACATTAGGCTATATAATATTTTCAAAAAATTTAGGGATCCGCATGAAAAATTCAATAATTGAACCGTGCGCTGTATATTCAACCTCTTTTTCTGTTATGGCGCGTCAGAATAGAAAAAGAGGTTGTATAGCGCACAATGCTTGCTTTGCAGTAAGGAAGTCTCCATTTTTTTTTGCCTCTGTTCTTTGAACTTTAGGTATTTTAGCTCACCCAATTCCGATCACTGCTAGCTAATAAGGCACGCCAGAATAGAAAAAGAGGTTGCGCACTGTGCTTGCTTTTTCTCTACGGCCAGTGTCAGTTATGGAGTGTCAAGTCAATGTCAAAAATCCCAATGCTGTTAGAAAAAGTAAGGGATCCGTATGAAAACTGTGAAACCCATCGTGTTATTGTGTATAATTTCTGAAATTTTTGTTTAATACCCGTGCGAAGCCGGGGCGGGCCGCTAGTCTATTATAAAAAACTCCAAAAAATGTGGAACGCTTCACGATTTTGCGTGTCATCCTTGCGCAGGGGCCATGCTAATCTTCTCTGTATCGTTCCAATTTTAGTATATGTACTGCCGAAGCAAGTACATGAGTTTAACTAACTCTGTGGTATATTAGGTCACACCAGAGAAAAATGTTGCTTGCGCGATCTAGAACTTTCTCAAATAACATTTAAAATATAAATATTATTTCATTTGTTTTGTAGTTAAATGTTACCTATTAATTACTGAACTAAATTTATTTAATAAAACTTTACTTTTTGCATGAAATAAAAATGTTATCGAAGAATTAACCTAAAACAGAATACTGCTGCGCTACTAGCGCCACCTAGTGGCATCTAGTGACAAGATGATACAATTGGATGCCAAAGAAGCGAAACTAGCGCCACTACTAATAAATTTAAACGGAAGAATATTATAAATATTATGTATTGATTTTCACAAAAAAAAATATTTGTACTAAGTAAATTCAATTAACGTACCTACATAATTTTCTAAAAAAAAACATAAGTGTAATCGTTTTACTATACATGGAAATAATGGAAGTGTCATATTGCTCAAGGATCTAACGCAAACAAAATCTGATCGCATTATGTACATGTTATTTTGTGGTATTATCAAATTTAATTTTTCTCAAATAGGTACCTAAAATAATCTTTATAATTTGTCTGAAATCAAGATTATCATCGCCAACGACCATACCACGTTGAATACACCGGTTCTCGTCCGATCACCGAAGATAAACAACGTCAGGCGCGGTCAGTACTTGGATGGGTGACCGCCTGGGAACACCGCGTGATGTTGGCTTTTTGTTAATTTTATTGAAACGCCATCTAGCGATTCTTCATATATCCGTGCTACGGATTACTTTAAAATTAGCACAGACGTTATATTTTCTTTTCACCCTTTTTTCATTTTTTGCGATCATCGTTCATCTCAATATCACATAAACTGTAAAGAATATTGCAAAATGAAAAATTTCACAAATTTGTAACTAATTTGTTGACTTTTTGAAATAAGTTAATTCTTGTTCTAACTATTTATTTGCCTATACCAGATCGATCGATAGGCTGCTGCGCTACGCTACTATGTTACAAACATCGAAAAAGAATAGCAAGACAAGTAACATAATTTTTTTGTAAACAACATTTACTCATTAAAATTTCAGAGGTAAAACTATGGGCGGGAGCAGTTCCATTAACTCGATGTCCTACATACGAGGCAGCAGAGTTGATTACGACGACTGGGCTGCGATGGGCAACGATGGATGGAGCTATAAGGATGTAAGTCTGTGTTAAACCATTATTTTTGACATACTCTGTGGCATCCACAGAAATGAAAATAATAAAGGTAGGTACAATTATTCACATTTCTGCGGTAGCATAGACACCTGTGGCCATCGCAACCGCAAGCGGTCCATCGCCCACTGGCGGCCGCGCGGGTTTAATTTGAGATTTCAACCTAAAATAGCTTTATTCCTTTAGATTTACAACTTAAGCATCTATCCATAGATATGAAAAAAAAAAATTTGTTGGCATTATTTGATAGGTTTGATAGATTATCAAATATAATATTTTTTAAAATGTGCAATATATTGGGGGTTTTCTGGTCGTTTTCTTTATAGAATAAAAATATCTATATAGAAATAGAAAGACGTTTATTCATAATGAAAATTCAATCGGGAAACAATTAGGTACAAGACACAATTATAGGATAGGTTCATGCATTTAGTTGTTACAGGGAGGACCTAATTCAACATATCAGTAATCTTAACTTTAATACAAGCTATGCTTAGATTAAGGCTAGATGATGCTGTGTGAATTAATTGTCCAGCATTAAAGTTACTTTATTTACATAATCTTCAAAGAAAGTTTTCCTGAGAGTACCCTTTTTCCACCAACTCAGTTGACCAGTGGGTGGGATGGGACCCATTAAAAAATTAAAAATGACTCTTTATACCAGTTCTTTATGTAATTTAAATTATGACTTTTGTCTTTCCGACTATTTGACTTGTATATTAATTTTATTAAGAGTTACCTCTTAGACCATGATGTTTGAAATAAGATTTTTTTTTATCTATATTCTTCCCTATTGCTCAAAGCAAATTGCTCAATTCAGGAAATTAACATTTCTGGTATAAAATCCTAAGATTCTACTTTACGAGATATGCTACACTCAATATCACGGATCTAGTCAAAGGATCTTACGAGAGTCATCCATCCAACCATTCGCGCTTCATATTTTTATTATAGCTATTTTCATCGATAGCTATTTAGAAAAAATCAGGAAAATATAAAAATATTAATATGATATATAGCCCATGTTATCTTATCATATCACTGAGGTTGATAGTACTCATTTGCTTGTTTTCGTATTCCAGGTATTTCCCTACTTCATAAAATCTGAAAGCAACATGAACTACTTCTCCGTAGACAGAGGTTACCACGGCTTCAGTGGAGAACAGTCAGTTTCCCATCTGCCCTTCATCGATCGACCTTCTTTCATGATGACTAAAGCCTTCGTCGAAGCTGGTATCCCTTTCGGAGACTTTACGGGAGCTAGGGAACTGACCACCATGCAAGGTCAAACTACAACTCTATACGGAGAAAGAGTATCCACCAATAGAGCGTACATTCAACCTATAAGATACAGTAATAAGAATTTAACAGTCAAAGTCAACTCTGAAGTTATCAAAATTCTAATTGATAGGAATCATATAGCTTATGGGGTTCAATATCTGAGGAATGGTAAAATTTATACTGCGTTTGCCAGAAGAGAAGTTATAGTTAGCGGAGGAGCCATAAATAGTCCTAAATTGCTGATGCTGTCGGGTGTAGGACCTAGAGACCATCTTGAAAGTTTGGGAATTGAAGTCAAAGCTGATCTGAAGGTTGGCTACAACTTACATGACCATGTGACCTTCAATGGTTATTCCATAGCTCTGCCAAAGGAAAACTCTACGATGGTAGATCATAAAACGATTTTCAAAGACATCTTGGATTATAAAGCTGGTCTCAGAAATGGTCCAATTGCTGGCAATGGTGCAACGAATTCAATAGGTTTCCTTAAAACAGATCCGAATTTGCCCGCAGCTGATGTACAATACCAATGTTATAATGTCATATTAAAGGAGTATCTATCAGATCCAGCTCTATACGAAAGCATTTCAACTTACCCAACAGCGTACTACGACGCGGTCGTGCCGAGAACAATGAACTTAACCCCAAAGAGTCGAGGTCGTATTATGCTCAACAGCACAGACCCTAACAGTAAACCTATTATACAACCGAATTATTTAGACGTTGATGAAGATCTGATCCCTATAATCAAAGGAGTAAGGTTCCTATTAAGTTTAGAGAAGACGAAAGCGTTTAAAGATATGGGTGCTAAGTTTGTACGGAAAGAGCTGAAAGGGTGTGAAGATTATAAATGGGGGACTGATGAATACACGGTCTGTTTAGCAAGAACATACACCTCCTCGCCTTACCATCCTGTCGGAACCTGCAAGATGGGTCCGTATTGGGATAAAACAGCGGTGGTCGATCCAAGGTTAAGGGTGTATGGAATCGCTAATTTGAGGGTCATTGATGCCTCCATTATGCCTGTGGTTGTTAGGGGCAACACAAATGCACCGAGCATTATGATTGGTGAGAAAGGTGCTGATATGATTCTGGAAGACTATGGGGTTAAGATGTAAATAAAGTAGCAAGCATCGTAGCAAGTAACTAGTTATGAGGCTTTTTCCATTTATGTATAGTTATTAGTTTTTAGGATTTATGGTATGTCTTTTTCTCACATTTAAACTATGTAATTCCCCTATTATATAGGTAGATAGTTCTTTCACTATCATTTATTTCGTAAGAATCAAGGAATACCTAATTAACTGCCCGCTATTTGGTAATTCTGACGATGTTAATAAAAGAAAGCAATAAAAGTACAATATTTTGTATCAAATTGTTATATTAAGTGAAAAAACATTATTAAGGTAGCTAAACTGTATGAACTTACTTACACTATATTTCTCGATTTTAGCATGCAATCACTTAGGTAATATGAATGCAAAAGTTTGGATGTTTGTTACCACGCCAAAACTACGAAGCTCAATCCATTAGAAATTTGTAACGTAAAGAGACACCCAAACTTACGCATTTATTATAATGTATTTCGTGAAGTAACAGCGCACATCAATTCCTTTATTTTACCAATCTAAGAACTTTGATTATATTGTATAATCAAAGTCTAAGAAAAGAGTTCGTAAAAAGTGGACATCTCGCCCCACTTTTTATTAACCTGTAACTAAACTCGTCCCATTTCTTCGACTATCATATAAATTTTGTAGTAGGTATTTATAAATAAACAGTCTTTTCTAATTTCTTTATTTATTTTTTATTTTAAAAAACATAATTAAGTCCTCGTCGTGAGGGCTTAACACTTTTTAGCATTTTTAACATGATTGTTTGGTATGATAATTCATCTAAAATCAATCTATCTTACTAATTCGTAAATAAGTTATTTAATCGATGTTCATTAGATTTCTATGAATAATGCTTCATATTTACATACATTTCAAATTTGCTTACACGCTGCTATATAATTACATGTCATATTCTATGTCACCCAACTTCTTCATCTTACAATAGAAACAAAACTTAACCTTACGGATGGTTCAACTATTGTAATCTAGATGGCGTTAAACGCCGAAGCCAACACAAATGCCAAACCAAAGGC
The DNA here is from genome assembly GCA_963931895.1 of Eupithecia pulchellata. NCBI lineage: Eukaryota > Metazoa > Arthropoda > Insecta > Lepidoptera > Geometridae > Eupithecia > Eupithecia pulchellata. The sequence goes on from OZ007543.1 coordinate 7,645,640, forward strand.
ATAAATAAACCAAAGTGGTTTTACAATATTATTTCCTCAACAAAATGTCGTCTTGTGGGTTTTCACTTCTCTGGCAGCTTGATAACCGGAACTTGCGCAAATCCCCAAGTGCTTTCACAATGTTCTATCAACGTCTTCTCAGCTTCTGTCAGTGCAGAAAGATCTATGTCCTGGCTGTCGCTAAAAGGGTCTGTATATGGATAGTGTACCAATACACAGCTGAAGTCTAAATCATCACTTCTGCATCCCAACATGTTCCGCATCTTAGCTTCCGAGTCCACTTTTAGAGTGTAGATCTCGTGTTCCGCGCAAAAAGCCTGTAGGAGGACTTCTTGCATGTGTGTCGCGCTGTCGCCTGGTGGCGCCTGGGCGGTCAGGCAGAAGAGAGCGCCGTTGCAGTTGCTCGAGAGATGCTGGATGGCCGGGAAGAGGCCGATTGTCAGCCTCTTCTCCACACAGGCCCTACGAAGCACCGACTGGATGCATTGGCTGAGCGGGCTGTAACAATCGAAAACATTCATAAGACGATGTGTTTGGGGGTCAAATGTTATTTCTTTAGGGAAACAATAGAAATGTTCAGGCGTCTGTATTATACAGACGCCTGAACATTTCCAGCCAGAGTCACAATATTATTGTGACTCTGGCCCATGTTTGTGAAATTAAACTTAAATTTCGTTTCAAGTTTACGAGGAAAAACAAGTCTGAAATGTAAGGCTTCTTAAGTTACTTGTAAACATTGAAATTCTTTAGAAAATTTAATAAACTCACGAAACAGGAAAAAACAAGCTTTATAAGTTACGGTTCCATACTTTCCCAAAGTTTTGGTAATTAAGGTTATGGACGTTATGATAGTGGTTGCACAACAGAATGTAATTTTATTTACCTTTTAGCAGCCATTCCGCTGAAAGACTCCGCTTTCACAGGTATCACGGATTCGTTGTACATGGTGATAAGTCTGATGCTCTTGAATTCACGATTTTCACTGGATGTTGACACTGTCCTGGTTGTTGGAATGGTTACGTTCCTGTTTGATGGAATGGTAACCGCCACAGGTACTTCACTTAACAGTTATTTCAGGTTATGCAATCCAAATTAACAAATGCTATTGAACTTGTTTGCTCACTGATACGATGTCACAATGATTTCACAAATTCCTTCACAAATCCGACGTGTTCTTGCTTTGGATGTATGAATGAGAATAATGAATCATACTTTGCTGGCAGCCGTTATATAGCCTTCGACGCGCATGCGTATTTTCGTGAAGCTGTGTGCGTGGCGCCCGTTCAGTATCGGCGGAGATTCCGTGAAAACCGCTTGTATTTTCACTGGTGTGAGTGAGTTGTGCTTGTGTTAAATGTTAATACAGAAGTGTATAACAAGGTGCGTTGTCTGTGTGTGTAAGATAGTGCAAAGCGTGGCTTGTCCCAACACGTTAATGTTATCGACCATCGTAAGAAGATCTACCCCGCCAACCCCTTATCACAACAATGTGGACAGTGAGGGGGGACTTCGAACAAAGTGATGGTTCATATCAAAAGTTAAGGTTATCGATGCAAGGCGACTTGGAATTCCCGCGTGGTTTTTACTCGAGCAGAGGAAAGGAACTGCAACGGTTTTGTAATTTGGGTTTATTTTACGTTCACGGATACTGAACGGAATCTTTTGCAAGCAACCGGATTGCATTGCTGAATTTGGAGTAGCATTGACGTCAAAACTAATGTTCCATCCCTTCTCATTCTATGCTTGCACAAACGCTAAATAAATATTATCTGCTACTATCTCATCCATAATCAGGCACTTGGCTGATTTGATATCTACAACGCTAGTTCCTAGCATGTGGCATGAATCATTAATAGAACGTCGACCTATATTCTGGTCTGACCTTCAAGTTTATCAATTCTTGACTTCTACCACATGTCTGCTGTATTCTGCTAGCTTACTGTTTCTTGCACATGTTTCTTGTAGAGTTCAGTGACACGACATAGGTAATGTAGGTAGTTCAATTTTATATAGTCAAACTTTACTCATGATTTGCTACACCGGCATCGATTCCCTGCGTATCGACTTGCACTGTGTGGACTTTTATAAAAAGGGATTCTTCGCTTATTCCCTCTGTTTCAACTTCTACAGTTATAATTTTTATTAAACCTGGACACCATCTCAAAATATTTATTCATAAACATTATTCAAAAAACTAAAATTTGAGTAAAGGTTTCTTAATCTTGATATAGGTAGGTATGTACTATGCGCCTCTTCTGTTTTGCATCCTTTTTGGATTTCACAATTCTTAATTCTCAATAATAAATTCGCTTAATTCTACTTCTTAAATTATTTTGTAATTAATCAAAAAAGTCTGGATTCCAGTGAAAGTCCATTATTTAATAAGTAGAAGGCAACAATGTTATCAAAACTACGAGGTACAAAGTTCGAGGACTGGCGTTTGGACTTCGTCCGTTTGCTCACCAAAAGCCATTGTGCAATTTAAGAATATTGAAGAATTTTATAAGAAACTTAAAAGTCAGTGAAGCCAAGGCAACGCCAAAAGTACTACAGAACAGTTCAAGATTATTTCTTGGTTATTTGTGAGAAATTATCTAGATTCATCTCATAGGTATACAGTGTAAAAAATACATAATATTTACAACTTTTTACCAAGAATAAAAAGTGCAAAGCTTTTATAAACTTGTTTATTATTTTCAATCTCATCATTGTATTAGCAAGATGCGCAGATGTCTAATAGGTAGTTATCAAATGTTTATTGAATGACGGCACGCGTTCGCTGCGCCTGACCCTCGTGGTATTAAGTAAACTCATGTCATGCATGATAAATTAAACTATCGTAGTTTGACGATTCGATTTCATTATGGATTTAGGTTAAAAACGAACCTTTTTTGTCTTGGAAGTACACCAATGTTTCATTCCTAAGGAATTAAACTTTGGTTCTTCTAACATATTTAAAATTCATAGCTAACCGCTCACACCCGACATGAATTCATAGTATTAAGTATTTAATATTAAAGTATGTATGTATTTAGTAAATTAAGTACATCGGTCACCTAGTTACCATTTATGACGGTTTGTGGATTGTCCAGCATTATTTATTTAAGTCAAACAAGTTGGTAAGTAGGTATGTTTATAATGAAAATATTATAGATTTTTTCTCCATCCTAGTTTAGTAAGTACCGAACAAACTGACTCTAAGTATGTATCAGGTGTTATCAGTTTAAGTGGGACGAGTTGCTGATGCAAGTCAGGACGAGTTATTGATAACAAGCAGGCACACTCGGATCACTCTAAGGGTTAACAAACACCTACACCTAAACCGTACAATTTTAAATACCGTATCAGATTAGTGTGTCGCAACTATAATTCCTAATTTATTCCTTTTTTATTACTCAGAACCAAGATTAATTAAATAATATACCAAAATGATATCCATGTTTGTCTACATGGGATTAACCCAAACAAACACGTGTTAATTGTAATACCTAATGCGATAACTGCGAATTTTGTGATTAAATTATTCTAACTAATGTTTTAACCTTTGAAATGGTTTATAAACTATGAACCTAACAACTTCAAGGTGCAAAATATTGCCTACCTACAGTACCTACCAGGTAGGTAAGTGATTCTTGAACCCAGAAAACTTGATCATGGATGTTTTAACACTCATCGTACATAAAAACACTTATTTTACAACATGATAACTTTAGTTACCGATAAAATTGACCTCTAAATTCCTTGTATCTATGGATAAGCAAAACTTAATAATACAAATATTTTTGATTGTATTAATTTTGTAGAGTTTGTAAAAAATCTCGTTATAGCGCATTCAAAGACAACTATCAAATAATGGAAATAAATTCGATATAATATTTATAATTGAGCTAACTAAAGACTGCTGCAAACAGCTACAGGTAGCTCAACTGATACATATCAATACCACTGGGAAAATTTCCCAAGACGAGAGCTGTATAACGAACGATGTATTGGTTTGACGTCATTGTTTGTCACTAATTGATAGAAATACCGTTCGTTGTACAAAAGGAATTGTTTTGCAATTTAACAAAAATAGATATGATTTTTAAGTTTTTTAGTTATGTTTTTTTTTCATTTTATTTTATTTTTTTAGGGAGTACAAAAAATCTCACCTAATTATTAATTAATGTTCCTACTTAAGTAAACTTATTTCTAAAAGTGTAACCAGCCCCGTTATCCACAGGTTACGGGTGATGTTAGTGAACATTTGACAGTTAACAATATTATACATTATCTATATCTATACTAATATTATAAAGAAGAAAGATTTGATTGATTGTTTGTTTGAATTGAATAGGCTCCGAAACTACTGAACCGATTTGAAAAATTCTTTCACCATTAGAATCCAAAATTTTCCGTAATGAACATTATGTAGGCTATAGAATCTTTTCAAAATAATTAGGGTTCCGCATGAAAATTTAATTTTATGTTAAATACCCGTGCGAAGCCGGGGAGGACCGCTAGTACATTATACATAGGTACATATTTATGAAGATCTTGATATTTGCACAAAAATAACATTTCAGTTAGTAATTTACACGAAAGAAATAATAATAAATAACAGACAACATGATAAGTTTTCTTATAGCTACTATGACGTATTTTGGTGTAATAAGTATGTGTGATTTCGTTCCAAGATAACTTTAAATAAGTAGATTTATAGTTCAGGATGATAACTTTTCCGTTCTTTTTACTTTACTGGCAGGTAAAGTTATTTATTTACCTATATTCTTTGCAAAATGGCTTAGTTACTTTAAAATATCAGATTTATCTAGCTAGACTAAGGTCAGGGCCGTAGCCAGAAATACTATTCGGGGGGGGGGTCGAGCCTTAGACGCGCCCGAAACAATATGCAACATCTCATCATCCGAACCAATATGCATCATCTCAACATCATCATATACTTATGCTAGTAGTATAGTACCCGGAGTGGTTTTCAACCAAGCACTTTCCAAAAAAAACCGATACAAACATAACAACCATAAGTAACGGCGAGCGGAGCGAGCCGCAAATTTTTTCTGATTTTTTCGATTTTTTGTAAAAAAAGTATGCAAAACTGTGAGATATTTGCTTTTTTGATGATTAACCAAATAACTTCTACTACAGAATGAACGCTAATTTTTTTTAGCGACTTTGAATGTTCTGTAAAATAGAATCAAGACTGACAAAAGATTATGATTACCGAACCCCGAAAATTTTAGAGGCTTTGCGGTGGTAATTTTCAAGTTTGGTGAAGTTTGGTAAGCAAGGTAAAAAAAGAAAAATAGTTAGATTAAATGTTTTTTGCTAAGAAGAAAAATTTTTGTTACTTTTTTGGATGGTAGTATAATAAAAATTATAACAGTGAGCGGAATGAGCGCCTACATTTTGTTGTGCTTGCGGCCGCTGAAAATGGTTGAGAAATTGTGACATTTTCGCAAAGCTGTTTAAAATCTTAGAAGACTTCAGAATGAACGGCGAGCGGAGCGAGCCGCGAATTTTTTCTGACATTTTCGGTCGTTAACTAAAAAATATTTTTAAAAAAATCCGATAATTTGTAAAAAAGTACGCAAAAGTGTGAGATATGACAGCTAGCCCCGAATATTTCAAAAACCGTGGTGGTCATTTTGGAGATTGGAGATCGGTGTGCCAAAATTGTAACAGTGAGCGGAATGAGCGCCTATATTCTGTTGTGCTTGCGGCCGCTGAAAACGGTTGAGAAATTGTAACATTTTCGCAGGGCTGTTAAAAAGCTTAGAAGACTTCAGAATTAAAACGGCGAGCGGAGCGAGCCGCGATTTTTTTTTGACATTTTCGGTCATTACCTAAAAAATATTAAAAACATTTTTCATATTTTTGTAAAAACAGCTAACGGAGGGAGCAATTCAATTATGGAAAAACAAGAAAATAGGTCTATTGATTTACGAAATTAAAAGTAATGTCGTGATCAGCCTGCCTAGCTGGAATCGGCCGTAAATGAATGCAGTGCGTGCACCCAGCTCATTTTCACATGGTGTAGAGCCAAATTTTAATGAAAAAAAAATTTATTTTTCAAGAAGAATGACCTAAAAAAAATTTAGTGCTACGTGCTTACATAAAATACAATGTACGTAAGAGTCCCATTGTGTATGTAAGATACACAATAGGAGTCGCATGGTTTGGAGCGCGAGCGCGCCCCACGACGCAGAGCGCGCTGTTGTAAATCGGAGACGAAACTAGACGAAAAAAAATTTTGTGTTTTTAATAGAGAATAACCATTTAGTGCTGCTTGCCACGTACGTATCCGAGAATTTTTTTTTGATTTGATTGATTTGATTTGATTTCGGGGGGGGGGGGGGTTGAACCCCCAAACCCCCCCCCCCTCCCTACGGCCATGACTAAGGTAGGTATATAAATTAAATTAAAGTACCTACTGATCAATGGCCTACATAAACTTATAAAGTAGGAATATTAAAAAGCTGTTCTTACAATATTCAATATTTCTTTGAAATTTTATGAGAAAATTTAGTTTATCTATAAAATAAAATATTAATTACTTATTAATCCTATAATGTACATTAATCAATTTTAAGATGCATTCATATAGAATTGTAAATATTGTTCATGAATAAATTTATCAATCCATCAATATTATAATGTATTCCATCTACCTAATAGCTAAAGAAAGTACCTACTTTTTCCTATAAATCGTAGAAAGGCCCTTGAACCTGGCTATCGAGCAAATTCTCGGTAACCCCAGAAGCTGCGGTCAAGGTGATAGGGTTGCCTAGATAAGATTGTTTTATCGATAATAATTTAATAAACGATTTATTTTTATAGGGAATACGTCATCACTGATGACGTATTTGCATAAAAATAAATCATAAATCAATAAATCGCGCACGACATCTGTGCTTGCACCTGCTGTAAGGTGGGTACAAAAATAAAAACTGAATTTTAAATATTATGCATACTGATGCATAATATTTAAAATTCAGTTTTTATTTTAAGTTTTTAGCAGTTTTTAATTACTATTAATAATAATAAGTTTAGGTTACGAATAGACGGACATACTTTTCTAAGTAAAAGTCCTGATCAACAAATATCATATTAAAAAATCTATATAAAATATCCAAGTTTTTTAATGTTTTTTGTAGCAATTATAAAAACCCAAGTTTTGTAGTAGGTACCTATAAACCCTTCATTTGAATTGTATATTGAGGAGCGTCATAATTAGATAAAATATTGTCTTCATAATCGTCAATGTAATGACTTTTGTTAAGAAGGAACCTCAGGTTCCAGTAACCTATTTGAGGTATCAATGAATTTTCATTGAAAATGCCCTAAATCTTCTCATATAACCGGTCCTACCTTACAAATTAGGTATATACCGGTTCTACCCTATAATTGCCACTAATCCAGTATTCTAATAGTTTATCGATATGATTGACGTCCCATCTCTATTCTACCCCTTCGTGACCTTCGATATTAACTCCGTCGCAATCTGTAGTGTTGTGGCATTTCAGGGTAGTAGGTAGATATTAGTGGTAGTTCGAAGAATATCGGCTTTACCAAGCATTCGTTTTATGGCCTACAAGTTCGATGTCTGGCTTGGTTTCGTGGAAGCTATCGTTTATAAATTATGTATTTATTTATCGTTCTGCTTACCCGCGCATGGAAAATAATCGTATTCAAAGAATTAAATCATTAGATTTTATTGGGGGAAGGGGAGGAGGAAATAACTTTAAAAATTAGCAAAAAGCCAACATCACGCGGTGTTCCCAGGCGGTCACCCATCCAAGTACTGACCGCGCCCGACGTTGCTTAACTTCGGTGATCGGACGAGAACCGGTGTATTCAACGTGGTATGGACGTTGGCGATGGAAATTGCAAAATTATGGAACGCTTGAGATTTATAGTCCATTTCACTTAATTGTTACCAAATTTTTTATGTGCTCCAACAATTTAAATACAAACGCGATGCATCGCTGCACCGCGATGGAAAAGTAGGAGAAGTTTTATTATAAGTTCCCTTGAGATGGTCATCTGACGTCTCTGGTAATAAATAAATAATGCCGGACAATCCACACAGCATCATCTAGTCAAGCTAATAAATGAGTAATAATATCTGCAAGTGATAAGAGCGCCAACTTCAAGATGAATCTCCGATACTTACTAATTTGTGAATTAATTATTGTCTTTCGTGCATTTTTTTTATTCAATATCCAAAGGGTTTTTATGTATTGAGCAAAGCGGTCAGCCATTTCTACAAGGTCCAATCACGTGTTATCTATAATTTCAAATTCGTACAAGTAGGTAAGGTAATATAAATCTTAAATTATTTCCCCATGCAGAATCGCAGTTCGGTGTAGTTGTTCTGCAGAAGGCGCTGCTGCCCGCCCCCCGCTGTGTTTCTTTTAGTCGCCTCTTACGACACCCACGGGAAGAGTTGGGGTGGTGAAATTCTATGCCGGCACCACACGGCACCCTTAATGAAAACCTATAAATTTTCACGAATAGGCTTACATTAGCGAGTTGCAATGGAATCATCTTTGCCAACCTTGCCAACCCATTACTGTATTCGCGGCATGTTTGTTTAATTGTGTAAAGATAAACCATAATCAGTGATTAAGTTAATAAAGTGGATCAACTGATGCAATATTGAACGATTCTTTCCTATCTTGATTTACCACGACGACCTCTGTGGCGCGGTGGGCGAAAGTCCGCATGCAGCGCAGGTTGCGAAATCGATTCCCGTTTTTACCTTGTTAGGTTAGTTTTCGAGTTGGATCAAAACTTGTCATAATTTTTTTTATCGTCTAATTATCATCATCTGATAGTTTATGATTAATAAATACTGTAATTAAAATCTTAGAATACGCCTTGAGTTGTTTACAATTTTAGTAAACGACTACCGACTCAAAAAGAATAAATTCTCGTTTTGGCGTTGAGTTTCACAAACATTATAATTCTTAAATTCCGCCGGAGTATAATCAGGCACTTACACCCACATCAATAATGCCACGTCTAACTTACCCATCCCTACTTTTTTTACTCCAGAAGGTTCTTCTTCTTTTCTCAGCTCTTCCCAAAGAAAATTGCAATAAAAAAACCAAATTAGAATCAGTAGGTACCTAATAAAAATTTAAGCAATTTAGCTAACTGCAGACTGTTTCCTACCATTTGTTGAATTAATGCCATGATCTGTAAGTTTCACATTTTCTTATGAAATTTCACAATTCAATAATTCTTTAGCTAACCAACACTTATCATATCGATAAATATCTGCCGTCAGATATCTTATGTGCTAAATATAGTGTATTTTTCTTTTCTTTGGGTAGGTATTTACTTTACATGAATCACAGTTTGCATTGAGGCTATCAATCAGAGCTATAGTAAAAATTAAAACTTGTAAATTGGCTAAAACATAATAATATTATAAAGAGGAAAAATTTGATTATAGCTTTGTTTAAATTTAATAGGTTCCAAAAATACTTGACCGATTTGAAAAGATATTTCACCATTAGAAACCTATAACCTGATGAACATAGGTTACAGCTTAGAATAATTACTCTAAGGGTTACAGAGTTTTGCTTCAACTCGAAAACTACCAACCTAACAAGGTAAAAAAATCTGGTTTCCTTCTGTACTTTACCTTAAAAAGATTGAAGCGAACAACAACTGCTTTTAACTACTACTTTTGTATAATAGTTTGTAATTTGTGAAACCCAAAATGTTATGTGTGTGTGTAAAAAACTGGATCGCTAATCTATACTAATTTTATAAAGTGGAAAGATCTGTAAGTTTGTTTGAATTGTATAGGATCTGAAACTACTGGACCGATTTGAAAAATTATTTCACCATTAGAATCCAAAATTTTCCGTTATGAGCATAGGTTATAGGATATTTTCAAAAAAGTTAGGGATTCGTATGAAGACTAATGTAACCCAAAATTTGTGTGTGTGTAAAATATAATTATTAAAAACTAGTTAAATTGAAAACAAAATTAATTTAAAACTAGCGATCCAGCTAGTTTATTTAAAAGTTGACCTACAGTTCAAAGGATATGCGTCTCAAAGATCATTGTCATTCAAAAAACACAAATCATGTTTTGCGTACATCTAGAACATGAAAAACCGTTTTTTTTTAAGTCAGCAGTACATCTGATATATTACAGAAAAAAATATTTTGAATACATACAGTCATTATTAAAAGAATTACCTAATTAATTGTCCCCATAATTCATAATTTTCTGCTAAATTAAAGCATTGCTATACGTAAATTGCTATACCTCACTCCTCTTAAACTGACAGTCAAGACTGACCAATAACTCTACTAAGCAAATGGTTTTAAGGCTCTGCCCAACGACAGACATCGTAAAACGACCACTTTTTCGTCGCACAGTTAGGCTTACTGCGACATATTACAAGCCCAAAAAAAATACAGTTTATAGTCAAGTGTATGGAAAAAAGACTTATACAAAAATATTTCATTAAAACCATCTAGGAACTTGAAAAAAATATCGAAAGAAAGAACACGAAAATACTTTTTCGTCTCGAAATGCTCGATATTTTGAGTGATAACGTTTTATAATTTTGTTACTGTAAGAAAGGTAATTTTATCATCTAGAGAAGTATGTATAAATATTTTAATTTACTGGTGTATTTACTTTTAAAATAAATAAAAACCGATAAATAATGTTGACATTGTCGAACAAGAGATTCAACTAAATCAAACGCATCACCATTTTCAACTTTATTTGTCAAGCGCTACGAACTACTAAATAATACTACTTATACCTAAATATTGTCTTTATACAGGGCCTTAAGTTTACGGATCATTATGAATAGGTAAGGGAGTAATTCAATTCATAAGCCATATTAATATCATAAAGAGGAAGTTTTGATTGTTTGTTTGTTTTAAATTGAATAGGCTCCGAAACTTCAGGTCCGTTTCTTTCACCATTAGAATCCTACATTATCCCTGATGAACATTAGACTATATAATATTTTCAAAAAAGTTAGGGATCCGTATGAAACTTCAATAATATAAACCAGGGTGTGTAAAAATTTATAATATTAAAATTTTCGTTAAATAACCGTGTGAAGCCGGGGAGGACCGCTAGTAAAATATATTTTGCAATTATTCTCCTTCCATTTAGTATCGAGTTTATCAATGTAAAGGCTATCGCCATTTCCGATTCAGATGAAAAATTTCCGATCGTTTCACGAGGTCTAGTGCCTTGTACTGTACGATGATCGGAAATTTTTAATATAAGAAACAAGATCAATTTATTGTCGGACAAACCCACATTCACGCAAACCATAATACCTGTGATTCTAATAGAAACAGATTGCCGTGTGGTGCCGGCATAGAATTTCACCACCCCAACTCTTCCCGTGGGTGTCGTAAGAGGCGACTAAGGGAAACACACCGGGGGGCGGGCAGCAGCGCCTTCTGCAGAACAACTACACCGAACTGCGATCCCCAACCCGCATGCCCAGCGTGGGGATTATGGGCAATAACCCCCAAATAATGATGCCATTATGGCGCTCATTAGGGGAGGCCTATGTCCAACTGTGGACTATTATAGGCTGGTGATGATGATGGTGATGGAAATAGAAACAGAACCCAAATAAACAAACAAGAATCTCTAAGTAACGTAGTGACGTACAAAACTAGATTTATAATGATATTCAAGTAGCGTTTATTCTTGAGAATAACTTAGCAAACTCTTAAGGAAAATGGATTATCCTACTGACGTAAATGCTAACCCGAATTATAAATTAAAATTTAATCTTTCCTATGGTAAGAATCCTTGAGATTTTACAGGAAAAAGATTGAGGTTACATTGGCCTTACGGATAAATATTTTCAGTCACTGGCGGGCGGCGGCATCGCAATGTATCCTTCTTGTTATTTCAAATCAAGAACTAAACATCAAATCTCCATGAAGAATTTCACCTCCTTTCAGTTGAATCTCCCTTTTTCATGTAAGGTTTAATCGTCACATAGAAATTGAAATTCCAAGTTCAAACGGACGATCGAGAATTTCACCTCCTTTCGGAACCTGTACTTGCCGTTTAAAAACTTCACAAAAACATTCGACATTTCAAGTTCAAACGTAGGGTTGAAAGTTGCATCAATGGATTGCACAATACTGACATGACAACGTGGCGATATCCACGTTTGAACGTCCACATGAGAGTATGCCATGGCCCAGATACGTCACAGTCGTGGCCGAAATCCAAATGCGCTTGGACTTTGACCAAGACGTTACGGTACGTGATGGGTCTCAGATCAGAGAAAGTTTGTTCTGATATAATATCTAATCGCTTTTCGTTTTTCCACAACTTGTAGTAGTTGCATCATATTTTGTAAACGAAATTGCTTGGCTAGGCTTTGAATTTTGTCAGATTTCAAACAAAATCAGAAAAAGCAAACAAAATTATAAGGATTTTTAACAAATTGAATGAAAAACGGTAATATCATGAGTTATGTTTTATGTACTTTATTTTCTTTTAGATAGTGACAAAGAGAATTACAGTTAAATAGCCAATTTCAACGAGTATACAATTGAAGTAGAACTATTGAAAAAAATTAAGCTAACTGCAGACTGTTGCAAACAAATTGTCCGAAACGAAGCTTGTTCATTCTCGTCAATTAAGTATGTATGTCTATAGAGTTAAAAAAGGCCCTGACTGTACTGCAAAGTCTGCAAACCAAGCATTTAAAAGGGACTGCCCACATTTGTATATTTATTCTCTATTTCCCTTGACACAGAGGATGTGAACTGAATGCATTCTTCAATACCCATATTATCAGGGTAATACCCAGTGTCCCAGTGTGATAAAAATATGATAAAAATATTGTTTTTGTTTTTCCCCTTATCTGCTTGCTTAGAGAATGAACTCTCGGCTCTTACTTGGTCTCACATAAATATTTGTCCAATCGTAGGTAAGGTACCTATTAATTGGTTAGCAATAACGCAGTTTTTGTACAGAAACTGCTAAGCTGCATGCAAAACTTTGACCTTGGGATTTATTGGAATCTAATTTGCAAAAATTATACTGATTTTGCTCGCACGCAAAAAAAATAAAGATTTTGGATGATCTTGACATATCTTCTATTGATTGGGACATTTCCAATCAATAGAAGACAACAACAGTTTTCGAAAAATGTGTAAGTTGTATACTTTTTGAAGTTGCTTATTTGGCAATTAGTAGATACTAAAGGTTTGATTCCCTTGGGATGATCCCCACAGGAATAAAACCTGCAAATCAAGCGACTGTTCCCCATTCCCCACCGACCTCTCAGTACAAATAGAGGTCAGTGTTGTTCCCCATTTTTAAGGTCATTGATCCCCGCCCTTCCTTGTCATGCGTATGTGTTCTTTCGCAGATTACTGCGTAGATAACGTTATATTATCAGCGAGTATCTCGTGTTTGTTTTACTGGTTGCTTAATTTGGGTATAAGTATATAGCTTAATAGCTACCTATATGACTAATGCCCTAATAGGTCAATTGCTAAGTAAGCACGTAGCCGCTTGGAGACCCTTTGAACGAAATCATAATATTATCTAGTACTTACAATTTGAATTTATTAACAAAGAAAATAACAGTACCTAGTAATTAGGTAAGTAGGTACCTATAATATATTTTTTTCAATTATATACCTACCTATTCTTAAATTGTAGGTATTTTAGATAGACACGTGGTAGGTGTTGACCTGTTCTATAAATGTCATGCATGATGAAATGATGATTTGATGATTCAGCAATTGGACGGTAACGAAACGATTCAATTAACTAGTATACATAATGTATGTATAGTATAGGTAGGTATAGAATTGTTTGAACTTTGGTAATATAGCTTGGTATTACTTAATTAAACTGGTTATGAGTTATTTATGATTATGATTATGACGAAATAAACAATTTGTCGTTTTGAGGTAAAACTTAAAATAACTTCAACTTGTTTTTATTGTTATAATGCGTATAAAATATAAAAAAATATTTTATTGGGTATAATTAAAACAGTTAACTACCTATTTAAAGTGCCTTTTAAATTACGCTTAAATTTTTCTTTTCTTCAGATTTTTTGCGTACCAACTTCATGAAAAGTATCTTCATCTTCATCATCAACCTATGTTAGTCCACTGCTGGACATAGGCCTCCCCTAATGGGCGCCATTCCTGCCTGTCTTCACCTTATCGTATCCAGCATCTGCCAGCAGTATTTCGCAGATCGTCATCCCACCTGGCAGGAGGGCGTCCTACACTACACTACATTATATAGTATTTGTTCTATTAAAAGTAGGTCACTACAATATTGGATGGTCGGTCGTCGAGCGTGTGGAACGGTGGGCTTGCCATGAATATTTGAGGCAGAGGGGACGCCAGTCGGGCCACGGAAGGTTTATTATGTTCCCGTGGTTCGGCCAACAATGGCGTGAGAGGGTCACCTAAGAGGTTTTATTGGGTATAACGTCCTTCTCCGGGCGTCGAGTCCTACATAATTCTGCCCCCCCCCCCCTGATTGATTAGTTTATTTATAAATAAATTTCCTCGCCAAAAAAGAAAAACTACAACATCGTAAGTAGAACACTCAAAGTTCTAGCATACACACGTACCAAGTTCTAACTAAATAGCTACCTCTATCGTGTAAAACCATGACACTGTAAAGTCACATACAGTGTTTTGTCGCTATAGCGCTTATTCGTTTTCTGACAGCCTAATACATACACCCTATGCCTTAAAAATAAAGAAATAGGTGTTTGTAGCTTTGTTTCTGAACTGCGATTTACACCTGTATCTTCTAATTTATACGATTTGTTATTCCATAACACTATATTCATTCTTACGGTGTATTTACTTTACAAGATTTTTCGCGCAAATTTTATACAGTGTTTTGCCATCGACGCGTTCAGTCGTGTTAGAACTAAGGGAAGCGGAGCTCACGTCGTATTACTATCTCGACGATCCAATGATGCATGTGATTTCGATTTACGTGACATAAATCCCGTACCGATGGTGCCTTTGAATGAATCTTTACTTCAAGACTGTATCTTAGAAGTTCGCGAACAGAAAAAAAGAATTATACAGAGTTGCTGCCTTGTCAACAAAATCAGCAGTTCCCGAAGATCCAAAGTGAAACTTTGGAGGATGAAACCTCGAATGTTGAAAATTCTATCACCAAGGTAATTACAACAGTTGCTCTGGTTCATTCACCAAAACCGGGTCCAAATTACCAAAAGCCTTTGACTATCGATGGAAGCATCCAACCCTTACGCGAAAATATGATCCATATTATTAGCTCTGAAGTGATCGTGCCCGCAAGTGTCCCTGAAAAAATGATATTTTCATCCAAAACATTTAGTTCAGCTGAAGATGTAGAAGTAATTAGTTCTGACATCATTCCCATGAGTTCATCGTCAACGGAAATAGTTTGTTCACCACTCCCAGTAGAAAATAAGACTAATATCTCTCCTATGTCTGCCATGCCGAATACATCACAATCATCCATATCTGACACGTCAAAAGAAGAGCCGCCTAGGAAAAAAGAAGAGAGCAAGAGACCCGACCAGCATGATCCAAAATCAACGGGATAAACATCCTATCTTAGGACCATGTAAGTGATGCTCCGTAAAAATAACGCAGGATGAAAGAGAAGAAATATGGAGACAGTTTTGGAATGTGGATCGACAACGACAATTCAATTTTTTAATTCAATTTGCAAGACAATTCTTCTCTTTTGACCTGGAAGCCACTAACTGAGCTCGCTCCTTTGAAAGATCTAAATCCCTTATGAGATCATTAAGCTCACATTGAGAAAAAAAGCGAGAGGTTCGATTAAAATCGTCATTATCACTGTTGGTCTCTGAATTTGCTTGGATTTCGTCATTTTCATCTACTGGGATATCTGGCAGGTTGTGGTACGTAGGAACAGGAATACTTTCGGAATGAGGTAGAGGTATTCTCGCTGATGGTATATTAGAATATGTCCATTTGCTCCGATTTTTACGATTTATGCCGATGACCTTAACCAAGCAGAAATAACAATCGTCAAAGTGATTTTGTTGTTCTCTCCAAATCATCGGTATCCCAAACTTCATACACCTTCTCTTGCAATTTGTCCATTGCCTCAAATGTTCACTGCATGTCTTACACACAAAATGAGGCACCCAAGGCTTGTCTTGATGCTTAATACTCACGTTGAGATAAGCCAAATATGCTTTTTTTTCAAACTTGTTTATCGATTTTGGGCAATCTTCGAAGGTATATTCACCGCAAATATAACAAAATGCATCTGGATTGTTCAAACAACATCGTGATGAGCTTGCCATAGCGCAAAAACAACGAAATTAAAGAAAATATAAAACGTGTGACACTTTGTTGAAGTAAAAGTGACTAAATTTCAAAATTGAGGGTAGTTGTTAAATTAGAGCTGATACAAGTATGACAAATGCAGGTACGTCATCAGACACACGTTCAAAAACAATATTTAGGCAAAATTTTACTGCACCAAAAAAAAAAGTTTTTTTTGTCGGCCTGAATCAGTACATAGTACATACATACAGTATAATTTTTATAGAAATACAGTGTAATTCATTGTATGTATGTTTGTAGTCTCATAAAGCCAAAACAATGTATACTGCAATACAGTGTTTCAGTTTTACAAAGGAACTTAAATTCAATTAGTATTAATAAAGCAAAACAGGTTTTGTTATATTTTTAATTAACTACCTTATTAATTATACCAAAATTAATTTGGCTAGTACGGCACTAATAATATCTAATGTTTGAGATAGGTATCAAACATCAAATCACATTAGGAACTCCAAAAACAAAAAAATATAGAAAAAATCTTTAAACGCCAATATCTCGAAATGAGTATTTTAAAAGTACAGTGTTTTGGCTTTATACGATAGACCTATAGGGCTAATGCCCTATAGGTCAATTGCTAAGTAAGCACGTAGCCGCTTGGAGGACCTTTGAACGACATCATAAAAATATTATTTAGTACCTACAATTTAAATTTATTAACAAAGGAAATTCAAGTATCTAGTAATTAGATATATAATATTTTGTTTCAATTATATACCTATTTTTAAATTATAGTAGTAAATACAGTACCTACTTAAAAATTTACGTAGTACTTACAAAATAAGCGCATAAACAAGTCAAATCTCATATTATCATGAGGGCTGCCCCGTTCAACCCACATTTTTTCTACCCAATATTATTTTCCCCCGCTCAACCCAAAAGATATGTATTATCATGCCCTATTTATCATGCTCAAAAGGTACCTACATAGAGAGTTCAGTAGGTTTTATTTCTTTCAAAGTCGCGTACAATGTAGGTAGTAAGGTATAAAATACACTATCAATCGCTTAAGTAAAGTTACTCTAGATGTATTTCAGGTTGAAATTTCAATAAACAACTTTATTTCTCTAGGCTTACAAAATAGGCACGTACAGAAGTCAAATTTTATATCATGCTTTATATAAAGGTAGGTAACGAGTTCAGTAGGATTTATTTGTTTACAACACACAGTTCCGTTACTCCGTACAGTAAGCGCAACGAAAGATGAGACCTGTCAGATGCCAGTGGAGGGGATTTCGCGCAGGTACAGTCGCGCTTAAAATAGGTAAATAAAATAATTAGTTCGGATTAATAATAAACATATTTTCGCTTCCTTCGCCATAAACTTGTAAACGTCGAACACCATCTTCCTACTTCGCTGTTTTAAAGCCTTTTGCCTCGAGGCATATTCAAAAGAAAACAATAAAAAAAGAATGAACACAACTAACTACTTTTGTATTCGTTGGTACTTCGGGCCACAGCGGCGTGTGCGCGGGCTGCGGGGAACGACACACACACACGACTAAATAAATACGCATGCGCGGACGCCATACCTCGCCTCGCACGCTCCTGTCTTACCGCGCGACGGTCCCGCCCCTCCCCGCTTGCCTTGCATACCACCAAAATTGCCTGCGAAATAGCTACTGCGCAGGTATAACCACGTGATCGGCCAGGTCTCTTCTTTCGTTGCGCGTATTGTACAACGCGATTGATAACGACGTTATCCGTTTCGCAGTAGAGCCACAGATTACGCGATAGCTTATTCGTGGTAGTGTCAGCTGTGATTGATAATAATGATAGCTAATCAGTTGGGTTTTACATAGTTTTTGCAGAAAATTTCAAATAATTGCGCTTAGGGAATCTTTCTGTAAATCTATTGTATTATCTTGTGATACCTAGTTATAATTGACTAGAGGACCACAACGGCTTCGCACAAAAAACTCTGAAACTATACATTTTTACTCACGTTGGGGTTGGCTTATAGTTTTGAAGTATTGATACGAATCCCCTCGAATCCCTAATTTTTTTGAAAATATTCTTTATGCCTATGTCCATTAGGGATAATGGTAGAACTCTGAAGAAGGTCGAAATAATTTAAAATACTATCTATGTTATCTATTGTTTTATGTATATATCAGTCATCTAGTACCCATAACCACAGATAACATAATACTCCATAACACAAGCTCTGCTTAGCTTGGAGCTAGATAATGCTATGTGGATTGTCCAGCATTATTTATTTATTTTATTTTACAAGGGTCTATAATGCCAGATTAGGTAATATTAGTATATCTGGTTCCACTAGACTGCAACATAACTCGCCGACAGATGCTAGTGATCACTATCAGCTCGTGGAAGCCTGTACTGTACCTAGTGCCACTCGCCGACATCTCTGTACCCGCCTACTTTTTACTGCGTCGTCTGCGCGTACGCATGTAGACTGTAAACATTAATGTTTGGGCGTATTGACGCCAGTAAATACTGGGTAGAGATAATATAATGGGTAGTAAATTCCTGTTTTGATACTGGACTTTGCCCAGTAAAGCTGCCCCTGTAATCGAGGCAGGTATATTTTTGATAGGAAATGGTTATTAATATAGAAATATAACTGAGGATGTTAACAAATATAAATATAACCTTTTAGATTTATAGTAAGTACCTAAAATGCGATCAATTTCTTGTCAAGTAGATACATAAATTAAAGTATAATTTAAAATCGATATTTTTTCTTAGAAATACCTGATTTAAATTTGATTATAATAATAATAACAATAAATAACTTCAATATTATGGGACAAGCGGCCAGCATGGTCATTCTATTAGATTCTATTTATAATATAATAATAAGCGGTCCGCGCCCCGGTTTCGCACGGGTATTTAACAAAAATTTAATTTTCCATGCGGATCCCATACTTTTTCAAAATTCAATAGCCTATTTAGGATTCATCTCAAGAAACGCATCCTAACCTATTTTTTAATTTTTTTAGAACATCGAAATTTTTTGACATATTATGTCAAAATTTTTCAAACATAACATATTACGTTAACAATTGAACTAACTGCAAACTGTCGATCACAATTAGGCCTATCAATGGCCGCAGCGATACTAAAGCCACCAAAAGATAATAAAAAACTGCAAACTATTGCACTAGTTCAACTAGCTGAACTGATCCATATCAATAAGTTGTTTATTTATTATGCACAAGGTACCGTACCGACCGACAAATAACGTTACCGAGGCCACAGATAACAATACCGATGCCCAAAGTCCGGGATTCCCAGTTCTGTACTTTACCCACAAAGCTCTTCCTTGCATGACTCATTCAACCTTGAAGGGCTTGACCGTAGTAACTATAACACAATCTGTACGGGGTCAATGCACCACGCGGTAGCTCGGCCCCATAGTCACTATTATCTATTCCATGCCTTGCTGGCCTTGCGCAAACGGAGGGAAAATGGTTTTTCCGAGTTTTCTGTACGTCAACCTATGCCTTTTTGTTTTTAACGCTATTTTGAGAATGGAACGTCTTTGGAATGCTGTTGTACCTACCTAATTAATTACCTATAATCTATAATGATAAGTTTATTGGAAAGTGGTTAATGTGCTTGGAATGCGGATTATTTTATACTCACATAAACTGAGGTTTTATCACGGATTAAGGCTTGCAGTCCTATCTATATCTTTTCCTATACTAATTAAAGAGGAAAGATTTCATTGTTTGTTTGTTTGATTTGAATAGGCTCCGAAACTACTGGACCGTTTTGAAAAATTATCCCTGATGAACATAGGCTATAGAATTAACAAAAATTAAGGGATCCGCATGAAAAATTGTGCAAAGCCGGGGCGGACCGCGGTACCTAACTACCCGCCAAAACTGTGCCATACCACAGTGTACATATAGACAGTGTGGAAACTACCTACAAACGCTCGAAACGGCTCACTCACACAAGCATACGAATCTACGAGAGCTCTAAGGGGTTTTCGCAGTGCTGTTAGCAGCGGTTGTCGCGTCGCGACGAGCGGTCATGCGTAATTTAGTTTTTTGAAAAATGCTCGATATAATTGCGTTGTATACAGCTGTGTGAACTCAGTTTCTTCGAAACCGGAGCTTTCGTATTTTAAACTTCCTGCTGATTAATATAAGAAAAATGTACTATTATTATTATTGTTATCGAATAATGAGTCCGTGTCATGATCATGATGAATTCTTGAATTTATTTGAAAATCCAGAATGAAGGCGGTTTAAAGGTTGTTTAAAGTCAATAGGTAGAATGAGAATATTTTATACCTACAAAAATTCCTATAGGTAATAAAGAATTCCGACGTGTCGTAGTAGACGCAAGTACTTTTATGTGAATCATTTGTAATAATTAAGAATAAACATATTAAGAAATGTTTTTTAATTACTAGGTAGGAATCACACGCATTTTCGTATAAAACACGGTACGGTTTGCAGCCGCTCATGAGCGTTGCCCACGCGCCACCTGCGCTGCAGTGTCTGCGCGCGCCGTAAAGTTACCAACCCTATTGCTATTGGAGCGTAGGTTTTTATTTCATCAACTAGGCTTAGTTTCGATACTGGTCATATGTGTACTGTGGCCATACCTCAGCCAAAATTCAAATTTCGAGCAGGATGACAAGATGTGATTTTCGTATGAGTGAGAAGCACAGCGCGATAGACGTGCTCCGTATTTTGCTCCGCCAAAACTGTTATGCCTAATTACAAGTTATTTACACAACTAATCGAAAAATTAAAAAGACGAAAACGAAGAAATTCTACTACGTTTCTTGACAAAACAAAAATCCAACAAAAAAATGAGGTGGTTCCTGAGATAAATAGCAAAATGTGTGCAAAACATGTATTTTTCAAAAAATAAAAGTATCGAGAAAATTTTCACCAATCGTGTTTTTGAAAAGACGGAATCCAAGATAAAAGTTCGAATTATCATTTACCTAAATATGAAGGTGGTAGCTTTCACAGATTCTGAGATAAATAACGATTTCTAACTATAAAATTACATAAGGTACACTCTTAACAAAACTAACATACCACCCGGGGGCATAACATAATAAAAATAGCATTATTTTTTAGTAGCACTCCATCTTATTTTAAAGCATTTTGGTTTCAGGAGAAAATAAATAATACATCTACAAAAATATATCTTAAAAGAGAATTTTTTAAAACAATGGAGACGTGGGCCTTTGGGAATAAGCCCAATTTAGGCTGTTATGTTTTTATATTTACATATCTATAGATGTAGTACAGTAATGTACATAACGTAACTGTACAACATTACATTTATACAGTACTGTAGTACAGTTATGTACATAACGTAACTGTACTACATCTATAGGGTTTGTTTTAACTGGCGCCATTGATAAAACGCTTCAACCATTCTTATCACCAAATATCTCGAAAACGACACGCAATTTTCAACCTTATTCTATACTTACATTCTTGAATGGAAAAACTAGAAGATTTATCTACGTAGTTTTTGCGTAGTTTGCACTTTATTGGTTCGCGACGTAGCATTGACGTGAGATCACGAGAACAGTAGGAAACCTGCAAAGTCCTGTGAACAGTAAATCCAGTTATGTTAAGTAGGTTTTGCAGAATGCACTAGATTACAAGAGAAGTTCATAGAAAGAACAATGGCAGGTCTCCATACTAAGAATTGTCTGGGATCAAATTGAAGCGTACCGTAATGAAAAAAATGTTAAAAGATTTGGCGTTAGCTCCAGAATCTATAAATGAGACTATTTTCTTTTGGGAAAGCCGGAAAAAAAAGATTTCAGTGTTTGAATTTTTTGGTTATGAATGAACGTCAAACAATATTTGTCTATAAAACATCGCAGATTGAAATCAAATCATAAAGAAATGGATAATGTGGTTTGGTCTGGGGTTTGGTCTTATCAATTAGACCACGCCACCTTATGTATATATTCGAAATGAGAAATGATAAACAAAATGAGCAAAACAAATTCTAAACTTCTTGTATGTTTACGAAAGCTGGGCGTGTATTAAAAAAATGTACCTACTTGCCCCGTAAACACAAAAAAACTGAGGGTTTTAATAAATAATGTTGGACAATCCACACAGCATCATCTAGCCCGAAGCTAAGCAGAGGTTGTGTTATGTTATGAGTTCCTACTAGATAACTTATATACTTAAAACAATATTTATAGGTATACCTACACAGGTATACTACATTAATAGATATTTTTTTATTTTACATAGAAAATGCCCAGAATACCCAAAACAACAATATCAGAGTCCTAAGGGCACGCACTAGCCAGACACAGGGCAGTATCAATCAGTCCATGTCCATAAACAGGCCAGGTCGGGTGTTGCATACGTCGCCTGTGGCTTCCGTAATTCGGGTATATATAAATAGAAAACCAAAATATAAACACAAAACACAGCAGAGATGAAAAACGCCGAAGTCTCGGAAGGATTCTGTCAAAGAGAATAAAACCACTACGTTCTAGATTTTATGGCGTCTTGACTTGACAGACAACCGCTGACAACATGACACTATCAAAGACAAATCAAAGACAAATGATACATTGCATTCAATAATTGTACCCGCACCACTAATAAAATGGTAACATTTCGAATGTACCTAATTCGAATATCATTTTGATAAGCTTTTAAATATCATAAAATAACTCCGGCCTTTACGAGAAGGAGTGAATAATTGAAAAATCGTAGAAAATTTATTAAATTTGATTCATATACATCAGATCCATGGACGCAAAAAAAAGTCCAGACCAAATTCTGCCATTGTTCTTTATAAGATTTACCTACTCCTTAAGTATTATTCTTGGAAATAATAATGTATAATTCAGACGCGAGATGTCATTGTATGCATTATGGCAATGCTAACGTCTAATTCTAATTCTAAGTGATGTTAACTACCTATTTTCCCGACGTTTCAACACTGTTGTGGTCACGGGATAGCTGATGTCTGTTTAAATAGGTACTGAAAATGTGTACAGATCTCGTAAAATATTTATCTTCAAACCATATTTTTCAAAGTCAGAATGCAAAATTTTACGATATATTATACTTATCTACATACATAAAGTTTTCCGCGGTGTTTCTTTTGCTAAAAATTTTCAAAAGCATGTTCTGTTTACCCCTCTTCATTTTTTGGTAGTAGTCTTGTCTTAGGCCGCCAATTCCGTTAACTTTTAGTTTTATCTTGTCTTAGTCATGTTTCGAGAATAAAGAATTATTATCTTATCTTATCTTGTTACTCCCTGTATAATATTTTACTTTTTCTGAGATGTGCCGCTAAAATCTTAATTCCTTAATCCAAAGCTAGGTACCTTTCCCTAATACACATAACACCTTAATCAAAACACCAATGAGTCACCATGCCTATCGCATTATGCTAAACGTTCGAGTACACCCCATGTACACCCTTCTGACCGGTGACTCACAGATGTTCCATCGAACCTGAAATCCGAAACAACTGCGCATGTCAAGCCTAGTTCTGCAGATTTTGCTGTCATGTTAATAGAAAGAAGTAGACCAAGCTATTTTATCTTATGAAGTCGATAATTATCTCTATCGAGTACGCTCTATGCTTTTCACGGCTGCAAATATTAAACAGTTAACTACCTAAGAAAACAAAACTGAAAATGATAAGTTCAAAAAACTCTAATACTTAGTCTAATAGAGTTGCTTAGACTATTAGAGTTTTTTGAACTTACCTACGCGATAAAACCTAGCCCATTCTTTTCGCATAAAATATTTCGACATACATATCACATAGGGGTACACATCTATACCCTAAAAATTAAAGCAATCCAACATTGGATGGACGGCGATGCTAATTCGTTTACCGAAATAAAATCTGACATTCCGATCACCTGTGGACTCAATTCAGCTTTGTGTACAAAAGTGATTTTATTCTTTTTCTCTCTTATTACAGTCGCAATGCTAAAAGACCTAGCCTCTCTTATTGTGAAACACACAGTGCTCTCCCGAAAACACCTGACTCCAGAGTTGGGTATCAGGGTGATCGACCAGACGTGTGCGCTGTGGACATTGACCAGCGACAGCACTGGAGCCGACCAGTGGCCGGAGCAGTGGCCGTTCAAGGATCCCTTCTGGGCGTTCTACTGGCCAGGAGGTCAGGTTACTGCGAGGTGAGAGGAATTATATATTAGTTAAAATTATTTATTCGTTATTTATTAGTATAAAAAAGTATATTCTACCTATGTATATGGAAAGAGCCTATGTACCTACATATATTAACCAAGAAAATTACAAGTAAATAACCAAATTGGAATTATCATTATAAAAAAACTACAATTAGCTCAACTGATTCATTACAATACCATACCAGTCGGAATTGTACGCAAGATGCTGGCTGCATTGCCTTGCTGTATCTCAAAGATGATGCGCTGCGCAAAAAAATGGCCAGCTCTCGGGTCACAAGTGTTTCGACCAGACGCTCAGATGATTTATTGAAAACCTGGCGAGCCTTAGTACCCCATTCACCTAGGGTCTCGACTCCAAGGGGAACAAATACGTAGGCTCTGTCGAGACTTAGCAGATAGAGCATATTTTGCGCCTCTTGAGATCCTCGGCCAAATGGAGAGCCTAAATTCAAAATCCACAAACTGTACTTTCGGCGAGGGAAAATTCACCTTCGTGTCGTGCTTCGCTCATGGCTGTGATTTTGATTGTCAGTTGATTATCTATAATGCGTTGCGTTACATTCCCTTTGATTCTACTATCTTGGCTAGAAACACTGATAAAAATTTCAAACTGGCGCCTGTCTGACGCATTGTGGTGCGAAAATGACTTTATTCAACAAATCATAAAGATATTGGAACTTTATAATTTTATATTTGGAATTTCGCAGGAATAATTGGAACTTCAAGACTTTTAAGATTACTAAGTCGAGCAGTATTAGGAACAACCGGATCTTTAATTGGAGATGATCAAATTTACAATACTTTTGTTACATCTCATGCTTCTAATAATTTTTTGTGATAAGTACTGGAAATCAGTTTTGTTATATTTTTTTTTTGAGAATTGTCCTTTTGTACATTAAAGAATATTCTGCCTAATATACTTAACAAAATTCCCATCGAGAGTTTGATAAAACCAGCTGTTTGAGAGATTATTGCCTGAATTATATAAAAAATACTGAAAAAAGCCTTGACTAGTTAAACCACGAAGTAACATAAATTCTTTTATAAATAAAATACTTGTTAAATAGTACTATTTTGTGTTCAGATCATTTTGTGTTCCGATAGGGTCAATTTAAAAACATTTATGACCTATAATAACTTAAATAATACTAATAATTTTGCACTGTGTTTGATTGTGAATGTTACATACATTTGAGTTGATGAATCATTTCATTAAAAATAAAAACATTGATAAAATTATTATTCCTTTATTAGTCGAATTTTTAAATAAACCTACCTTATCCCTACATAAATTTACCTAAAAGTTATAGATAATAGATAATTATAATTTTTAGTAGGTAGGTACTAAAAATAAGCAGTTACCGCTAATTTTTTATATGTAATTAGCAGTCCGCCCCGGCTTCGCATGGGGTAAGAATAAGAGAATCCTTGCGTGAAAAATTCAAAGAAATAAACATAATGACAGTAACATGTCAATATATTTATGAAAATTGGAATTCGAAGTAGTCGTACATATTATGTAGACAAGGGGGGTACTTAATTCTGACGCGCACTGTACGTACACTCATAAAAATATCAATAAGTTCATTAAAAATAGCGATATACATAATGTTAATACTAGAAATAAGAATAAACTCGCTGTGCCCACTACTAGGCTACACAAAATTAATGTGTCTTTCAAAGGGCAATGTATACGCTTCTACAACAGAACTCCAAGTGAGTTGCAAAAATTATCTATAAATAAATTTAAACGGATTGTTAAAACTGTTCTTTGCAAAAAGGCTTACTATAAAGTATCAGATTATCTAGATGACAAAAAAGTTTGGGACGAGTTTTGCTCCAACTCGAAAACTAACAAGCTAACAAGGTAAAGGTTTCTTGTTCGCTTCTTTACTTTACCTTAAAAAGATTGAAGTGAACAATTAATCAAAGTGATCACTTTATTTCCAGTATTACTAATGTAACTTGTATTTTGTGACGTGTCCAAGAGTCCTGTAAGGTCTAAAGGAAATAAAGCACTTTGATTTTGATTTTTGTATTTATCGAACATTACAAAAATTATCTATTTTTATTTTTGCACACACTTTCACGTGGTCTAAGTAGCAATAAAAAACTTTAATAATATATTATTGAAGTTATCACACGGATTCTTAACTTTTTTTAAAATGTTCTATAGTCTATGTTCATCAGGGACATTATGTAGGATTCTAATGATGAAAGAATTTTTCAAATCTATCTAATCGAATTATTCAAATCAATTCAAACAAACAAATCTTAATAAAGAAGTATATTTCTATTTAGTAAATTGAATTTTATGAACTACCATAATGTTTCGGTGTTACTTCCCTGCAACTTTGATTAAAATCATCTTCTATAATAAACTTTAAAAGAATCGTTATTCTATTTACAAGATAATAATAATGACTACACTTTCGTATCACTTAGTAACTTACTATCCATTGAAGTAATGTAATAAAAACCTACCAGCTGGCAACGTGTTAAGACTTAAGAATCAATATCAGTATCGCAATAATATGTATAATTATATCAATATAATCAATATCGCAACATGCATACAAATATCAAGGAAAATAAATAACGTACTTAAAAAAACCCTACCTTTACGGGTTACTTGGTTATAGGGTATTCACCAATATTAAAATGTACTACCTACTACTGTGGTTGAGTTATTCAGTTCACGTTTTGGTTACTTGTGATGCATTGTGCTTAAAATTATAATTAGGAAGCGGGAACGTATTTCCCAACGTAAGAAAACTAATCCCAATATTACACATAAAATTTTGGACAACAACAACAACAACAACATCAGCATATCAGTCCACTGCTGGACATAGGCCTCCCCTAATGCGCGCCATAGGTGGCGTTATTTCATCTGGGGGTTATTGCCCATAATCCCCACGCTGGGCATGCGGGTTGGGGATCGCAATTCGGTGGAGTTGTTCTGCAGAGGGCGCTGCTGCCCGCCCCCCGATGTGTCTCCCTTAGTCGCCTCTTACGACACCCACGGGAAGAGTGGGAGTGGTGAAATTCTATGCCGGCACCACACGGCCAAAATTTTGGAAACAACCGTTAAATAATGATACTGCGAGGCAATGCAGCCAGCATCACACTTCCGACTGGTATTGATATGGATACAACACGAGTTGTACCTGTAGTTGGTTTGCAACAGTCTGCAGTTAGCTCAATTGTAAATACGAGGTAGTTCTGATTAATTTATTTCATTGTAATTTTCTTTATCGAAAAGAAAACCGCAAGTGGTCCTTCGAGCCAGATAACATTTTGGAAACAAAGTGTCACTTAATGTGTTTATTGTAATCATCACCAGCCTATTATAGTCCACTGCTGGACATAGGCCTCCCCTAATGAGCGCCATAGATGGCATCATTATTTGGGGGTTATTGCCCATAATCCCCACGCTGGGCATGCGGGTTGGGGATCGCAGTTCGGTGTAGTTGTTCTGCAGAAGGCGCTGCTGCCCGCCCCCCGCTGTGTTTCCCTTAGTCGCCTCTTACGACACCCACGGGAAGAGTGGGAGTGGTGAAATTCTATGCCGGCACCACACGGCAGTATTTGCAGCACTTATTGTAATCAAAGCAGAAGAATTATTATTTCTCCGTGCTAGATTTAGCTTCCTTTAAATATTGATAATTCTTCGTAAATTATAAATAGCTTTGCAAAAATTAGGCCTTGGAAATATTGACCTAGTAAAAAACCCAGACGCATGTATCATAGATTAAGTAAGACCTAGTATGGTAAGATTGTGTTGATTCTATCAATTTGCATTTTCTCAATGAAATTCCAAGATTTCTTGACCAACGTTGAACAAATAAGAAGAGTCTTATATCTGATACATAAAGTCTAATTTTGAACGAGGTGCTTAAGCTGTTTTAAAGCAAGGTCCGACCGACCTCATCTGAGTCAGATACCGACTATAACAGCCTTTATTTGACTAGAAATAAGACTCAATATGACTTGAATTCTTAAGTTACCGGGAATGTGTCTTCAAACTTTTTTTTACGACAGTCTGCAGTTTGCTGAACTGAAATTATGTACTTACTGATTCGAATTTCTTTCCATTATTCAATTGTATTTTTTTTGTTTCTACAATTTTTATTTATTTTCTATTTTATTTCTACTGATATGTATCTATACTAATATTATAAAGAGGAAAGATTTGATTGTTTGTATGTTTGTTTGTTTGTTTGTTTGTTTGTTTGAATTGAATAGGCTCCGAAACTACTGGACCGAGTTAAAAAATTCTTTCACCATTAGAATCCTTAATTTTCCGTGATGAACATAGGCTATATAATATTTTCAAAAAAGTTAGGGATCCGCATGAAAAATTCCATAATTGAACCGTGGGCTGTATATTCAACCTCTTTTTCTATTATGGCGCGTCAGAATAGAAAAAGAGGTTGTATAGCGCACGGTGCTTGCTTTTTCTCTACGGCCAGTGTCAGTTTTGGAATGTCGAGTCAATGTCAAAAACCCCAATGCTGTTAAAAAAAGTAAAGATCCGTATGAAAACTGTGAAACCCATCGTTTTAGTGTGTATAATTTCTGAAATTTTTGTTTAATACCCGTGCGAAGCCGGGGCGGGCCGCTAGTTAATTATATACTTACGTAGGTATATAATTGGAAAAAAGAAAAAACAGCAAGACCTTTTTTTAATAACAATAAATGAAAAACTTTTTATTTCTTCGTAAACCCGCATTTCCCAATAAAAAGAGACAACAAAACTTTCTCCTACAAGTGAGAAAGGGACAGACAAGTATGATTCACCCAAGATCCCTTGAGGAATTCAGCACGCAGATTAGATTACAGTTAGTAAAGAGTGAGTGAGTCACCAATTTCTCAGAAAGGAAACGTTTTCATGGAGTTTTCAAATTTTCAGGCTTCTTACTGGTATGAGTCATACTTTCGTAAATTTCGTTGAATATCTACGAGCACACTAATATTTTAAGAGGAAAAATTTGATTGTTTGTTTGTTTGAATTGAATAGGCTCCGAAAATACTGGACCGAATTGCAAAATTCTCCATTAGAATCCTAGATTTTCTCTGATGAACAAAGGAATATTTTCAAAAAGTTATGGATTCGCATGAAAATTAAACACGTCGTGCTAAGCCGGTAAAGCAAAAAGCCAACATCACGCGGTGTTCCCAGGCGGTCACCCATCCAAGTACTGACCGCGCCCGACGTTGCTTAACTTCGGTGATCGGACGAGAACCGGTGTATTCAACGTGGTATGGACGTTGGCGAAAAAAGCGGCAAAATTTTGAAACAATATACCAACAGATTTTAATATATTCATAGCAGAAAGATTTGATTGTTTGTTTGAATTGAAAGTTTTTCAAATCGGTCCAGTAGTTTCGGAGCCTATTCAATTCAAACAAACAATCAAATCTTTCCTCTTTATAATATTAGTATAGATTAAAATATAAATTTAACATAGATAATGTAATAACAGAGTATAAGGTAACAGGCAAGAGGTAAATAAAGTTAGGAAACAATCACAAACCGCAACTACATGATTTGTTATGAAAATATTGAAATAGCATATCTTTTTTTCAACTGAAAAATTCCACTGTCATATCAACACTACCGTTATCACGACAGAGTATAACCTGCAGTGTCTGCGCGCGCCGCGCCGCCGTTAAGGCGCATACAGCACCTAAACTAGCGCCACCACCTACTTTATGTTATTATTCTGTTTAACAAAGGAATTTTCAAAAATCCATCGTTTGTGATACCTATCATAAGCTTTTTTTTAATGCCTCTGTAATAGTTTTATTCTATTTAGTTTAGGAAGAGATACGAAGTTGCCCTTGGTGGCCACCAAAATCTATTTTCGTATTGTTTGATTGTTCGATTGGACTGAATAGGGTCCCAAAAGTACCGGACCGATTTGAAAAATTATTTCACCGTTAGAATCTTACATTATCCCTGAATAACATAGGGTATAGAGTACCTGTAGATCATTTTTATAAAAAAGTTAGGGATCTGTACGACAACTTCAATAATGTGTCCCAAAATGTGTGAACATTTTTATAATTTTTGAAATTTTTGGTGCGGCTTGACTAGGCGTGCGGTCTAACTAAATTAGTTAGAAATTAAGAATTAATTTATTTCGGTTCCTAAAAGAAATACTTGTAATAGCCGAATTACTGTCAAATTGATTTTCGAAATCATAAGCACAATTATGTCCCTAATGGTAACCATAGCAACGAACTGATTTAACCACTTCCTACGGTCTCGACTTTCGAGGTTACAAAATGAGTCAACAAAGCAGCGGTTATCATTAAAATATTGTGTCAGGGTTCTGAGGTCGGGATCACGGTCAATGTCAAGGTGAAGAAGGTCATGCCTAGTCAAGGTCTAGGGTCTTATCATAGGGCATTATCATAATCGTGATAAACAATACTCCCGCATCAACAATATAACACCAAAAATTTTAAAGACTTCTTCTAAAGTTGCGATTTGTGTGAACTAATTTCACACAAATACACAAAAAAAAATTAAGAAGGTTTCCAATAATATTATATTAGTGTTTTTTGGCTTCACCTAACGCTGAAAATTGTCTTTCCATAGTTTTCCAAGTTGCCACGTACGGCTATATTGTGCCAGATTTTCAGATTTCAGATTCAATTACTTTATTTATTTGGCTTCACCTACTAATAATAAATAACAATAACAACTGGAAAGCAATATGGGAGAGCAAAGAATTGCATGGGAGATTTTATAAGGTCCTCACAGGACCTGATGTAGATCTCCTAAGTTCGGTAAACTGGCTACGCTTCGGTGACCTCTTTGGGGAAACTGAAGGTTTTGTCTTTGCAATTATGGATGAGGTAGTAAAGACCAACAACTACCGAAAGTATATCATTAAAGATGGCACAATCGATATTTGTCGAGCGTGTCATCTCCCTGGGGAGACCCTACGTCATATACTTTCGGGTTGTTCGCATCTTGCTAATTCTCAATACTTGCATAGACACAACCAAGTAGCCAAAATTATACACCAGCAACTTGCTCTCCGATACGGCCTTACTGGTCCGGAAGTCCCGTACTATAAGTATATACCTGCGCCAGTTCTCGAAAATAGCCGTGCCACGCTCTATTGGGACCGATCTATCATTACTGACAGGACTATTCTCGCGAATAAGCCTGATATTGTATTGATAGATCGGTTAGAACGGAAGGCGGTGCTCGCTGATGTCACCATACCACATGATGGTAACCTCGTTAAAGCTGAGAAAGATAAACTTAGCAAATATCTTGACTTAGCTAATGAGGTTGTCGGCATGTGGGATGTTGATTCAGCGACCATCGTCCCGATAGTCGTTTCAGTTAATGGTGTAATAGCGAAGAGTCTCGACCAATATCTCAAGAGACTCTCGTTAGGAAGTTGGATCAAGGGTCAGATCCAAAAGGCGGTACTCCTGGACTCTGCGCGTATCGTCAGGAAGTTCCTCTCTCTGCAGCCCTAGTCACCGACTGCTTGAGCCTAGCTTCGCGGTCGGTGATCCACCGTTTTGATATATTTTTTACTGTAGAGTTATTTTATAATAATTTTGTTGTATTTTCTATAGTAAAAAATGTATTTTTTAACGAGATAAATAATTAAATGAAGTGGTATAACAATAATAAATAGAAGAACTCCGTGACTTCTACCTACAGGAACTGCTAAAATATACATATTTTAATAATCATAGCATTATTGTTTTATAGAATACCTACTGTTATTATAGAATAAAACAAAGTCGCTTCCCGTTGTCTGTCTGTCTGTCCCTACGGATCTTTAAAACTACCCAGCGATGCGGCTTTTTTAAAGATTTTCAAGAGGAATGTTTATTTGTTGGTATAACCACAGATAACATAATACTAGTACCTACATTATAACATTCACCCGTGCAGCGAGGGGCGGGATGTCGTTGACTTATCTTCAAAAAAAGCAGTGCTTAATATTATTGTCTAAAAGATAAAAATCCAATCAATTAATTGATAGGTAATGTTTGATAATGATAAGGCTAATTGTCTGATAATGATAACAGACCTATGTACGGAAATAAATAAAATAGTGAGTTGCAAAAATTATCTATAAATAAATTCAAACGGATTGTCAAAAATATTCTTTGCAAAAAGGCTTTCTATAAAATATCATATTATCTAGAAGACAAAAAAGTTTGGGAAGAGTTATGCTCCAACTCTAAAACTAACAATCTAACAAGGTAAAGGTTTCTTGTTCGCTTCTTTACTTTACCTTAAAAAGATTGAAGTGAACAATTAATCAAAGTGATCACTTTATTTCCCATTTTTATTTCTTATTTAACTTGTATTTTGTGACGTGTCCAAGAGTCCTGTAAGGTCTAAAGGAAATAAAGCACTTTGATTTTGATTTTGATTTTGATGTGCAAAATGATGTTAATTGAATGTTGTGATATTTAGGTAATTTGAGTTTCCTGGTACTAAGGCGCTATGCAAACTTTAGCCTGTGCTTTAGCTGTTTAAGAAACTGACAACTTTTTAATGTTTTTCGCACAAACTTCTTCATGTTTTTTATACACTCGGGGCAAAAAAAGTATTTTATCCAAACTTACATCACTACTAATATAAGTAATGAGGTCCAAGATTTTCTCTGCCTACTTCTTACGAGTACATACCTAGGTTGCTGACATTCCTTGACTCGGATTATAAAATAATTGTAAAATTGGGAACTTAGGTATTGTGCTGCCATCTATGGGCATTTTATGAAAACTTAACGCATGCGTGTGTGTGCAGCTCTAAATGCTAAGATATTTTGTAGATGGCGTTTGTGTAATATATTTAAAGATTTAAAGAATGAATTTTGAATAATAATGCTACTATAAAGTACATAATTTATTGGGAACTTAGGTATTGTGCTGCCATCTATGGGTATTATATGAAAACTTAACGCATGCTGTACTGCAGCTCTAAATGCTAAGATATTTTGTAGATGGTGTTAGTGATATTTAAAGATTTAAAAAATGATTTTTTATTGTTAATGCTACTAGTAAATATTATGTTATCTGTGATTAATAAAAATACCTATTGAATTTTCTGAGATATAATTTTGGTAGATGAAAATGGTGTCGATTCTGTTGTTTAGGATTCCTAACTTAAATTTTAGGTTTTCTAAGTTAGGTTAGGTTAGCCAATGTTGGTTTTTGATAGGTACCTAGGTGCTACCTGCTAAAACTTTTCGCATGCTGGATGAAATCCATGAAGATATGGCTAAGTTAGGTACCAAACGAGGAAGTGGCAAATAATACACACCTTTCCCTCGAATTTACCACTGCAGCTACAACAAATCCATTTTCCACTTTTCACAAAATAATCTTCCCGTTTTTCACTAGATCTGTGCCAAAAAATATTTTTTAATAAGTATAAATTTTAATCATGAGCAAATTAGATGATTTCTAAAATTAGGTCGACGTTTCTTATCTTAGTTAAAAATGTGATGCAAAGAATAGGGTTTTAGTTAATTTACCTATGTTGAGTTGTTTTAGATCTGTCGTTCTAATTTGAAATCTGTCAGTCTAATTTTTAAAACATAGAATAGCTTTTGTCTATTTGAAATTCCTGAATCCTAATTTTAGCTAATTCTAAAACAACAGAATCGACACCAATATTTACTAAATGCAAACGCCATCTACAATAAAATATGTTGTAGATGGCGTTAGTGTAACATATTTAGAGATAGAATTTCGGTTGATTTTATTAAATTATCTTTTGTTGCAGATATATTTTGGATAATGAAAACATCGTGAAAAATAAGCGAGTGCTGGATGTAGGATGCGGTTGCGGTGCGGGTTCGATAGCTTCTGTGAAAATGAAAGCAAAACGTGTTGTAGCAAATGACATTGATCTGTGTAAGTACATTTGAAAATAACTGATGAATTCAGGAGTCAGACAAAGCAATAAAAAATATTTTGCAAAGTATAACAATGTAAAAATAATAATTTGTTCTCTTTCTTTGTGTATAATAAAGTATTTTCTATCTAACAAAATGCAAAAATAATCTGATTATGCCGGGGATCGAACCCGGGGCCTTTTTCTTAACTCACTCGAAATAATTATTAGACTTATATTATAATAGGTACTCAATGATGCTAAGAGGATTGTCCAGCACTAATTATTTATTTATTTAGATGCTCTGGCTGCAGCAGAAGTCAACGCTGAAGCTAATAATGTAAAATTTGAAGTGAGCAGAGAAAATATGATCGGTTCCAAATGTGAAGAATTCGATACAATACTAGTTGGAGATTTGTTCTACGAGCCAGAATTTGCTGAGAAGCTGTTTCAGTGGCTGAAGAAACTGAATGATGATGGAAAAACTGTAAGCAAAAACTTCATATTCACTTACCTAGACAACTGAGCGAAAGATTTCTCTTCACTATCTTTGGTTGAATAAAAGTTATAAAACAAGTAGTGATGATTGTATTGACGCAGTGAATTTCTTTTTCCTTTTTCTGGTTTCTTTAGTTGACAATGAATAAATATATAAACGCGTATTCAAGTCCCGCCGAAATCGAAAACTTTTGGGATATTAAATAATTTTATACAAACCACCTTTACTTTACTACCTTAAGGCGAACCATACTTTGGCTGGTTCTTTGATCCATTTGATTATTACGAAATGATTACGAATTTATCAAGGTATAAAACGACAGACAGAGCATCATGTATTACGAGTATGTTATCTGTGGCATCATGCGAACGGTACTAAGTGCTAACCACTGATGGAATACCTAAGACTTTCATAAATTGTACTGCCAGCCAGCCTCTGCCAGCAATCGCAAGTCCAGTCACCTAAAGAAACGACCAATACAATATAAACAAATACCCGTCTTATTATTATTACTCTAAGCAAATACCTATCTAAATCATATCAGTGACAAAAAGTAAAATCATAAGGCACGCAGGCCGACGCATACCTCCCATTCTCTTAGGTAGAACCTTAAGTAGTGTATTTAATTCTAAGACGATTGATTCAATTTAGTATTATTTCTTTCCAGGTCCTCATAGGCGATCCAGGGCGCCACGGTCTGACAGACAGAATGCGGGAACAGATAACTCTATTGTCTACCTACAGGCTTCCTCCAGAAACATGTTTGGAGAACCACGGCTTTGTCGACGCTAGTGTGTGGAAAGTTGGAGCCGATAGGAAAATGTAACGTACATGTACAGAGAAATATTTTCGTCGTCCATGAAATACCCGTCATGGCAACACCGTTAAAAATTTCGTCGTCATGGAGACGAATATTGTGAAAAGTGTCAAGTGAAAATATCATTTGAATCGCATGTCTTTAGGGATTTTAATGAGCGATTAGCCTCATAACGTGGTTTTATTCTCTTTGAGCCTCTTATGTTTTCCATAAAAACTTTAACCAACATTTTGAAAAGTATGCGAATAGAATTCTTGGAATACAACTCTCTTATAGTTTTGCTACTCAACGCAAGATGGCGTTATAGGAAAATTTCATACGTCTGCTTAATTGTTTCTTATTTATCAGTCTAGTTTAACGAATTAAAATAACTCAATGTTGACTCAATCATCCCGATCTTATATGACCCGGCAGCTAAATAGATAAGATATTAATCTTATCTTCTAGGTCATATTAGAACGAAATGATTGAATCAACATTAAGTCGTACCTGTTTTGCACAGGATTTGAAGCGCCGCGGCGCGTAACTGCCGGTTGATGTATCTTCATCCATCATACATGACATAGGCAATGTATGTTTAGGTATATTTTTTGTTGACAAAATGGTACCTAATCAAAGATACGCGTACTTTGTGTCATCTTTATACAGGGTACGAAGTAAAACTACTTTTAATATAAAATATTAATAAAAATATACTAATCATAATCGATTATATTACCTATACATTAATATACCTAAGTCATGAAATAATTTGTATAAATAATTAATTACAATCAATTAATAGAATCAACAAAGAAACGTTAGAACTAAGTACTATTTACAATTGAAATAATTGATCTTATTGCAGATTGTTGCAAACCATCTACAGTTAGCTCAACTGATCCATAATACATAATACCATAGACAAACAAAACACAAATAATACCTACGTGGACGGGCCTAGTAAATAATGTACTTTCAGGCAGATAATAGAATAAGAGTGTATAAAATAAAAATAAGGTAATTCTTTCAACATGTTGAGAGAAATTAAATAAGGTATAGAATTGAACCTAATTCATATTTTTATTTTTACTTAATATTACGCCATCTAGCGTTCACAACATGCTTTCTGATAAAGTTACTGCCTGCGCTCTCTCAACGAAAGAAAATTGATAGTTCCGCTGCTAGATGGCGTAGTGAACGCCTTCCGTTCTTTAGAAAAATTGGTTTTACAGATGGTTATTAATTGTTTTATCATAATGAATAATTATTATGCTCTAGACATGAGATATATTGTTTTGTGGGTAGAAGTACTACATAATATATGCACACAATCCCTTCGAAATAAATGTTACTACCTAGCTGGCCTTTTGGAAACTAGCTAATTCCTCTTTGTTATCCGTTTAGGTAGGCAGGATCTTTATGGAATACAGCATTGCCACATTGAATGTAAATGCTAATCTGTTGCCTCCAATACAAGCAAGAATCCCGATCAACTGTGGCCTGTATAAGAAGTTTGGTAAGATATTTATATATTGTGTGCCAGGAACCATATAGGTTTCCACGTTGACACTGCTCAAATGGCACAATATCGGTCGACAAGATTAGCGTACCTACTTTCGTATAATCTTTCGTACGTTGTTTGAGGGACTCCGCTGATAATTGCTCCGGAGCCGTACCTTACCGATGTGTCCCGTACACACTTTCTTCGCTAGTCACATGACAGTGTATGGCAAAGAAGCATAGAATGGAGCATCCCTTCTGTACCGGTGTATGGTAATCAAACTTATCAACAGTTCCACCTAACTGGCAAAGTGCAACTAGGCAAGGCGAACATAATTCATCAAAGAGGTGACAGTGGCAACCCCAAAAGAGTTGTTATCTAAAATGCATTATGCAAAACATTCGAGGAAGTACACCCATGTAGTAGAAGTACCTACCTCTAGTGTAGTGACCCAGTGGCTAACACTGCCAATGTTTCATCGAACCTGAAATATACCGCACTGCGCATGTCCAGCCTAGATCTGCAGGCTTTACTGTCTTTGCTGACACGGCAAATGTAAATAGGTGAAATACATGGTTGAACTCGTGAATACTGAAAATGTCAGTTTCATTTTCTAAAACTCAAAAATAAAACCATAACAAGAAGTCACGTCAAAATAAAATCACCCCGTGGACTAAACCGCTTCATTGACCCAGAATATAAGAATATTGGCCAAGAGAATAACACTGCGTTCGGCCGGCGGCGTTCGGTATTAGTAGTCCAAACTTAATCAAAATTATTTGTGTATAAAATTTGGTCAAAAGAATAAAGCTGCGTTCGGTAGGTAAAACAAACATCAAAATTATTGTGTATAAAGTGATTTTACGATTTTTCTCCAGTCGCAATGCTAAAAGACCTAGCCTCTCTCATTGTGAAATACACAGTCCTCTCCCGAAGACACCTGACTCCAGAGCTGGCGATCAGGGTTGTAGACCAGTCTTGTGAGTTGTGGACATTGACCAGCGACAGCACTGGAGCCGACCAGTGGCCGGAGCAGTGGCCGTTCAAGGATCCCTTCTGGGCGTTCTACTGGCCTGGAGGTCAGGTTATTGCGAGGTGAGATATTGCGAGGGTTTATCCTATTTGTACCTAGTGGGGCAGAGACACCCGTTAGCTGTGGTGTTGGAATTGAACATTTGAAATCAGCCTTTGGCTTATAATTATAAGAACCGGCTCGGCACCTAGATGCAGCCTTCTGTCAGGCTTGTGTATTTTTATGTAACTCAACTGCGATCACTATCCGCCATCCAAGCGCAGTTGTTGCGGTAAATCTACCTTAATTGAGGAAGGCTTGTGCAGCTGTGAGCTGTAATATATAAAAAAAATAAAAATTTAGTTAGGTATCCGAGATGTTGATCGAGGTGCTTCGCCCTAGGGTAGGCCATTAACCGAAATGACCATTGGGAAGATGGTCGCTGAATCAACACAATCGCCAAGTCAAGATTAATTATTGTATCCATTATGCGGGAAGCTAATAATCTGAAGAAAAATAAAAAACTCACACGAAAATGGAAAGTTACGTTGTTATGAAATCTCGCTCTATCTCGAATTCTCGATCAACAGTTTAGTTAGGTTATATCGTCATCGTCTCCACTTCGTCAAACTCATGTTTTGACAACCACAAACACCATTGTAGAGTGTGGTCTTTTGTAAATTGATTAGGAATTTCACAGATATTATATATTTACACACAATTTTTACAGGAATTTAGTTACTGCGTGCCATCTATGGGTATTCTATCAAAACTTATGTTGTAGTAAAATGTGCGTGCGCAGCGCAGCTCTAGAGTTTAGATGGCGTTATTGCCACAATAAAGATTCTAATTATCATCTTCTAATCTAAATATGTCGCAATAACGCCATCTTAACTCTAATATTATTGTAAAGAAAGGTTAATTTTATTGTATTTTCTTTTTCTGCAGATATATTTTGGACAATGGAAATATCGTGAAAAATAAACAAGTGTTGGATATTGGGTGTGGTTGCGGCGCAGGCTCGATAGCTTCTGTGAAAATGAAAGCAAAACGAGTTGTAGCAAATGACATTGATTTGTGTAAGTTTCTAAACAACATTCAAAATAACTGAAAGGAAGGTGTCAAAACAAAGATGCTAAAAGTAAAACAAAATGCAAAAATCATGGAGATGCCGGGGATCGAACCCGGGGCCTTTCACATGCAAAGCGAACGCTCTACCACTGAGCTACATCCCCGATTGAGAATTCTGTTGAAATAACTATACACTCTCATTTAGATGCTCTGGCTGCAGCAAGCGTCAACGCTGAAGCCAATGATGTACAGTTTGAAGTGAGCGACGAAAATATGATTGGTTCCAAATGTGAAGAATTCGATACAATACTAGTTGGAGATTTGTTCGAAGAACCCAAATTTGGGGAGAAGTTGTTTCAATGGCTGAAAGAACTGAATGATGATGGAAAAATTGTAAGCATATCTACCTAGATAACATCTCTCTCTTCGTAAGATTCTTTGGGTTGATAGATTCAGTTGAAAGACGAGTTTGTTGTTGATGATGTTGATGTTGATGTTGAAGTATCGTATCGACTATTAACAATGGCAAGCCACAAACAGTATCTGCCTTCCAGTATCCTTTTTAGCCACATAATAAATGACCAATAAAAATACTAACAATAATCACGGACGTATATTATAATTTTATAAAATAATGTGAAAATTACTTTCTGCTAGACATGCAGCATCAATCGTACCCAAAGACATTTTCCCGTATACTTACGTATTATGTTATCTGTGCTTGTACATAAGTTTCGCAGACAGTAAAGTACTACATTCAATGTATTATTGAATGGACGTACTGAGTGATGAGTACATTCAATGTATTATTGAATGGACGTACTGAGTGATGAGTACATTCAATGTATTATTGAATGGACGTACTGAGTGATGAGTACATTTAAAGTATTATTTTTGTTCCAGGTCCTCATAGGCGACCCAGGCCGCAACGGTCTGACAGACAAAATACGAGAACAGGTCACTTTACTGTCTACCTACAGGCTACTTCCAGACAAATGTCTTGAGAACCAGGGCTTTGTAGATGCTAGCGTATGGAAGGTTGGAGTCGATAGCGGCAGGAAAAAGTAACGAACATGACTACAATTACGTTTTCAGGGATTTTAATGAGCAAGGAGTTAAACAACATGCTAAAATGACATTAGCAAAGTAAGCTTTCAAAATGCAAGGAACTCGCCTATGCAGTTCCGCTACTTGACGCAAGATGGCAGTGTGAACCAATTCATAATAATGTTACGTTACGATCTAATTTCTAGGACTGGCATAATAATTCATGTTCCAAATTTTATCTCCATCATTCAGTTTAAAATTAAAGTGTATAGTGCCTTGATTCAGGGACACAAGAAACTAGTCTTGTCGTTTTACGGTAAGGTTGGGCAAGATTTTGCACTAAGCTTTGAAATTTCATAGATGTAATTTCGCTAGTCAACGCAAGATGGCGCTCTATGCAAATCAAATTCTGCAGCTAGGTCAGCTTTCTCGAACATAAAACTATAGTCAACGACAGAGCTGTGATGATTTTAATACTACGTCGCTTGCAATAACGTAAAATTAGGTAATACCTACTACGTCACATGTGTATCGTGTATATATGTAGGTACCTAACTACCTTGGTATTACTTTTTTTTACTTCACAGTCAACTACGGATTAGTTAATAAAAATATTGAATATTTTAATTAATCATTCTTAATTATGTTATCTATATTTTTATTTATTTTGCTTTCTATTACTATACGTTCAACACCCACTATAGAAGTAACGCGCACCAAATCCTATGCAAAAATAGATAGGGCTAAATGTTGACTATGTTTTTATTTTAATTTGACCGGGCTTAGACTAAATCTTAAAATAGGAAGGAGATAGAAAAAACTTTAGAAATTATCTTATTTATTACAAAATTAATAAAAAATCAGGTTTCTATTCTTATCTAAATCAACTACCTAATTACTGCAATCTAG
This sequence comes from Eupithecia pulchellata, assembly GCA_963931895.1. Classification (NCBI taxonomy): domain Eukaryota; kingdom Metazoa; phylum Arthropoda; class Insecta; order Lepidoptera; family Geometridae; genus Eupithecia; species Eupithecia pulchellata. The sequence continues at coordinate 7,686,902 of OZ007543.1, forward strand.
AGGTACTTGTATCGTTGTTAGAATCAAATCACTTTGCATTGGACGGATTTTAACTAAATGTACTTACAAGGCAAGCGTATGCTAATTCTAAAATTATGTACATTTACGAAATCTTAATTAGAAATTAAATAATTATTGAATTGAGCCAAATTCGTAGTTTTATTTATAATTTGTTCACAGCGCTACCTAACGTTGGCATTACTACATTATCAAAAGATTAAAAAAATATAATATGTACTTCGCTCTCTCAACACACGTCATCTTTATTGCTGTACTTCCGCTACTCAACGCTAGATGGCGCAGTAAACACGTTATGTAAAAAATAGGTTTTACAGCTGATAATTATGCATAGTATTCGCGTAAAGTCCATGCTTGGACCTTGCAGTTCGTCCCGAGTAATGCGAGTATGTATCCATGTCCATTGGAGCGTGAGGATGCATTATTAGAACCGGCTGAAGGGCGAGAGACTTTCGGGAGCCTGAGACAGATGTCGCGTCGGTCACGTAGCCGTTGTTCACTTCTCCTGTAATGAAGGAAATAAGTTTTAATATAGAGCTTAGTTGAGGAGACATTGTGTTGATTTGGGAATAAATGAGGTTTTGTACGAATAATTTATAACTTGTGAATTAAAAATTGTCGTCTCGAGTGAATACAATGAACTTTATTACTAAAAACAGGTACTAGGCAGGTATAGTTCGCGTCACGTAAAAAGAACGCTGGCGTGAACCTGCGCAGTAGGCGATTTATACGTATAGACGTATATAAATCGCCTACTGCGCAGGTTCACGGTAAATAATGAATTTCATTATGCAGACATATCCATAAATATATGTTTCATTAAATGAAACATAATGTTTGTGGAAGCTTTAGATAAACCCTCTATATAGCTATACCTAGGTCACTGATAACATAATACTCCTAGGTAGGTATAGTTTTAGTTTCCTTTTACTGCGATTTTTCTTAATCTTAGGTTTTGCTCAACTAAAAAAAACAAAATGCGAGATGTGGGTACATTACTAATAATGTAAGTATTAAAACGTAGCTATTTAGGTACATATTTGAAGTTGGTTTTGGAAGTTAGTAAAGTAGGTAGACCTTACCACAGATAATATAAATAGGCTAGTTACCTTATCTATCTAATCGACCTTTTAACCTACAGTAATGAAATTATTCTTGTCACCTAGATCAATATCAATCGAATAATTATGATAATTTTAAATCTTGCGGGTCGAATGATTTACATTACGCGTGAGATTATATAAATGCGTTTTTTTTTATTTGAAATTTGGCCGATCAGAAATAAATTTGCGGTGACCACTATACCATATATTTTAATTTTTCAACACGAAAAAAATAAAAACCCATTTAAATCGTAATCGAGACAAAGGAAGATTTCTTTTATTTATTATATGTATACTATTACAATGGCTAGTACGTAATCAAATCATAAGGAATATTTTTCAACTATATAATTCAAAAATCTGCCACAAATCGTAAAATGTATGAAATCAACTTATTACTGTTACTTGCGTTTTATTGTTTTGGGTCTATTTTTATTTTAGTTTTCTTAAATGTTACAAAACTACCATTGTATCGAAGTTAGTTAGTACTTAGTACCATAGGTTAAAGATTATTTTCCACCAATTGGATTCCAAGCAGACCGCAAGAAATAAAAAAATAGATACCTAGAAAACAGAAATCCCAAGTAATGTAAATATATCCACGAAACAAAAAAATCCCGTGGGATGAGATTAGAGCGGGATCAGTTAACTAAAAAGCCAAAATAAATACAAAACAAAAATTCAGCGCAATGTAAATCGATCCACCTCTAGTCAATAAAGCGCGCACCTGCCTCTGCGCAGGAGTCTACAAAGTGTGTCACATCACCGTTACCACATCCGAGACACGTGATTGGTTGATATTCTGCTGATTATACGATTTGTGAATATAATGCTGTTAAGGTATTTTATTTACCTACATTGATATACCAACCTATTTTTGTGGTTTATTTGTGCAGTTGACTTCGTGACGTTTCGGACAGAATAAATTAAGACACTTTGTCCGAAATGACACTTTATAATTTTAATATTTTCTTTACTGACGTTTCGGACACCATTGATGAATGCTGTTTTGTACAGTCAGATAATAAAGTGAAACTACCAAGACGAATCCAATGATACCTTAAAAATATAAATCTCTTAAGTCCTTTGGACGATACGAGATAATAAAAAAACCCACATACTTAAATACGCATCTGGGTAGTTATTTATTTCAATTGTTAATACGTGATTGGTTGACATTATTCTGCTGATTATCTGATTTGTGAATAGAATGCTGCCTACATTGATATACATTATATACCTTCTCATTTATTATTCTTTTAATTTATTTGTGCTATACTTGTTTAAATTTGATTATTTCGTTGTAATTTTCTTTGTTGGTGAAGGTTTTAGTTTACTGCTGTTGTAAACAAACTACATGTAGCTCAACTGATCAGATTCAGATTCAATAACTTTATTTCTTTAGGCTTACAAAATAAACACTATTAGACAAGCCAAATTTTATACAGTTAATTGAATGATCCATGTTGGATACCAATATGGATCATTCAATTAAATAGTCTAGGAAAGGGTTTGTACTATTTTAGCATCATCATTATCAGCCGTTCACAGATGGACATCGGCCTCCCTAATTAGTTATCATTTGGGGGTTATTGCCCATAATCCATTTTGGAATAGTGATCGGCAGACATTTTTTTAACACAATCAAATCAAACCGATAATTGAAAGAATAAAAAATTGCAGCTTAATCATCTCGCCTATGTCAATAAAATTTTAAGCGTTATTTACGTAACAAGATTTCTGACGTGATCTTTAAAATTTAGTAATAAGTTTATTAACTAAAACGACCTTATTCTAAACTGTCACAATCTTTCACCAACTTCCTCGTTAGGAAATAATAAATCTAGCACATCTTTGCCTAATATATTCACAAAAAGCACTCAATAACGAATCCCTTGGCTTCGGTACATTTATGTATCGCTCTTCGTACAACTTGTCTTTTGTATGGCTTGAGTTCTTCGGGAAATACACGATAAATACCCAGAAGTAATAAATATGATGTTAAGTATTTTGTATTTTATCTATACTAATATTATAAAGAGTACAGATTTGATTGTTTGTTTGTTTGAATTGAAAAGGCTCCGAAACTACAGGACCGATTTGAAAAATTATTTCACCATTAGAATCCCAAATTTTCCCTGATAAACTGAGGTTATTTAGAATATTTTCAAAAAAATTTGGGATCGGCATGGTTTTTTTTTGCTAAAAAGTGTGAAACCGGGGGGCGGGGGCGGGCCGCTAGTACGAGTAGGCAAGGCAAGGTAAATTAACGCGATAAATGCATTTTGTATTATATTACCTACCCACCGTCAATAACCATAACAGCTAATCAAAAACAAGTGAAACTAAGATTGCGCAACTGGGCCATCATAGACCATAATACACAATGTTCTAGTCTGTTGCCCTCTTACTACCACTGGCGGGTCACGCTCTGCTTGTGGTTCAGTATAGAAACTGAAAGTGTATGACAGAATGTGAGAAATTATATTTAACTTGTGTGTGATTTGATTAGCGTGGAACCCATCGAGTGTGAAACCTAATCAGCGCCGAATTGTCGAACTCAACTGGCATCAACTGGTAATCGTAATCGGCTTCAGTTTGGCATTCCAAACCTAGCCTGGACTTCGATTTTCACTTTCGTTTTGTGTAAATAGCTGAAACCGAAGATCATTTGAATGTTAGACAATACCGACAACATTCTGACTGGGTCTACAACTGGTATTCGGTTTGAAGTTCACTGGTGGATTTCAAGTTAGACAATAAGGCTGCTGGTTCTACGACTGGACCTAAAAGTCTACCAACGATGACGTATCTAAGCTAAAAATGACGAGTTTACACGGCTGCCGTGCCGTGTAAACTCGTCATGTTGATCAGTCGTTTTCTATGTACAATAAAAAATATATATTTACGTAATAATATTTTAATATGTTTATCAGTCATCATAATATGTTTAGTACCCATTACAACAAGCTCTGCTTCTTGCTGATGCTGCTGATGATGATAATGCCGGATATATTTTTTATTCATATTCGTCGTATGTGCCCGTATCATACATTTCTACTGTTTAACGGGACCTAAAAAAACATACTTTGCTGTTTACAGCAATCGATCAACTCTATCAGCTCATCTCTTCGCACTTGTCCAATGCTGATACAAAAACCTTCTGTTGTACTTGCTTTTACAATGCTTTTTCATGAACAGACTCCCGCATCCGATTAATAAATTTAATTAGTAACTAGCGACCCGCTCCGGCTTCGCACGGCCGCAATGCTGATATGATACAAGAACTATGTGGTGATAATAATTAATATTAATTATAATAATAATTTTACAATAATTTAAACATGAAGACATAATTTCAATCTTAGATGAAGAAATATAATTTGTATGTATGTGGGTAATTTGATTTGGAATGTAATAAATGAAGAAATATAATTTAAATATATTTTAAAACAATTTTATGTTAATTATTATGCCAGTTTTTATAATATTATTAGTTGAGTTGCTTTGATTTATGCGCATGCTACAACCGCATATAAATTACAGAACATTAGTCCAAAGAACTTTATGTTATTTTGTTTTTTTTTATTATGCCTTTTTAGCAGTCCTATTCAATAATTAGGATTTTATTTACATTAGACAACATATCACCATAACAGCGTTTTTTTACTATCGTGAGTAAACCTTCGTTTGACTACAATTCTACTGTAAAAGATTTTATTGTATCAACTTAACTAATAAGATTTATAAAATCCAGTGTAGGTACATTCATCCTAGATAATATAGTCAGTAGTAATAAAAACAATGAGTCAGTAACCATTTATTGAGTCATCTTTAAGCAATGTCATTGGCAAGTCCACTAACCTTTATAAAGAGACGGCGGCGGGTACCCAGTGTCCGGCTGCAGCCTGACATGTCTGGTGGCCAGGATGAAGGCTAGTGCTGACAGCACGACGCCGTCCAGACAGCCTATCACTGCCAGGAGGTAGGCCCAGCGGATGTGGCAGCGACCTGGAATATTGAGCATGCTATAAGTCCGTCACTTCAGCACTGCAAACAAGGAGGTTTACCATAATTATATTTGAAAGCAAAGAACACCACACACACAAACCACTACGTTCTAAGGTACCTAGATTGGCAGCACACACAAACATAATGTTCGACGAAGAACGTGGCTGCAAACAAGGTTTTAACATAGTCATCAGGTTTGAAGGATAGGTTGGTGATCGATCATAGTGTTGATGATGATTCATTAAATTAACGAATCTAAATGGAGGCTTGAACTTGCGTTGGTAGATAGAAAAACAGATATTTTCAGGTCAAAGATTTTGTTCAAATAATAATAATAAAAACCAGTCGTACTTATTTCGAACAGTACAGCTTACGGCACTGAAGTGCAAGCGAGAGAACATGATAAACGCCGCCATTTCAGTTTTGTTTCTTTACTGATCCGGGTTATACACTAGTACACTCTCTTAAGGCTCCCCTTGGTAGTTTCAGCTCGCATTGGTAAAACTACCAAACGCATCTGCCTGAAATGGATATTTGATGTATCATTTTTGATTTCGGTATCGCGCAAGGTTCGGATGCGGGTCCTTTCTTCTTCGTATTATACGTAAATAACCTTTACATCTATATCAAAGTTAATATGCATTAAATAAAGATCAACTTACCAATGTTATACTGATCAGCTGTGGGGCCACAAGTCTCCTGAACCGCGGTCTCGTTCCACGCGGCGGGGTAAACAGCTGCTCCAGCCACCATGAGCAAGGCTGCAAAGGAAATTGACGTTAATTGACCTGTAGTAGATTTGATTTTGCTTTGGCTTGAAATATGAATTCTGGTTTTAGTTAATTGAGACTTAGCTCATTCCATGAGGTTTTATAAGGGTATGTTGACTTGGTTAGCTTTCTCAACTTTCTTCGTTTAGACCCGGTTTCACCAAGTTTAAACAGTTGTTTTGACATTGAAGATTTTGATAATAATTTCAAAACTTTAAGTTTAGTTTGTTAAAGTTAACGGAAAAAGCTGCCCAATTGTCCGATTTATCTATTGCTGAAGAACAGCTTTGTCGACGACGACGACGACAGAGGTATCTGTATTGGGTATTCGCGTGCTTTATCGAAAGACGATTCGCTTAGGTCGTCAATAATTAAGTGTACCTAAATTTTCGTTTAACAATCTCACGTCTGGATAGGTAGAATTTAGTTTGGTTTCTATTCGACCTACTTTTTTCTTCCCTTTCATTGCCTTTTCACTATTTTTACGCGCATCTGTTAAAAACTAATTTTTGGAAAGTTAAAAACAAATTTTTGGAAACTTTAAAGCGCACACAATGCTACATCTACAAATGCTGAGAAATGCTGTTTGCCATTCTTGTTATTGTTCTTTTAATCCAGTTAAAATCATCGAATACTCAGTTATAAATATTTAGCACACACCACACCACACCACGCAATTTGCGATTCAATCCAGATTCACTCAGCCGAGCCTATCCATCAAATATAGTTATCGTAAAAGTGAAAACGCAAAGAGTCTCGTATCATGCTGCGTAATTACAAGTTTCTAGCGAGCAACTCTGGTTAACCATTGAAGCCTTTCTCAGTTTAATAGTCGCCTCTAATCGGACCTTCTGGTCACGGGCTCTGGTTGTGAAGAAAGCTTATAATCGTAGAAACTGCTCGTTGTAGCAATGGATTTCTCTATGATAGAGACCAAGGCACAAAGGTGGCTTATAAAGGGATTCTTGGCGTGTAAAAGAGGAAGATTACCTACCTAGCAACGGTTTGCCGTGTCCAGAATGGCTAATAACAATGGAAGATCGCGGGTTCAAGTCCCAAATTGAAAAGTAATAAAATAAATAAATAATGCTGGACAATCCACACAGTCATCTAGTCCCAAGCTAAGCAGAGCTTGTGTTATGGGTAGGGTACTAGATTACTGATAGGTACTTAATACAATGTTATTACACTAGCTACCTAGCTAGCGGGTTACGCGGGTTACGCAAGTGAAACCGCGGGTACCTACCCGCGGTTTCACCCGCGTAACTCCCGATCCCGTGTAATTTTCGGGATATAAAGTGACCCATATGTTATTCCAGGTCATAAACTATCTGTGTATCAAGTTTCATCAAAATCAGTTCTGTTGTTTTTGGGTGAAAGAACATCAATACTAACAAACTTTCGCGTTTATAATATTAGTAAGATTTATAGATATTTTTTTATCATACATAGAAAAAGACCTGAACACCCGGAACAAATATCTGCTGGTCGTACAAACATGATCGTACAAATAATAAGTTAAAATAAGTTTAAATTTTATAGTCATAGACTTAACAAAACTATCAAGTTAAATCTAGGCCAGGCCAGTTTTTTCACACGTTAACCATCAGAGCATGGCATGATTATCAAGTTAATTATAAAATTAACCGTTTCGTAACTCAGGTTCATTATTTTAATTTAAGTTAATTATTCCTCGGGTCAGGTGAGATGACGATCTGCGAAAGACTGCATTATTAATTAGGCAGATGCTGGATGTGAGGGAGGCCTATGTCCAGCTGTATATATAATATGGGCTGATGATGATGATGATGATGAAGTTGAATCTGGAAATTTTCTTTATTATAATAAAAAAATCTATCAGTCATCTACCCATAACACAAGCTCTGCTTAGCTTGGAACTAGACGATGCTGTGTGGATTGTCCGGCATTATTTATTTACTTGATTATTATTTTTTTAAATATTGAATGGGCTGACGTGGTTGAATTGAGTTCCCTACCTGACTTGGTAGGGAACTCAATTCCTCCTTACACCTTACAGTCTTGACTAGTTGAGCCTGTATCTCAGCAGGTAATGGTTCTATTGTATACTTCTTTATGATCGCTATGTTAATTAACTTTTTTTAGCATATCATGGATAGGTTCTTGTTCTAGTTCTACAAAGCATGTAAAAATTCGTAGGCAAAATAGAGCTTGAATAAGCTTACTCTTAACTAGCGGTCCGCCCCGGCTTCGCACGGGTAATTTTAACAAAAATTTAATTTTTCGTTTGATCCCTGACTTTTTTTTTAAATTTGTAGGCAAAATAGAGCTTGAATAAGCTTACTCTTAACTAGCTGTCCGCCCCGGCTTCGCACGAGTAATTTTAACAAAAAATTAATTTTTCATTGAATTCCCTTACATTAAAAAAAATCTATTGTATACCTATATGTAAGAAACCTCAAAATCAACGAGACACCATAATTTTTAAAATAAATTAAAATAATCATATGAATAAATTTTATGGTAGGAACCCAGATAAATACTATTCTAATACTAATAATAGCAGATCATGGTGAATATGATCAATTATAATTGGATACTATATAATATTTACTATACAATAAAAATAATATCATTTATAACCTCTACACGACCTATAACTGCAAGCTACGCTGTTATGCATATCAGATTCCAAACCTACTGTTTACCTAAATTGCTACCTCCAACATCCGAGTAAAATGCCTGAGAATTCGCCATTATTGTATGCAAGCAGACAATTCTATTGTTTGTGTATGTTGTTCAAGGATTTGAGTTGATATTTTAGTGCTTAGGTAAGTAGAGGCACAGTAGAGGTGTATAATATCTACATCTTTAAGCCATAATTATTCATAATCGTCTGCTAACTTTAAGCATTGCTGCTTCTCACTCTGATATCGACATAAGTGAGATAACATTACTTATCAACTGTTTTAACCTGGATACGGGGACCTAAGTGTCTGTGGGACCGGGGGAATTCAAATAAATTTCCCCCAGCGCCTTACGCCGCCAATACTTTACTAGTAAATACTAAAGAACAGTCCATCCTAAGGTTGCCTGGAAGAGATCACTCATAGCGAAAAGGCCGCCCTTTACTTCCTCTACTGTAAGCATATCTGTTTGTAATGTTCTCTTTCTGTGTGGTATAATAAAATATAACTACTACTATAATAATAATAATATGTATACTCGCATTCAGTAAGTAAAACATAAAAAGTTATACTGTGCCTGCAACAAGGAAGTCTAGAAATATCACTTCCTCTAAATAATTAACTTCTGTCAGTCTGTCAGTCCATTAGCCATTATCTATACGTCGAAGTAAAAGTCGAGAAGTACAGTGCAACCGACTAACTGACTAACTATCTTCGTGTAGTTGAGTGACGTCACGACTGTTGATCGATGGGCAGCACTTTACTAATTAAGTAATTATCATAATTCTTGAGCGTAATTCAATAATTTCGTAAATCTATCATTGAATTTATGCAAGTGCGTGCACTTTTGTTGTACTTCTCGAGCGAGTTGACGAATAAGCCGTTTTATTCACAACGACGCCGACGACGACGGTACAATACATTGTTGAAGCACCCAATAGCATAGCTTTCATATTCTTGGTTTAATTCGAATTAACGTTGACCGTTTTATTTTGCATTTTTAGTTTTTTCTTCGTTGTACAAGGAATGAAACTAACGTATATGTAATTTTGCGCAAATCGCAAACTATTTTAATTACCCACAAAAAGATCAACTTTTAATCAATGGTTTCAAACTTTATATTTAATTAAAGTATTGCATTGCATTCCTAAATATAGGTAAATGAATATTTCATATAATATACACAATCAGTAGGAACTTTAGTACCTAGCTATAATTATGTATCATCCGGTCAGTGTAGCAAATTGAGAAGACCTGTTAATGAACGTACGAAGACCCGTCTGGGTAAGTCAGTACAGTAACCGTTTCAAAATATCTTCAAAGCCATTGGTTTAGCAGTATTGAGCCGCAGTCGCATTGCCAAGGCTGGGCGTTATACCGCTCTCTACCAACAGCATTCTTGGTTACACTGTACACTAAGGAGGAAGCTAAGCGCCTGACCATTAAAACTAAATTGCGGGTAATTTGAGTGAAATAAAGCGCGGGGAAACGCGCATTAACGTTACGTAGCATCTTCCGCACGAAAATCCTCAGTTTTGCAATAGAAACCATGTCGACCCCCTTTATACACCTCCAGAAATAAATATCAACCGATACCGCTCCTTTCCGTTGCTATAGAAATCCCCATGGAACCCCCCTATAGAATAGAAACCCGTGAGAAGGGGCAAAAATGGTATTTTAATCTCGGAAGACTGTAACAACAAACATTTTAACTGTAACAAACCACGTATCATTAGAATAATGTTCATATAATTCGATTAGTACCAGAAAAAGTTCGAGTATTCGAATACCAAAATTTCAAATATTTGCAAGTCCCACACACAATGTGTCTACAGTCTCTTTTTTCCTGTAACCTAGGTTATCTAACAAGTTAAGATCAGATAAGACCTTTGAGCTGTTACACATCTCACAGATTTTCAAGTATCATACTTGTTACGTATAACTTAAGTGGTGTTCGTAGTACGTGACATTGTAGACGGAGGATCACGAAAACCGTGATATGGTACGTATATTTTGCTTTTACTAACGCGTGTGTACCACACGTCGTTATCTGAAAACCGTGATACCACAGATAACATAATACTAGTAGGTGATACGGAGGTTTTTTTTTGCTATCGCGTCACGCACGTTACTGATTTTCTCCCTTCTTGACGAAGGGATCGGGAATATTTTTTCTCGATTGTTTCTAAGATGATCGTAGGTAGGAATAATCGGGATTTTTTTTCCCATTTTCCTAGTAAGAACGTATTACGTATGTGGTAGGGATAATCTTCAATAGGCGTCTTATCTTTGTATCATAGGGTGGTTTATTAAGTTATGAAAACTTCAATAAAGAAAAAAAGCAGAGTGTGTGTGTTTGTGTAAAACTGTCAAACCTATGCAAAGCCGGGGCGGACGTATGTAAATATTCTTGCTTAACTTGAAATTGTATTTCAAATGATAGGCAGAATTATCTACCTAACTTCTTAACATAAAATTAGGTACATTTGTGTCCGTTTGTTGCGATACCACCGACGTTTAGCATTTTAGAAAGTTACGAGGCTCGTTTATATTACAAAACGTCTAAAGACCAGCTTAGGAATTGAAGACTTACTAGTTCTTTTAAAGTACCATCGCCTGCTGTACTTTTTTTCTGGTTTTAATTGTACAGTAACTAAGCAAGTGAATTTCTTTTTTCACTTCTGAATTTTGTCAGCATGAAATATAACTAGCGGAAAAGCAATTTGCAGCAATACTAGTATTACCTAACCCCCTACCCCTACCTAGGAAATTAATGAACATAATATGATAAAATCAACATCGATTCAAAAGTAGTTTTGGGACAGACTGATTTTGACATGTTAACCATGGATTTATGAAAAGTACGGATAGAATCCTGTCAAATGAAAACTTGAATCTTAGCAATGGCGGAATGACATTGAGTGTCAGTGTATAGAGAGTTGCCAACAGAAGAAAAAATTACCCATAATTTTTATAAATATTCTTCCTAATTGTTCACTTATTAATATGAATATGTAAATTATAATGAATCATTTTAGCTACTGCTTTAGCCACGGTAATCGTGTTTATTAGACTTACTTTTTATAATTTTCAATTTACGCCATTTTTATTATTTTATTATTATATTTTTATTAATTATGGTGCAAACTGCAGTGAATTTTATTGTCCCACAAGAACAGAACAGAACACTGTACTTTCCCGGGATTAAAAATAGTAACTGGGGTAGTTACTATTTAATCCCGGGAAAGTTGCTAATCGAAGAAATTTCAACAAAATCTGTTCAGGCCTCTGAGTGTGTGTGCAGAAGTAACAAAGATAAACACATCCAAAGTCTCATTCCATGTCTAATTTTAGTTTGAATGAATTACTCTTTGTGCCTATTAACTGGCTGACAACATTTTCTGCCTGCGGCTTCGCATACGTTGTTCCTATGGAAATGCTTAACCAATATAATACCTACATATAAAAAAAAAATATAAGTATTTAAATGTACATTTGCAGCCATATCTTATGATTGTTACTGGGAAGATCAATGAAATGTTATGTGAAAAAATATACATTATTCTCATATTCATTGTTTATTGATACATTATAAATAAAAATTTATGTATACATATAATGCCCGCATGCTTTTACATGAAAAATCTTCACGCATACTGCATGCTACACTAGATTTAGTGAGATTCAAATTATTTTAATTTAATTATGAGATTCGCGAATTCAATTTAACTTCCGATTTTCGTCACCCGGATATCTGAAAAAATATTGACTTTTAGTGATGCCCCACGGCTATCGATAATCTCGATATAACATCTGCGTAGCATGATCGTCAGTAAAAGTATTATCCAAATGGGTTCAGCTATTTTGGAGGTTAGCTCAAATAAAAAACAAACATATTTCGAAATTCGTATCCCCAAAGCTAAGCTATTGTATAGATATTACAAACTGAAATTCAATATCCTAATTATATTTCGAATACTTAATATATATTATTTTATAGGTATAACCAGGATGATAAAGAAATGCCTATATACCTGATTCATAATTTAAAGTCAATAAAATATGAGAATTAAAGCATTTTTAATATCCTCCCACACTTAATGGAAAATTTACATGTTTACATGTTGGCAGCACTGGCGAGATTTTGTGCTTGTAGTTTGATTTATATGTTGATAATAATTTTGCGTCAAATCAATAAAATAAGTTGGTGATAAGCAATTTATCTACGAAATATGATCCGGTGTTTTTTATTGACAAACCCATTGTGATTTTTGCAACATCTGACCACACAAGACGGCGTTTTCCATTTATTTTGGTTTGTTACAATAGGGTTCATCAGTTGGTGTCTATAGCCGTAATGGCGATGGCCAGCATACTATTTGATTGATTGGCATGCTTGCTTGATTGGAGTGCTTCGTTTTATATTTTTCTGATACTCCTTCCGTACTTATTTATAGTTTCATGATGTTAACCTAAAAAAATCCGCTGCTTAAAGAAAGATAACTGGAGTAGGTATTTCACGTATATATTAAAATATCGAAACAAGAAAGCCCACTGCTTCTTTCTTAAAGAAATTTTCGTAATTAATAAACCATTACGCCGCAGCGAATTCCTCAGGAGTAGGCATGAATGCACGGATTCTAGAAAACCTATCATCGTCTATCAAGCAGCTCTTTCGTTTAACTGCTATCTCTTTCTCCAACTGACCTCTATAAACCATCAATTCAGCTCTTATAGCCTCCGCCTGTCTTACGTTATCATACAGTTCCTGGGTCTTTTCTTTTATAAGCTTGGCTTCAGCCATCAACGCGTACTGAGCCTCGTCTCTGCAGTTCTCGACTCCAGGACGCTCATAATTCCTAGATTGCAGTCTCGTCATGGCTACTTTGTTTCGTTTGTCAAAGTCTCTGAGCGATTCTCTAAGAGAGTCGTACAGTTTTTCTATATCGGCAATCATTTGGAGGTTCTTCTTCAATTTGTTTTCTAGTTCAGCGCACATCTCGTTCGTTGCTTTTACAGTTTCAGCCAAAGCTTGATTCGTTCTATCGCACTGGGTTTTCATATCTGCACTTCCTTTTGCGATGGCCTCCATTAGACCAGCTCGCAGCTCTTCAGATTCTTTTCTGACTTCATCGCAGTTTTTTACGCTTTCGGCGCTGAAGTGCTCCCAGTATTCTAAGCTCGTTGAATTATCAGTCCACCTCATAACTCCCGGGTGCCAGAGAATCAGGCTGGATTCAGTAGAGAGACTGTGGTTGATTTTGTCGAGGTTCAAACTCAAATTCTTATCACTCCAATCGAATTCAAGACGAGATTTCGCTGCTTTGAGTTTATCCATCATTTGCTCTGCTTTCATCAACGTATTCGTAAAAACATTTCGAATTTCAGAAACGATAGCTACTTCTTTGATTAACTCTTGCTCAGCATCATCTCTGACCAGATCTGGTTCTAATCTATTAGTCCTCATTTCTAAGCACTCCCTCGAAATGGCTTCAGGCATCATGAGAATTCTACAAGCTCCTTTTATTTTTGCTCGGCAAACATCTAACTTATCTATCTCCTCTGCAACGGCGTTTAAAGCACACCTTGCTTTTTTCCTACAGTCAGCGAGATCTTTTATTCTTTTTGAGAGCATAGAATTGGACTCGTTAGTTTTTTCGTCCAAAGCTTTAGTAGCATCAGCCATTCCCGCTTTTATTTTGGCTTCTAGCTCTCTACCCTTGTCTGTAGTGCCCGCATTTAGTATTTTATAGTTGTTATCCCTCCATTGTCCAGTGGAGTATCTGGTGATAGAATACTTGTCGACGACGGGTCTGAGGCCAGTCGTGCCGGTTTGAGGGGTCCAGTCGAGGTGGCCGGACGCCCAGGGTCCTATGGGGCCCATGCCGAGAATGTCTCCACTGGAGGAGTCCGTAGGTTGGGGAAGATAGATGGGCGGTCCCCCTTTGGGGTAGGATGGCGGCTTCCGAGGCCGGACCAAGCCAGGCTCGTAGCGCTGCGCATGAGGGTTTTCTGGGCCGCGGAACTCCCCGGCTTTTTTGTAATCCTTCGGCTTTTTCTTTTGTGCGCCAGGGCAAATGTCGGGACACGTTGACATGTTGAACAGTAATTTGGAGAATTGAAAATAAGAAAACAATAAATAAAATACAAAATAAGACTACTATACGTCAAAAATCTAAATACAACTAAATGAAATGTCACTTTGATTAACCAATGCTCACACATTTAGGCTGCCAGATTTACACTATAAATCGAAACTTTTTGGAAATTAATGTTCAAAACTGTCTTTTTCCACAGATATCCTTTTCTAACTCATTGTCATTGGTCCAGTCCAGATCCTATAATCTCTTAGATCTACCCTTAGGATTGAGTAGCCTTGAGTAGCCTACGTCGCCGCTAATGTGGTCAAAGTACCATTAAAGAATTATTTTAATTAATCAATAAATCGAGATAGTTTATATCGCTGCCGCATCGTGTACTTATTACTCGATGCACTGCCGTCATCCAATTGTCAAATCCTACAGGGCCTGCTGTGAATTTTTCACTTTATCGCTAACGTGTGAATGTCTCTTCTGATCCGCGTGAACTTTTGACTATCTAACGTTAACCTTTGTGTACCTAATAATTTGCTCCGAGATTGACTTGCTAATAGTTATGGAAACAAACATATAACGGACCACGGTCCTAACAATTATCTGGAGCAATCAATCGGCATGGGAGCCAGTTGGGTCGCACAGCGGCCTTTGTTATCCTCTTCACATGATGCTTTTGTTTTTGATGTAGGAACACGTACTACCTTACCTTTCTTATTAGAAGAATGACACTACGTCTTGGAATGAAATACCGTAACTAACTAACTAAACAAATAATGCTGGGTAATTTACAAAGCATTAAGCTAGCCCCAAGCTAAACAAAGCTTGATTGTGTTAAGGGTAGGCAGGCAGCAGGCAGGTACAAGATAACTGATGTACTACCTACCTAATGCATTACATTACATAGAACACTCACATTGAAAAAAATAATCTGTCCAAAGGCGGGAACCGATTCCGCAACCTCGCTGCTCTGAGGTCGACAACTAGCTTAGCTATAAGGAATGCCTCTAGAACCTGGAGGTAACACTTCAAAGACACAACGAATTAAAATTGAAGATGAACTTTTATTTCAGAAAAATTTGAAATGGCGCATGGTAATCTTAAATGTTTGTTACGATTGCGATTTGTGATACAGATGTCAATGTCAACGAAATAAGCACAACATTAAATGCCTTCAAAATCCAGCCAACTCCAACGCAGAGGGGTAGTGAGATCTCACCATGCCACATCTCTCTCTATCAATACACAATGTCTTTCTTTTCGCTGCTATGTCTCGCTCTAGCTCTATTCTCATTTTACACAGGTCCGCTCTAACTCGTTCAGCGTTCTGTATCTGACCGAGCATAAATGATACATTTTCATGTATTTTCCTCACTTCATTAAGAAGACCTATATGAGCTTGATCTCTTACATTTTCGCCGTGCGGTCTCCAATTATTTCTGTTGTCAAGTCTAGTCTGTGCTAACTTTATTGCCCCGTCCAATTTTTGTACAGATTTTTTGAGATTGTCTATCAAAGTTTCCATATCCGCTATTTTCTGAACCGTGGTACGTAAACTTTCTTCTAGTTTAGTGCAGAGCACTGTTGTAATTGTAACTGTCTCAGCCAAGGCCATGTCTGTTCTGTCAGCTTGGTTTCGTAGCTTTCTACCACCTTGGACCAATATAGCATTTAGGGTTCCTCTCAAATCCATTGATTTTTGTCTTGCTTCTTCACAGTTCTGTACGTTATCTCTGCAGAAGTAATCCCAGTACTCTAAAGGAGCAGAATTTTCTCCAAACCTTGTTGCACCAGGCCTCCACAAAATAAGATTCGATTTTGCGTTCAGGCTCATGTTTAGAGTTTCTGTTTCGTAGGCCATTTCTTTGTCACAATAATCGTATTCAATCCTAGCCTTTGCAGCTTTGTTTACTGTTAGTTGGTCTTCTATTTTTTGCAACGTTGCCTTAAAATCAGCTCTAACTTCTCCGACAAGGTTCATTTCTTTAATGAGCTCTGTATTAGCAGCGTCCGCAACTAAGTCGGGGACAGCGTGATTCGAGCGTAGATCGAGACATTCTTTAGAAATAGATTCTGGAAGCATCAGTGTTCTTGTAGCACCTTTCAGCCGTTGTCTCTCTATTTCCAACTTCTCCACTTCGTCCGTTATAGCTTTACACGCCCTTTCCACTTCCACTTTCCACCTGAACACTTCCCTTGCTCTTTGTCTCAATTTATTATAAGTCTCCGACTGATTTTTATCGACGTTTCCGAAGCTTTGCGTCATAGCTGTCTTAGCGTTGTAGTCGACGATATTAGCCTCGTTTACTGCTTCGTTTTCAAGGACCTCTAAATTGTGTTGTGACCATTCTTTCAAAGAGTACCGGCTCAGTGCGTATTTGTTAACTAATGGCCTTGTGCCGGTCATTTTGGCTAAAGGGGTCCAATTGATTTTACCATCCAATCCTGGTTTGAGTCCGGGAAGATAAAATTCGCTGGACGGCCGCGGACCGTTATCTAGATATTCCTGATCTGGTCCATGCGTCTGTGCAGTAAGTTTGGCTGCGTAATTCAGTTCGTTATTGATCCGTTCTGGACTCTCAGGCGATAGCACAAAAGCACCTATGTCGTTGCATATTTTTGTACATCTGTCGTCTTTCGGTGAGCCTGTTGGAGGCGATGCCATTGTAAAAACAATGTTTAAATAAATGTTTTTGTAAAAAGTTAAGTGTAAAGCAAATGTATCCAAAATAAAAGAAAATAAACATTTAAAAATATGCAAATGTATAGGTGCATAAAAAAATTATAATAAATTGTTTTTTCTTCACGTCATTTTTATGTCATGATGGCGTGTAAAAAACCCATGGCCATGTTTTTTAGTAAAGATCTATGGTTTTAACACTCTTATCAAATTATAGCAGCGACGGCGTTGTAAAGAAAAAATGTTGGAATGATTGTCTAAAATCTCCTGAAACAGGAATAAGTCTTGAGTGATGAGAGTTTTTTAATGTTTAAATAAATAATCACGCTTTTTATTTTGAAGTTAAGTGTCATAAAAAAAATATTAAATTATTTTCTGTTTTCACCGATATACACTTGAGTTCAAAGCGTCTTAATGACAACCACTTTTTTTAAAGGTTGGTCGCTTTTAAATCTTTTGTTATTGCAATTTTTCTAGGCATGCTGCATGCTGCCAATCGAGCGTTATAATGACACTAGTTGTAATGGAAACCCAAAATGTCAAATGTGTCTTCTGATATTGTGAATGGGTTACCGGCGGATACCTGGATGTTACAGTACACCGTAGACCGAGAATAGAGTAAAGCCCTAGGTAGCTTTCTCGGCCTGCTTTAAACACGAGCATTTTATAGTTAGGGCGTAGTTCCCAGCCAGATATTCCCATGAGGTATCAGGGGATTTTGTATATTATATTTCATAGAAAAATAAAGAAAAGTTTGTCAAAAGAAACACTTTGAATATGGTCAATAAACAAATCAAAGACCCCTTTTTTTAAATAAACTGTGATAACAAACTGTAGAAGAAGAAGTGGCTGGAAGTAACTGGTACCAATAGTACCTATTTGTGTAGGTACATAATCAACAAAAGTTCGAAACCCTCGGCCCGCGAGTTACACTCACACTTGACGGATCTTGTTTATCTTTGGGCATGTAGATATCTATAAAACGTATGCTTAAGTTTTGGGTGCTGTCCAGAGAATTTTATATATCATTAAATTACGTATAATAAATACGTTATTTAATGGTAGGTACCTATACAAAGTTATGAATGGTTCCTAAAACAAAATATCTAAAGAAATACATTAAAAAACAGGTCTAAAATAGGTACTACTGAAAGAAACATCTTTAAAAATAATTTATTATAAATATTATAATGTACAAATTAATAAAATATTTCATGAAACAAAATTAGAACAGTAGTCTATCAAATAAATTCTGTGATGCTAAAGTGGCCTTATTCTAATTCTAAATGTAGAGGAACCTCCGTGCTCCCGAATCTTACGTAAGGAAGTAATAATCTCCGTTGCTCCGTTGGTTACATTTACGTACCCATCTACCCATGATTGGTGCAATTTAATTTGATCAGTTATTTTAGGAAAGCGTGACCAGTGTGTCTTTCTATACAAAGAAAAGGTACATCCGCTTAATAAACAGCAATTATCATACAAAAATACAACATCTCCGATTAGTCATCGCATTATTTCCAGAATGATAACTGCATCACTCAATCAATCAATATTCTTGTAATACAAGTCGTGCTGTTCACTCCTTTTGATGCTTTATGAGCATCCCATGCAAAAAATATAATTGCTTTCACAGTTCTGATATTTTTTCTGTACCTAAAGCTTATTTGTAAAGCGATAGGCAAGCAGATACCAACGCAAAAAGCAGACCATCAGAATATCAGAACCATTGTCTTGTACCTACCTCAGATGTTTGAATTTCAAGTTCAAAATCCAGCTAATTCTGAGGCAGAGGGGTAGTGAGATCTAACCATACCACATCTCTCTCTATCAATATTCAAAGTCTTTCTTTTCGATGCTATGTCTCTTTCCAACTCTAATCTCTTATTGCAAAGGTCTAATCTTATTCGTTCAGCATTCCGCAGCTGGCCAAGCAAAGAGGTTACAGTCTCGTGTATTTTGGCGACTTCTTCAAGGAGACCTAGATGAGGTTGGTCTCTTACATTTTCGCCGTGCGGTCTCCAGTTGTTTCTGTTGTCAAGTCTTGTCTGTGCAAGCTTCATCGCAGCATCCATTTTTTGTACGGAATCCTTGAGATTATTTATCAAATTTTCCATGTCCGCTATTTTCTGGAGCGTGTTGATCAAAGCTTCCTCTAGTTTAGTGCAGATTTCTGTGGTTATTGCTACTGTCTCGGCCAAAGCCATGTCAGTTCTATCAGCTTGGTTTCGTAGTTTTCTTCCACCTTGGATTAAGATGGCATTTAGGCTTCCTCTCAAATCTACGGATTTCTGTCGTACCGCTTCACAGTTCTGTATGTTCTCTCTGCAGAAGTACTCCCAGTATTCCAGAGGAGCCGAATATTCTCCGAACCTCGTTGAACCAGGCCTCCACAAAGTTGTAGTTGATTTTGGGGTCAGACTCAAGTTTATAGTTTCAGTGTTGTATGCTAGTTCCTTGTCGCAATAATCGTACTCAATCTTTTGCTTTGCAGCTTTATTTATTGCCATTTGTTCTTCTATTTTGTCTAGCGTTGCTTTTAGATTTGCTCTAACTTCTCCAACAAGGTTCATTTCTTTGATAAGTTCTTGTTCAGCAACGTCCGCAACTAGTTCTGATACACAGCGGTTAGCTCGAAGTTCGAGACATTCCTTAGAAATCGATTCTGGAAGCATTAGCACTTTTGAGGCTCCTTTCAAGCGTTGTCTTTCTACTTCTAAATTCTCCGTTTCGTCTGTTAAAGCTTTACATGCTTTTTGCACCTCTACCTTCCATCTGAACAAATCTCTTGCTTTTTGTCGCAATCTCTTATTATTCTCAGACTGTTGTTTGTCGACGTTTCCAAAAGCTTGCATCATGGAAGTCTTTGCGTTATAGTCGACTATGTTAGACTCGTTTAATGTTTCAGGGTCCAGGACATGTTCGTTGTGGTTCCTCCACTCTTTCTGAGAGTACCTGCTTAATGTGTATTTGTGTACTGGAGGTCTTGTACCGGTCATATTGCTTAACGGAGTCCAGTCGACTGTACCATCGGATTGTGGCTTGAGTTGAGGAAGGTAAGGTAAATGATCTCCCGCAAGCGGTGGCGACCCCTTGGCAGGAGTCTCCTTCGGAGGTCCTTGTGGGGCATCTGCAGTCTGAGGTACTCCTGGGACATCTCTAGTCTCAGGTGCCTGCTTGGCCCTAGAAGCGACTTTAATGTCATCAACAATCTTTTCAGGATCTTTAGGCGATTTCGTGAAAGCGCCTATATCGTTACATATTTTGGGACATCTGTCGTCATCCGGAAAGCTTGTTAGCGGCGCAGACATTTATAATGTGTTAAAAACTTACTAAACAGAAAAAGTAGTTTCTTGTAAATGTATTTCAGAAAAACCCTCGTATAAATCTTGGAAAAATCAATGAAAATGCAAGTTAAATAATGAATATGTACCTAATAGTATAATATTAGAATGATAATTGATGACTTTGACCATAGTGGTTTTATTCTCTTTGACTTTGACGACGAGAGCGTAGTGAAGTCTAGTGAAGTACTACAATCTTATCTTATGTCAAAGTTAGTAAAAAAAGTATTGAACATTCGCTATATTATCACCAATGAGTTAGGATCTGAAAGCCGGAATTCTCGGTAGGTATTCTTTTCATTAAATCACCAAAATTTTAAATAATGAGATTTCGAGAAAAATCATCGATTTATGAGGAAACAAATCTGAATATGCACCTGCATGACCATCCATCTAAGTACTTCAGTCATAGAGATCCTGGTACGATGTGTCTGTCTGTACCCGCTCTACATTAATAATGATGTTGCATTCAACAGCAACAGGTTCATACAGCGAAAATATTAAAAGCAGACTAGCGTACTCTCTTGTCACTTGATATTGATAAGATGAGTCAACTAGTTTGCAACATTCTAAAAAAAAAACCCGCTCTACACACATATAGCTTGGCAAAAATGTTTAGAATCAGAACTAAAATTAAGCGCGCTCCACATTCTCCACGAGAGGTTTTGTCTCGGGTCTCGCCAAAACTATTGACGAGACGAGAGCAGCTCTCCACATTCTCGCTCGCGCATTTGTGCGCTCGGTACTCGAACGAGATGGACGTGGAAACAGCTGTCGCTGCAGCGTTATGTGCTGTGGCTTATTACAAATTATACGTTTATTCGAGAAAACGACGTAAAAACGAAGATGGTGGATGACAGCAATACATCGCAACAGAACAAGGTAAAAATTTATGACGACGCGCGCGGCGGGAATGTGGAGGGAGTGTTTTGTGTTTCGGCAAAACTACACGAGAGCCCTTTGATTCGGATACGAAATACCGACACGGGATGGAGACTGCACGAACATAGGCGAGACTTGCCGAATATGTACTCCACACTCTCGTATTCGCTATGTCTCGTGTAGTTTTGCCGAGAATGTGGAGCGCGCTTAACATTATACCTACTGGCAACCCCGTTCAGTGTCTGTGGTGTCACTACTACTATTGTCGTGTGTGTGTAATGTAAGTACTAATATAACTCGATAGATAAGTAGTGTACTTAGTTTGTTAAAACAACTTTACACAGTGTTCTAGATTCTAGATTCAAAGTATTATAGTCCCAAGACCGGACCACTTTCTAAGCTTTTACTTATGCCAATTTTCACATCCCGTAATGGCGGTTTTCTTCCAAATGGCGCAGTTTTACTAAGTACCTATGTACTTACTTCCATATTACATCCAATTCATTGAGAAACGTTACATACTCCTTAGATCGTTTGAAATTGCAACGTTGACTGACTTGGACTTACAAAAATGTGGTTTGAAAACTTTTTGCGTATTAAGGAGGTTTGCTTCAATGAGCTCTGTTTCAAAAATGTAGGTAGGTACATTGAAATGTGGGGGTGACGTAAATTCTAAGCCGGCCGTATATCTTGTTTGATCCATAAACCTAAAGGTACCACCTACGTAGGTACATAGGTAGATTATACGGTAAGTTGTGTAAGTAACTTTATAATACTAAAGAATAATTATCGGGTATTTATCGCGTACTTGTGTGCATTTCTAAAACAAAAATTAATTTAGTGATAGGTAGGTACTCGTAAATAGTAGTACGGATTTATGAAACATTAAATCATGCCGGAAAAAAAGCGTAACATTAGAATACTTGTAATTTATCATGCTTAACTTTTACTTTTTACGATTCAACATTAAACCACCATTTAAAATAAAGTACGTGCGTGCAATGGAGATTTAAAGCGGAGAAAATCATTAGTTTGACATTTATGTCATAAAGCCTTTGCAGTGGAGAGTTTTCACCAAAGACGGCTCGAGCGCGAATGGGATTCGAAGCGCTCCTTGAGGAGAATATGCGTGGTATCCACACTTACGAGTATATGGTTGGCGGTTGGTTCGCGGCTTCGCGCGCGAGTGTGGAGAGGCTTTTAGGTTCTTAGAATACCTGGGCCATACCCAGGTAAGATATATACCACGAAGTGTAGGAACTAGAAACACTGTGCTAACCTGAAAGTAGTAGGTAGCTTCTAAGTTTTCTATCTCTCCCGCCCCGTTGTAGGTAGGTAGGTACCTAAGTATACTTGTCTGATAGGTCCTCAATGGAGGAGTCGAATAACAATATACACTAAGCTGACACACAGCTGGAAGAATCTACCAGGATTGCAGGAGTTTTTAATCATCAAGTAAACTTGTCATGTCAGTTGTAAGTCGATGCGGGGAATTCGGAATCGTTTATGGAGCACCGGACACAGAGGTGTCTGATAAAACTGACAAATATTTACACATTTTATAATAAAATTAATTTCGAGCGTGACAAATATTGCATAATATCACAATAAAGATCACGAAACCTGCACCTAGGTATGATTATTGAATTGTCAAAAATCGTCATAACTTCAAAGATGCATAAAAACTTCTAAATTTCATTTCGGGAAAAACCGTATAGTCTACCTAAAGTATGTGCCATGCCAAGATGAGGCGGTTAAAGTTAACTTAGCAGAGGATTGCTAATTTGCTATAGGCTTTAAATAACGATTAAAATAAATTGAATCTGTGTTTGAGTTGTTCTCATTCCCTTCTTTCAAACATTTTCTCGGTTGATGTCAAATATGTAACGCTCTGCTCTACATTTGATCCAACAAAGAGATCTTTTGATCATCAACCAACTTTCCTTATTTGGCAACTTCGACACGTAACAACTAGTAAAACTAGAAAATTCAACCTTATTACTAAGATATACAGTTCATTAGTTGGAGAATGTGTTATTTTTTGCTGGTCACGTACATAGCGGTGAACTCCCAGATGAGGTCAGAACGTCCGAAAGATGGCGGGAAATTGTGCTATTATGCTAGCAATGGCGGCTGCTTACGATGCTATTATCCGCATTCTTTGGAATCATTTTATAATGCGGTGTTGAAAATGTAGATGATGTTTTGGTTTTGGGCATTTTATAAAAACATGCGATAGGGTATTGCTAAAATAATAGGCTATAGGTACTATAGAATACCTATTTAAAAATAAATATGGATCCGTATGAAAAATTCAACAATGCAACTCAACGTGTATGTGTGTTTGTTAACTTTTATAATTTTTGTTAAATAGGTACCCATGCGAAGCCTGGACGGACTGTTAGTATAATAGGTATAAAAGCCTAATTATTGTGTTCTGCTATAATGGCAATAAAATCGATACTTACTGCATTATAAAATCAGATAGGTAGCGTATCTTACGTGATGAGATGAGGATTCTTTCTATCATTTCTTGTAGTATTTTTTGTTCTTATTTAATGGGCGGCGATGGAAACACATAGGTACTATAATGTCATGTAGGTGTAATAAATTAAACTTTTGCATTTGGATCTGCGTATCTATCTATCTGTTCTAGGGAGGCTTCCAGCTAAGGGAATTACGATGGAATAGAACTAATATTCCATCGTAATTCCCTTAGCAGTAGGTATAAGTAGTATTAACTATATGGACACACTTTTATGGTATTATTTTCTGTTGACCAGGGTTCTATTTTTAAATCGCCACAATTCTGCGATTTTTTTATACAATAAGCTGTTTTCTTTAAGATAAATGACCACGAAACAGTTTAGCCTATCGTGTTCTGCTCCATTGGCAAATCCGCATTCGATTCGTTATCGCAGCTTCATTTTCGTTCAGAATTCTTGTTGCATGACTGAGACGTTTTACCGGTTATTCTGAATTCAATTATTACTCACACTTTGTATCACTCTTATTTGGTATCACTCTTATTTAATTTGGAGAACAGAGAAGTGATGTTTCGTGAGGATCTCCAAAAGAAAAATTAAGTATATATTTAGACTTATTGCTTTAATTGTAGGTACTAAGTAATTATAATTTGCCTTATAAAAAACTTGGGCCGAACAACAAACAAACAACATCAGCCTATATCAGTCCACTGCTGGACATAGGCCTCCTCTAATGTGCGCCAAAGGTGGTGTTATTTCATCTGGGGGTTATTGCCCATAATCCCCACGCTGGGCATGCGGGTTGGGGATCGCAGTTCGGTGGAGTTGTTCTGCAGAGGCGCTGCTGCCCGCCCCCCGCTGTGTTTCCCTTAGTCGCCTCTTACGATATCCACGGGAAGAGTGGGAGTGGTGAAATTATATGCCGGCACCACACGGCTTGGGCCGAACGTGGAGCAGTTAAGTAGGACGAACGAAGAGTTTTCGAAATAAAATATTAAAGGCCGAATATGGATTTTTTGAAGTGGGCCGAACTTCTTAGGGACGAATATGGCATAAATAAATCATTTATTCACTTTCATGCGTAAAGTAGTCACTCTAAAAGGTCTCCGTAAAGATATAATTTTTATGCCTTCGTGGGAGTTTTAGTAATGTTGCATTAACAACTACTAGTAGGTAGTTTTCTTGTTGCCCCACTGCGCAAGGTGGGTTACCCCTATTTTTGTCATTAAAAAGACTTTGATTCTTTTTCTACAAACAACCTACTCTATAAGAAGCTGATAAATTTTAAACTTATGATTTGTGTCTGATTCCACACGATCAATTGAAACTATTTACCTACATCTACATGCATGTCTAATGTTTTCGTAGAGCAAACTGTTATGTAGGTACAAGTTGTGTATATTAAAATTGACATTCCCATTATATGAAGAAATAGAATTTTATGCATCGTTGGTCTTCTAACTGGGTCCTAAAAACAAATTAAGTTGATTTGTTTTGACATTTTGTTTTTAATTAAATTTTTCACAATACTTACATGTCCCATAATATTACCGAAAATGTGTTAGAGTTATGTTTATTAAAGTTATATTTCAGCAATAAAAGTTGAACACCAATCTAATCAAGGAATCAATTTTTAACGTTTTTACGATTTTGGAGATTGTGAAAAGATATTCGGCACCAACAGTTAATAAAATCAATGCAGTCTCTTTCAAAAGTCAAGGCGAAAACCTTAGCATTCCTTTATTCAACAACTTCAACATAAAATATCGTTGGCGTCGAGTTCGAACATCCAAGGTTCTCGTATGATCCAATTATAGGTATGAATTTATATTTCTCGTATTGATAAGCCTGACACAGCAAAACCAGCTGCGGAATATGTCAATTGTTTTCTCAAGTATGGTAAGCAAAATAGTTTTATTATTAAAATCAGTGAAAGGAAGATTAACAGCAATAGATTTTTATGTGGGTACCTACCTATACCTACTTATTAGATAATTTCTTTGATGCCTATTAATTTATTATCTACCTTAATGTAGGCAAGGTTTAGGTAGATTTATATAAAATAACAGACGTTGCCTTGATGTAGGTACATAACGTAGGTATTATTTATTTATTTAGCCAAAAAATCGAGATTAGGTCGTGTTTTTATATGTTAAGTAATGTTTTCCATCAATAACTGGTGTAAAGCCGTTATCAATCACACAGTAAACTTTACTTTACCTACCATTAGTTTTTCTAGGCTAGGTACTTATTGCAAATGGTACCTACCTATATCTACGAACCTACTTTGTTGTGTATTTCATGATGAGTAAAACAACATAAAGTAACCAATTTCCAATGGGTACGTAAGTATTGTATTTCGATTCTCGATAAAATCCTCCTCTAAAATGTTGGTAAATAACGTTATAGTCTCGCGTACCTTAAGGCTTTGTACCTACCTGCTTCAATAAAGGGCACCTGCATCTTACACTCACCGGATGCTGTATGTTAGATTTGCATGCACCTGTCTATTGCAAGTTTACTTGTAATTCTTGATTTGTACTACCAATACAAAGACGTCGCAAGGTCAAACATTGTCTACCTATACATGCATAACTTTCACTAAAACCTGTTTTCCCGAACCGTTACGAACTTTTTAGAGTATGGTTTCCTTTGTGAAGTTGACCGAGTTACTGGCATTTTTGGGGGTAGCTTTTGTAACGGTTTTTAAAAATTGTTGAGTGGTTGAACACATGTTTCCGCGAAATGTTGAATAAACGCAGTGTTGCGTTCATAAACTTTTTTTTTGGTCCTCTCAAAGAACTCACCGGATAAGAGCTGCAGCCATCCGCAAATATGGAAGACAGTCGTAGACTGGCAAAAGAAGAACAACAGCATTGTGCATATCGTAAACAAGGCCAGAGTAACCGCCGAGCCCACTAACACAGTTGCGATCTTAAACACGAGTCCGTTTATCGAGAGGAAGTCATCCAGTCTCCCTTTACAGTCTTCCGTGTTATCGTCCGCTCTACACACTTGCCATAACCCAAACTTCCTAGGATACTCAGTCTCTAGATCACCAATCCACTCCGGGGTCACAAAGGCCACCACACTGATTATTGCGTAGCAAATCGTGAAAATAGCCCATAGCACACCGATAGCTTTCGAATTGCGAACATAGTTTGTGGCATATAAATGCGAGGAATCCACGTATTCGATTTTTGAACCCATGTTGATATCCGGTTGTTTACAAAACTTTTAGTCACGAGCTCACACGGATGTAGGTTATTGAACACACATTTTTGGAAGTTTATTGTTTGCACTGAGTGGTTTTAGCACGATTTGTAATCATGTCTCGAGGGAAAAGTAATACGGTATGTTGTCGAGGACACGAGAAGCACGACACAACGCGACGAAATGTAAATGACGGCGCACAACCTCTCGCCGCGCGCCATTCGCTCAAGTGACTCGGGGTGGGGATGGCTGGCTGATGAAGCTGCAAGTTTGACCTGCTACCTTTTGTTGTGTTCTTGTTTCTTAGAAGGAAATTTAAACCCAGTTGTAGATTTGTTATTTAGTTAGATAGATTCATTCATTTTGTGTAGGTAGCTAGGTACTAACAATAGTATGTGAACTTTGTAGGTCGTTTATGTTTTGTTCTGTTTTTACTATTCATTCAAAACGCACCTAATGTAATAGTGATAGGTACCTACAAACAATCCAATTTTTACCTATAATTATGCCCCATCACTAAAAACCACGTACTAATCCAAAATCTTTCGTTTAAATTAAACCACAGATAACATTTTAAACATACCTAAAATATGAACTCGATCTTCTTTTTTTTTTACTCAGTATTGTCTGATAAACCATTATTAGATTGTATGTCATCATCATCATCATCATCATCATCAGCCTATGTTAGTCCACTGTTGGACATAGGCCTCCCCTAATGAGCGCCATAGCGCCCTGTCTTCGGCTTGTCGCATCCAGCATCTGCCAGCAGTCTTTCGCAGATCGTCATCCCACCTGGTCGGAGGGCGTCCTACACTACGTTTACCGAGTCGCGGTCTCCACTCAAGAACACGTTTACCCCAGCGGTTATCGGTTCTTCGCGAAATATGGCCGGCCCACTGCCACTTCAGTTGGCTAATTCTCTGAGCTATGTCGATGACTTTAGTTCTCTGTCGGATGTATTCGTTACGAATCCTATCCTTCAGAGAAACTCCGAGCATAGCTCTTTCCATAGCTCGCTGAGCGACTTTGAATTGGTGGACCAACCCTATCGTGAGTGTCCAGGTCTCAGCTCCGTAGGTCATGACTGGTAGGACGCACTGATTAAAAACTTTCGTTTTTAAACATTGCGGTATGGATGACGAGAAGACTCGACGTAGTTTTCCGAACGCTGCCCAGCCTAGCTGGATCCTCCTCTTGGCTTCCTTCTCGAAATTGTTTTTACCCAACTGCAAAATCTGCCCGAGGTAAGTGTACTCAGAAACAATTTCGAGAAGGTGGCCATGTACGATCACCGGTCTTGGATCAATGTGGGCATTGATCATGACTTTGGTTTTATCCAAATTCATGCCAAGACCGATACATCGGGAGGCTGAAGCTAGACTGTCCAGCATCCGGTTCAGCTCCTCTAGCGACTCCGCCATTAAGACTATGTCATCAGCGAATCGCAGGTGTGAGATGTAGTCGCCGTTTATGTTGATGCCCTTGTCTTTCCAGTCCAGCGTCTTAAACATATCTTCCAACGCGCTCGTGAACAGTTTCGGGGATATGACATCCCCCTGCCTCACTCCTCTGCGCAGTTGGATCGGTTTAGTCTGCTGGTCCTGTACTCGGACACTCATCGTAGCGGCTTCGTAGAGACATCTCAGCACCTCGATATAACGATAGTCTACTTGGCATCGCTGTAAGGATTGTAGAACAGCCCAGGTTTCAACGGAGTCAAAGGCCTTCTCATAGTCCACAAAAGCCAGACACAGGGGCTGATTATACTCTTCGGACTTCTGTATAATCTGCCTTACTGTGTGAATGTGGTCTATGGTACCATATCCTCCGCGAAACCCAGCCTGCTCCGGTGGCTGAAACTCGTCGAGTCTCCTGGCGAGACGGTTCGATATAACTCGTGAGAAAAGCTTATAGACGTGACTTAGGAGCGAGATGGGTCTATAATTTTTAAGAAGGGTTTTATCTCCCTTCTTAAAAAAGAGCACCACCAAACTCCCACTCCACGCCTTTGGAGTTCTCCCACTGTGAAGGACGGCGTTGAAGAGGCTCTGTAACTCCTGTATAACAGGGTATCCTCCAGCTTTCAAAAGCTCTGATGTTATTCCGTCCTCACCGGGGGCTTTTCCATTTTTAAGCTGCCTTAGAGCTAACACGATCTCGTCTTGACTGATGTCTGGCAGTTCGTCGGTATAGTGGCGTATCAAGGTGGCTCTAGAATCGTGGTCGTCTCGTTGGGAACGGGGAGCATGTGCAGCGTATAAACGGCCATAAAAGTCCTCTATCTCGGCCGATATCTCCGGCTTCGACAAAACGGTCCTTCCGTCGTGCGTTGAAAGCTTCGTCAGGTGGCTCCTTCCAAGCTGCTGAGTGAATACTTTGGACCCTCGGTTTCGCTCTATCGCCTCTTCAATGAGGCGTGTATTAGAGCTCCGAAGGTCGCGTCGTACCATCTTCGCAATTCGCTTGTTCAGGTCTGACCTCTCTGACGAAGTCGCTTGGGTGGTTTCCCGTCTTTTTGTCATCAGCCCAAGAGTCTCATCCGAGAGTTTGGACTTCTTACCAGTACGCTGCTTTTTGCAAAACTTGATGCCCTCGTCCCTCAGCGTTTCTACCAGATTGTGTAGGGTCTCGTCAGCGTCATCAGTGGGTTCCAAGGCAGCGAATCTATCCCCGAGAAGCTGCTGAAACTTCTCGGTGCCCGCCATGATTTGGATTGGGTTCGGTCGGAGCGTGGACTTCACCAGACGGTTTCTTTCAAGCTTCAAATTTATATTCAGAGAGCCTCGAAGGAGTCGGTGATCAGATCCGGTATTGAACCTGTTGATCACTGAGACATCTCTGAATATATGCTTGCTATCCGTCATGATGAAGTCGATCTCATTTTTAGTCACAGAATCGGGACTCCGCCATGTCCACTTCCTTTGGGGCTGTTTCTTAAAGAAAGAGTTCATTAAGAACAGCCCCTCTTTCTCAAGGAAGTTGACGAGCATTTGTCCCCTGTGATTTCGAACACCAAAACCATGCGGGCCTATTCGGGATTCGTTGCCAGTCTGGGTTCCCACCTTGCCGTTAAAGTCCCCCATAACAACGTTGAAGTGAGCCTTGGTGGTGTGATGTAAGGCTTTGGATATGTCTTCGTACATATCCTCCACTTCATCATCCGAGTGTGTCGAGGTCGGTGCGTAAACCTGAATGACCTTCAAGCTGTAGCGCTTAGACAGCCGAAGGATCAGGTACGCTACCCTGGTCGACACACTGGAGATTTCTTCGACGTTGTTAGAGAGGGCCTTATTGACGAGGAAACCTACGCCACCCTGGGATGTTTTATCACCCTCACGAAAGTAGAGAAGATGGCCCGAGTCTAGGGTTACGGTGTCCTCCCCCTCTCTACGGACTTCACATAACCCTAGAACATGCCATTTAATGTTCTCTAACTCCACTTCCAACTGCGCTAGATGGTGATCAAGCCTCAGAGTGCGTCCGTTAAACGTTGCCAGGGTCAGTGTGTGTGGGGTGTGGTAGCCTAATGTAGCCCGGTGATTCCTAGCACCCCCTGCCCCGCCGTTACCGTGGCCGCTACCATGGCCAGGAATAGCGAGGCGGCCGGGAACTGGGGGCCATTTTGTGGCGGTTCTTGTCATTTGGGGGGTATTGCCCATAATCCCCACGCTGGGCATGCGGGTTGGGGATCGCAGTTTAGTGGAGTAGTTCTGCAGAGGGCGCTGCTGCCCGCCCCCCGGTGTGTTTCCCTTAGTCGCCTCTTACGACACCCACGGGAAGAGTTGGGGTGGTGAAATTCTTTATTATGCCGTCACCACACGGGTTGATTGAGATTGTATGTACCTACCTACTACTTGATTGTTTTTAATATTGCATACTTAGTAGGTTATACTTATTACATTAGCTAGAGACGTCATTACTGTTATTAATTTCTTACATTTAGAATATATATACCTACCTACAGCAAATTTTTAACAATCGATAACAAAATACAGTAAACACAATGTATGTACGTATAGGTATAATCCCCTAGTCGAAATATCTCATCGACCTGAATGCAATGCCTCATCCTGAATGCAAGATTTAGATTAACATACCATATTATAAGTAGGTATGTCAGCTATCATATGGAAAAGTTTTTAAAAAAATTCGAAAAACATAACAATTTCCAATTTTTAAATTTCGCTCAAAGTTGAGCTTTAAATGATAGTTTGTATGAGTTTGTAAGACGAAAAAAAACTAGCTATGAGCTGAGCTGAACTATGAGTAATTATAATTAATTATAGTTTCGATCGAACAGAGCAACAATACAAAATTAAAATACCTAAATCACAAAGTTGGAGGCTACATTGCCTAATTTTTTATAATATTCAAGTTTAATGGGGCCAGGATTTTATTGAGGGGGTCGAGAAAGTAGCAAAAACTCCCCTCCACTCCCCATTTCATTTTAGCAAACGATACACCCTGTATAACAAGCCAGAAAATATTTGAATTTTCCGCCACTCGCGAACCGAGCTATTTATTATTAAGGACGATTTCGTTCGTTCAAGGCTATCTAAGATGCGATTGGCCTGCCAATGCCATCTACAATTGGATGTTATTTGGAGCAGTCACTGTCAACGTCAAATTCTTTAATTTTTATTCGTTTGTTACAGTTTCAAAGGATGGATTCAAGCATGAGAGAAGAAAAAGTATACAAAACAGGAGAACAACACAACACAACCAACCAAATTTAATAACAGATAAAGAACCTTGAACAGAAATTTAAATTCTGCAGGTGCTAAAAATGAAAAACATGAAAAATAAACAAATGACCAAAAAGTGAATGGAAACAAGTTATTTTCATCATTTCTTGTTGTGTTCAAAACATGCTTAAAAACAATCAACTGCAAAAAAATATATTATGACCGGAACGCACCCTGCATATTTTTGTTTTTGTCTTTTACGAAATCAATCGATGACCCGTTAAATTTAACACATTTTCCTTGTTTTATCGCGGTTTTTTCCTTTCTACTACACCATAATGACCAGAAGAAATATTGGAAGAGGTTAGATGTGTTTCTGCAGATGTGTATTCAAAGATCAATAAAATGTCGGCAAAAGATAAATGGATTCGCCGGTTCACTGTAGATGAGACTGAAAAACACAAGAATGGCTTTACTATCTACAAGATTACCTCTATCGTAAGTTACATTTGAGTTTTTTACGTACAGTTACTGAATTAACTCAGAAATAAGAGGGGGTCTATGTAAATTTTGAGAGAACTCTCTTCTGTGATTCGCAACAATATATTTTATTGCTCATCTTTTTTTATCATTCAGGGTTTGTAGCTTACTGGGGGATACATGGTGTAAATCCACAGAGAGAATGTATATGTGCATGTAGACATATCTGGCTTATCTGAAGAGTTTTATGATAACTTTTAACAAGCCATTCACACTTTAATTTAGGTACAATCAAATCATATACTTGCTCTTAAACCTGGTCACTGAAGTATCACTCTGATTTTTTAAAGTATTATTTCCATATAAGCTAATAAGAACCCTCTGAAATTAGTCATAGAGATGCATTTTCCTTCCACTTTCAAGGTTCTTAGAGCTCAAATTATGCTGTACAAACTTGGGTTCTGTACCTACAGTTGTAAATGTTGTGCAATCCTACTGATATTGCACACACTTGCACAATGTTGTTGAGTTGTTGCATTTGTTCATAGAACCATCAGAAAACAAGGTACTAAAGTGGTTGTAAATTAGTAATTAATAAACCAACAAAATTAAGAGTTTCTATACCTTTTGTTTGTTTAGATTGTAATAAATCCAACTACATTACTATGCAAACCAACAAAGGGTCCTTATTTAGGGAACAATCCATCACTATGGCTAGTACCGTGGAAATCATGGTTGTTTTCCAAAACGAAGGCTTGACATGGACCTTCTATGTCTCTTTAAAAATGAATAACTTTTATTTCATTTCTTTTAAACTAAAGAACACATTAAGAACCAAATGAAGCCCATAGCATGAAGACCACAGCTTTCTATCGATAGTGTCCAAGAGTCCTGTATGGTGTAAAGGAAATAAATCAGTTTGATTTTTGGTTTTTTTTATCCTATACACCTAACATATCTTCTAGCTATTCCCCCTGGAGTCTCCCGAAGCAGTGACCTCCGTATCAGTGTGGAAGCGGTACAGCGATGTCCAGAGACTGCACAAGAGCATGCGCTCGCTCCACTCCGGCCTGCATCTGCGGGGAAACTTCCCCACACTGCCTAGATACAGTTACTTCAAGAGGTTCCAGCCAGAGGTGAGTGAAGTACTGGAGTCTCGCAAAGTACCTATTGTGTACCATTTTATTAAGACTTTTTATTTTGTATGAAGGTTAGTCTGTAAGGTATTTGTTGATATGGGCCCTAGAATAAGTTTTCTACCATCCTTAACTGTTCTTATGTTGCCTGAAATAAATGATTTATTTATTATTTATTTAAAGTCTATGTATTAGTCTACATAATAATGATTTCACTGAGCTTCATTAAACAAGTACATTGAAGTATGCAATATCCAATGGCAGTTCTTTAATGTGCCAATTCAAAACGCTCCTGGACTGTCTGTAATATAAAATGTTTTTATGCTGCAGACAGTTTGTATACCTTAACATTTGTTGAGGTATACAAAAATAACATGTTAACTTCAACCATTTCATTACTTTATACGCCATTAGAATCCTAAATTATCCCTGATGAACATTGTTTATAGAATATTTTCATAATACAACAATTCAAAATTCTTTATCTTTATAAATGTTAGGGATCTGAGGAAAACTTCAAAATTCTTCTAAAAATTAACACTTGTAAAAATTATAATTAAAGACATTTTTGATAACTAACTGCGAATCTGGGGCAGAGTCATTATTCATTATTAATTTCCCCTAGTGTACTTGTATTGTGGAGCACAATGGCTATTTTAGGCTTTTCTGGGGCTTATACGGTTGGAACCATACCATAACTTGAACTTTATTTGTTCAAGTGCATAAAATGTCTAGTTATATTTGTAAAGTCACAGAAATTATAGTATCTGCCCGCACATGTAGTTTCCATTAAAATTTTTAAAGCTTTTTGCATTAGTTCTCAGGGTTTATCCCATTTTACGGGCGGGATAAAAGTAGCTATGTTTTATTCCAGGCTTAGAAGCAAAGAAATTATATCAAAATAGTTCTGTGCATAGAACTAACTATAATGTAATTTATCCCCTTGATCCATTCAATAGTTTTGTTGCTAGGTTCAATAGGTTTGTACTAAAGTCTGATGTTTTTTTGTTTCAGGTTATAGATGAGAGGGCTAAAACAATAAAGTCGTTGCTGGAGTTTATAGCGGAACACAAACTCTTATTCACAAGTACTGATTTTGTCAACTTCCTTCAAGTAAGAGATGCATGTATAACTTAATCCAGTTTTTACAGGTTGAAACTTACTTATCTAAAATTAAATTAAAAAAAAATCTACTAAGTATATCTTAATATTCTAGCAGATTAAAGCCTACACTACGGTTTTAAGCTGCTCATTTTAGAGTCCTAAAAGACTTGTAAGAGCATTGTAAGAGAGTATTGTATGAGCGTCTATTATAAGTTCTGAATGTATCCAACATGGAAAATATATTCTCAAATGCAAACAATAATAGATCATACTATCATACTTCAGAATAGGGAAATATACAATCACTTATTATGATTAATTGATTCCCTTCACTGTAAAAACTATCGAAAAACTTACGGTAAAAAAAAAGAATTTATATTTTATAAACTAATATACTCTTTTACAGACTGGCTACCCCAAACCAGAAAAGAAACCCAGCGGTGTTATAGACTCTATCCGAAGCTCCCTCCACTTGCCCATTGAGGAGTCTCCTCCTTTGGAGTACCAGACTGATGATGAAGATGCCAGGAGCCCTGTTACTACAGGTAAGGGGGTTTTAGCCTGCAAAGGGACACCGCCGCCGTGCATCGTCGACAGATCAAATCAAATCAAAGCGTTTATTTGTAGTTAAACATAAGTAAAAAAAAAAAGTACAAACAGAAAAAAATCGTTAGACTTACAGAGATACTACACATAATTATAATATTATTTAACTTAGTTCTAACTACAAAATGGTCCCAACTCAGCATATTATGCAGGTGTTAGAAAAACACCTTAACTTTTTTATGTTTCCTGAAATAAATGATCCATTCCATGATCACGGGCCATTATAGTGACGCGGTCTTTTGGGAGGCATGCGTGGGGCCGTAGCCGACAGCACAGAGGCCATGTGAGAGTTAATTTTAAAGGCTGGGGCTTCACATAGCGGGTGTCATCCTCGTTTCCACAATATGATACACCCAAAATTATATCCGGCAGGTGTAAAGAAAAATGGGGGAAAAAAATATTATTATTATTTAGTTTTCATTATCAAAGTCCACTGTTGAACAGAGTCCCTTAAACTACACCACAAAGAACAATAACGTTGAGTGCAGATTGCGACTCGGCAAACATTGTGTAGGACATTCTCTCTGGCCAAGTTCGATGAGAATCTGCACTAGACTGCTAGCAGATTAGTTTCTTTATCGTTTAACGCATTCACTGCCCAGCTTCTGTCGTGCTAACGCAGGCGCGCCTGGTCGATCACCAGGAACTATGTTTAATTCCAGGTCTACATCTATTCTAAATTTCACCCTGATCCGTTCAGTACTTTTAGCATGTACCCTTATTTTAAAATCACATTGGGGTCACTATGGCTTATTGGCTTGGCTATGGAAATCTGTCTTTCGATTCGTAATGAACGTACAAATATTTTACTAAAGATTGTCTGTGACCCTTCGGTCAAATCGGGAAATTGTTGATGCGTCATTTAAGTAAACCCATAAAAGCAGTAATTATTCTAGATTCTTTACCTACCTATATAGGTACCCTATATATCGGAAAAAAGTCGCGAAGCGCGCTATCTATAATTGAGGAGGGTAAATGCTAATATTTAAAAGAATCCCTGAAAGGTTCATACAATACATAACATTGATATTTTATGACATTATTATTATTAGATTTTTTAAATATTATAGATATCATCATCATCATCATCATCATCACCAGCCTATAATAGTCCACTGCTGGACATAGGCCTCCCCTAATGAGCTAGAATTATAGATATAAAGAAAATTATATTCTCCAAAAATCGAAAATGTTGTAACAATAACATTGTTTTCTTTCAGCTCGACCCGAAGATCCGATAACCACCGACGAAACCGACTTCATATCCCAAATACCGATCTACGAAGCGGCCGACGTAGAAATACGGCCGTCACCGAAAAACACCTCCAACAGCTTAGACTCTCTATCCTCCATAGAATCCATAGACAGCGACCTCTATGACGAACTGTCAAAAATGTCCATAGAGAAAAGCAGACCGAGTATTCGAAAAATGTTGCCAGATTTGATAAATTTCGACGTTCCGTCTACTTCTAAATTCGAAGATTACCACACTATGCCGAGAGTTGATTCAGAAACCACTTCACTAAACTCAACCATGGAATCCGCTTCGATGTGTGAAATGGAACGCAGTAGCTCTCTCTCGCTATACAGTAAAAGAAGTGCGTTGTCTCTGTCTAACGTGGAGAGGACAAGGACGGAGGACAGTTATGTGTTTGAAGCCGGTTATATGCTGAACTTGGCAACGAGGTGCGAAGATATGGGCGATTATCAGAGGGCGTTTGAATGCTACAAGTCTGGCATTGAGAAGATGCTTATTGGAGTACAAAGTAAGTCTTTTAAAGCGATTATGAAAGTAACATAGAATAAAATAAATAATGCTGGATAATCTGCACATTATCTAGCTCTAGCAGTAGGCCGACCATATTTTGCGAAGAACTGACAACCGCTGGGTTAAACGTGTTCTTGATTAGAGACCGCGACCACCGGGTTGCGGTTTAGAACGAAGTGTAGGACGCCCTCCTGCCAGGTGGTATGACGATCTGTGGAAGTCTGCTGGCAAGATGCTGGATACGACAAGCTGAAGACAGGGCGCTATGGCATTAGGAAAGGCTAATATGGACTTTTTCTAAATAAAGCGAGAAAACATAGTAAAGATTCGCACACGTAGGTACAAACTTAAGTCTGTCTAAGTTACGATAGTAACTTTGACAGGTTACGCCTATGTTGTAATCATAACGTATTTTTATACACTCAAGAATACCTCTAAAATTGAAATCGGTATGTACAAAACGATTCTCGTTCAGTAGGGATTCGATTTAATCGATCTCTTATCACTAAGCATTTAACAATCGGTCAATGATAAGGGAAGTTATCGCTTTAACCCAGTGTGCGACGAACTTTCATTGATTTAACACCGTTATTTATTTAGAGAATTTAATACTTAAACTTTTGTAACTCTATAAAGTATCTCTAATATTTAAATTTGTGACGATGGATTTCCTTTATCTGTGCGAATATATGCAAGATTATGAGTATAGGCATGAAGAGACTCGTAATAGTAAGTTTTTTGATAACTTGATATGTATTAGTACGACAGTAATGACGTATCCCTGATTCATGTTTGGAAAACGAATAAGGGAATTTTCGATAAGGGTGGTATAAAATGGATTGTATTGCAAACAAAATTTACCGAAATTGACAATGATTTTAATTTGGGAATGAGTATATTTTATTTTTAACTCGATCAACGAAATGAAAACAAAATATTTTAAGTATGGCAGAATGTTTTTTGCTTTGATTCACAAAATGGTCTCTATCGCATGAGGTCGTTGTAAATGTGTTTGGTGACGTCACGGAAGATTACTTTGAAGACAAAACAATCTATACTAATATTATAAAGAGGAAAGATTTGATTGTTTGTTTGGATTGATTAGACTCCGAAACTACTGGAACGATTTCAAAAATTCTTTCACCGTTAAATCTATATACTTAATCATAAATTTTCAGAAAAATTTAGTTATTTCGCATGAAAAACTAAATTTTTGTTAAATACCCGTGCGAAGCTAGGACGGACCGCTAGTATTAAATATTTCTTGTTGTGAATGTTTCTTTCTACTGCACGCTCCTTGCCATTATAATAATAATAATAAATAAATACTTTATTCCGACTTTATTACGATCCCCAACCCGCATGCCCAGCGTGGGGATTATGGGCAATAACCCCCAATAATGATGCCATCTATGGCGCTCATTAGGGGAGGCCTATGTCCAGCAGTGGACATGTAGAGTAGGCTGGTGATGGTGATGATGATGAAATACTTTATTTATTACACATTATGTTTGACATTGAAATCGCAACTGGCTCGTGTTTTTCTATCTTTGTTACGGATATTTTTGTATAAAAAAAAATATGTGGCTAGGGATGAAAATAATATATTTATATTCAACAAAGGAAATTACAATTAAATATCCACAATTGCCTTTTATAACTTGTATTTGCAATTGAAATAATTGAGCTAACTGCGGAATGTTGCAAACAATTAATTAAATTAACTTAGATTTATTTAAGTTAATTTTATTCATAGTGTTATAAATAAATGCCGTGTGGTGCCGGCTAGAATTGCAACTCTTCCCGCGGGTGTCGTAAGAGGCGACTAAGGGAAACACCGAGGGCGGGCAGCAGCGCCCTCTGTAGAACAATTCCACCGAACTGCGATCCCCAACCTGCATGCCCAGCGTGGGGATTATGGGCAATAACCCCCAAAAGATGAATAATGCCACATATGGCGCTCATTAGGGGAGGCCTATGTCCAGCAGTGGACTATATAGGCTCATGTTGTTGTTATAAATAAAAAAGTTGTACAACTTTTCGAAAACTACTAAACGAATCGGTCACTACTTTTATCTTGATTGACAATTTATTGCATACTTGTAGGTAAAGAACTGAAACAACATAAATAAATTTACATAAACAAATTAAAATCTTTTCTAAATTGCTTTCAGCCGATTCGGATCCCCAAAGGCGAGCCCTAATCAAAGAAAAGACGAACAAATATCTGTCGTACGCCGAGGGAATATACAAAAACCATTTGACGGACGCGGATCGAAGCGTAAGCGTTTTATTATTACTTTTGTAGTATACACAAGTATATCTATACTAATATTATAAAGACGAAAGATAGAATTGTTTGTTTGTTTGAATTGAATAGGCTCCGAAGAAACTAAACCGAATTGAAAAATTATTTCAATTTTCAATTTCAATTTATTTATTTAATTAGAATGGTCATACAACCACTTACACTAATTAAAATTAATTAATACTATAATTACGTACAAAAGTGACAATAAAATTTGGATTGATGTTAATTAAAATAATAATTTAACAAATTATATTTAAAATAATACAATTAAAGATTTAAATAAGTATTCTACCTTGTAAAGTACAATTAATAATGTCAAATTACACAATCATCGCATGCATTCACTAATGAAGTCCTTCCATTCATCATCAAATATGTCAACATGTGGACAGTTAGCTACTAGCTTGTTGAGAGAGTTCAGAACGCGAGGCAACGGCGAGTTGGCACGTGCGACGGTACGGCACGAGGGTGTCGCTAATAGTCGGTGGCTCCTGCCCCGAATGTAGTTATTCGGAACGTAGAGCTGGAACAGCTCATTGTGCAAGTCAATTATTTTACCATTAGAATCCTAATTTGTCTGTGATGAACATAGGCTATAGAATATTTTCAAAAAAGTTAGGGATCCGCACGAAACATTAAAAAATAAAACCGTGGGCTATACTTTCAACTTCTTTTTAATTATGACTCCGCAGAAACAGCGCTACACCCAACTAGCGGTCCGCCGCGGCTTCACATTTTCTCCCGTTATATTATTAATCGAATGTATCGATGTGTTACATTCCAGCTTATATCGGAGCCAGATGATCTACGCTCCTCGCACTGTACCATCCCACTGTCTATGCTGAAAGTGCCGTATGAAGACCTCGGCTTGTACACGGTATTGGCGGTTCTTGGATCCACCATGATGCTGGTGATGCATAAGGTTGATAAGAACTGCTATGCCATGAAGGTAAGAATGATGGATTTTATAGATTTGCAATCGGTCTCCATTTCATGATTAAAACTGTGATAATTATATATATTAATAATAATATAATTATAATCTGTTTTATCGTGGTCAAACGGAGGTCTATCAATTATAAGTAAAAAAAAAAGATATATAATAAAAACAAAAAAATATTTTTTGTAAGAATATGACATTATAATATAAGCTTACATTCAATTGCTATTTACATGTTACTCGCCCATGATTATCTTTCAAAGTCAAAGTAATATTGATAATTTAGAGGATTTTTTTTTTATCAAAAGTAATATTATTTCTAATTTCAATGTGTAATAATATTAACAGTCTGGAGTTTTAGCTGAGTTTAATTAATCGCTGTCTCAACCAATGACAGGTATTCTAAATATTTAAGGTATTTAAATATCAGCGGGACAAATTTTCGTTCGGATATTTCTTATCTTTTGTAAAAAGTGGTTTAAAATAAATAAAATATCTATCTTATGTGATAATAATATATTGTATTAAGTATATCATCTAGTACCTACCCATAACACAAAGATTGCTTAGCCCCAAGGCTAGAAAATGCTGTGTTAGAAAATGATTGTTCAACATTATTTATTTATTTATTCCAAAGTTTTGCAGTATAAAGATTCTTCTTCTTCTTCTTCTTAGCCATCTTCTTCCCTATGGGTGTAGGCCTCCTTCATATTTTGCCATTTCTCGCGGTCTTGTGCAATTTCCATCCATTTCACTCCCGCTGATCTTTTGATGTCATCGTACCAACGCATTTGTGGTCTCCCCTGTGGTCGTTTTTCTTCCCATGGTCTCCATTCTGCCAGTCTTTTGCACCAAGAACCTTTTTTACGCGCGACGTGGCCAGCCCATTGCCATTTGAGCTTCGCGATGTGTTTTATAACATCGGTGACTTTGCTTTGGTCCCTGAGCCAGACGTTTCTTTTGCGGTCCCTCAGAGTAATGCCTACCATTTTCCTTTCAATTGCTCTCTGGGCGACACTGAGCTTGGTTATTATTTGTTTTGTGAAAACCCAGGTCTCAGCCCCGTAGGTAAGTACTGGTAGGATACACTGGTCGTGTATGCGAGCTTTTAGAGTATAAAGATTATCACAGGTTTAATCATGAAATGGAGGCCGATTGCAAATCTATTCAGGTTATTAATCTCATTGATAGTGCTAATTCAAAGTCAGTGTTGGCTGATAAGATAGCGACTAGTGGATATTCCAATGGTGTCGATAAAGTAAATAGTGGGATGGAATTACCAATGGTGTCGATAAAGTAAGTAGAGGGTGGAAATTCAGAGGGTGTCGATTCAGTAAATAGGAAGGTGGAAATTCCAATGGTGTCGATAAAGTAAATAGAAGGGTGGAAATTCTAATGGTGTCGATAAGGTAAATAGTGGTATGGAATTACCAATGGTATCGATAAAGTAAATAGGATTCCAGTTTCACTGATAAGAAACAAATGAATGAATACTTTTTCCGTGTCTAGATTTTCTATGCAATGAAATTTCTATTTTACTTATGACGATGGTGTAAATAGAATTAAATTACTAAAAAGAATTATTGAGAAATTGTTCGGTGATCTGATTTCTATATTATGTTCGTGTCTTATATACATATAATTCAACTTTTCCGACTCTTACGACACCCACGGGAAGAGTTGGGTTGGTGAAATTCTATGCCGGCAGCACACGACTTATTTTACATTGTATAAACTTATAAACTTCTCTCAATTTTCAGGTCCTGCAAAAAGTACCGAACAACCTAACGGAATTCGACGAGTACTTCCTACAAAGAACATCCGAGACTCGAACCCCCATCTTGCCAACCGTAATACCTTATATGGTGCCACTACACGCCTACATCGAAACAAACAACCTTATATTCCTCATACTATCATATGCGCCAGGAGAAAAACTATTCGATTATATAAAAAACTACGCGAAATCGCTACCACCTACGCCTTCTAGGGAAGTCAACCTCGAAAACGTGTTTACAGAACCGAAAAATAAGCTGGATAATGAAAATAACAGACAGATTGCGGATATGGATAATGATAATGAGATGGATAATAGGAATGTAGATGATATTGTGTTGAAGTCTCAGAAGTTGTTGTGTGATGTTGATAAAGTGTTGTCGGAGAGTAGCGTTTTGGATAATGATGTTGTTGAAGCGCCTTGTGTTGTTAAGGTAAGTTTTGTTTTACTTGGCTTTTGTTGTATTATTTCGTACAAAAAGACTAAAATATTTTCGTGTGCTCGTTTCTAGAATTCAAAATATTTTATGTAAACAAAGACTATTATGAACGAAAGCTAATCTGAAATGAATAAAATTAGGTAACAGAACAAAAATGTGACGGAACCAGTTGGGTTTCATAGTTGAAGTTTTCATATGGATCGCTAACTTTTTTGAAAATATTCTATATAGGTTATGTTCATCAGGGATAATTTAGGATTCTAATGTTGAAATAATTTTTCTAATCGGTCCAGTAGTTTCGGAGCCTATTCAATTCAAACAAATAAACAATAAAATCTTTCCAGTTTATAATATTAGTATAGATAGGCAGATATAATGTTTGGTGGCCAAAATGGGAAACTTCGTATCAACTATTCTAATATATCTAATAATAATAGTGCTCAGCAACTGTTTCAAATTATAGGCAACATGGATTTCGACGAGTGATTGATCAGTGTTGTCACATACAATTGTAACAAAATGGTAGAACAGATTGTAAAAATTTGTAGAATTTGGAATGAAAAATAGGTTCTACTGACTTCATTGGTAGAAGTTTAAGTATTTTTTTAGTGATTAGCTAAGCAGATCATTATACATAAGTGGGTAGGTTTCAAAAGACAATATAAATGTTTTTAATAAATACTTTTTGTTTATTTTCAGATTAATTCAGTGAAGCCTAAAGACGTGCTACCCCCCTCGGCTATCTGCAAATGGGGCGCAGAAATACTCACGGCTTTGGAGAGTTTACACAACTGTGGAGTTATATGCAGGTACGATAGATTCCCGCATGCCCAGCGTGGGGATTATGGGCAATAAACCCTAAATGATAAACAAAGCCGCTCGCGGACTAAGTCGCGGGCAAAACCTAGTATAGAGTAAACATAGGGACTAGTTTAAAGAATCAGATTATATATTTTTAAAGTCAGTACTGAAATAACAACAAACAAATACTGTTACAAAAAAAATAAGTAAATAAATAAATACGCTGGACAATCCACACAGAATCAACAAGCTCCAAGCTAAGCAGAGCTTGTTATGGGTACTATATGACTGATATAACAAATATTTGTCCTGAGACGGGAATCGAACCCACAACCTCCTGCATCGCAGGCCACCGCCCACCACAGAGGTCGTCAAAAAAGTACTACAAGAATAACCTCTTCTTTATTCTCTTCCAGAGACCTAAACCCCTCAAACATCCTCCTCGGCGACCGCGGCCAGGTGATCCTCACCTACTTCACGTGTCTCCCGCTCGACACGTGCTTGGCCAAACTGGTCGCCAACCGAGATAGCTTGCACGTCGCACCTGAGTTATACAACATTGGGACCACTGAATCACCCTTGTGCGATTACTGGAGTTACGGAGTTATTATGTACCAGCTTATTTGTGGATTGGTGAGTTTGTATATCTATACTACTATAATAAAGAGGAAAGATTTGTTTGTTTGATTGTTTAAATAAATAATGCTGGACAATTCACTCAGCATTATCTAGCCCCAAATTAAGCAGGGCTTGTTCTTGGGTATATGGTGACTGATATACATAATACAATATTATTA
Source organism: Eupithecia pulchellata (assembly GCA_963931895.1). NCBI lineage: Eukaryota > Metazoa > Arthropoda > Insecta > Lepidoptera > Geometridae > Eupithecia > Eupithecia pulchellata. The sequence continues at coordinate 7,731,014 of OZ007543.1, forward strand.
CATAATTATATGTATATGTTTGGCCAAACTGGTCACCAACCGAGATAGCTTGCACATCGCGCCCGAGTTATACAACATTGGGACCACTGAATCACCCTTGTGCGACTACTGGAGTTACGGAGTTATTATGTACCAGCTTATTTGTGGATTGGTGAGTTTGTATATCTATACTAATATTATAAAGAGGAAAGATTTGATTGTTTGTTTAAATAAACATGGCCAAATTAGTCACCAACCGAGATAGCTTGCACATCGCGCCCGAGTTATACAACATTGGGACCACTGAATCACCCCTGTGCGACTACTGGAGTTACGGAGTTATTATGTATCAGCTTATTTGTGGATTGGTGAGTTTGTATATCTATACTAATATTATAAAGAGGAAAGATTTGATTGTTTGTTTGAATAGGCTGACAAAAATATATCAATAATGTCGCTAGTAAAAGTGGACGAGCGCTATATCACGATGACGAGAACGCTATCCATGTAATGGTGTCTCTCTATACCTGGCGGATATCATCTTCAACATCATCATCATCAACATATCATCTTCGGGTGTATCATATTGTGCAAACGAGGAAGATATCCGCTATGTGTAGCCGCCTTTAAAATAAAATCTCATAAAGATGTTGGTTACGTAAATTGCTGAAAACGGGAACGCCAAACCCGTCATTGTGGAGAACTTTAGGAGAGGCCTAAGTCCAGCAGTGGACTTGATCGACTGATGGTGATGTGCTTTATGTATAATTATCACGTTTGTTTCAGCCCCTGTCCTACTACCACAGAACAATGTTCACGAGTCATACCATCCTGGAACTGCCTGATGGAATACCGGTTGAAGCGGAGTCTTTACTTACGCAGGTGATACATTTGTTAGCAAAATTAGAGTAGGTAACAGTATAAATCAACGACAACGGCGAATGAATTTCCCATACAAACGTAATATCAAAATTAAAAATTGTATTTTATCGCAATACACAACGAAAATATGCTCAAATTACAAATCATTTTGGTACTACGTTTGTCCATATTTGAAAAAATCATCCGTGACGCCGGAGCCTTAATTCCTCAGTATAGGTTTTATTTTGTTTAAACAGATAAGTAGTAGTTTGGTAGCCAAAAAGGGCAACGTAATAAATAAATAATAATGCCGGACAATCCACACAGCATCACCTAGCCCCAAGCTAAGCAGAGCTTGTGTTATAGATACTAGATTACTAATATACATAACACAATATTAATACATACATATAATATAGATATATTTTTTTATTATACTTATATAGAAAACGACCAGAACAACCTGAGCAATTATAACACCTGCAGATCGCACAAATATTTGTCCCGAGGCGGGAATCGAACCCGCAACCTCCGGCGTCATTCATTACAGGCGGACCTTCGCCCACCGCGCCACAGAGGTCGCCAAGTAATTTTATTTGTTATTAAATTTCTTATTGTTATCGCAAATCCATAATTGTTATTAATTTCCAGCTCCTAACCTACGACCCCTCGGAACGCCTCGGCAGCAGCGCAGAAGGAATTGAGGACATCAAACGACATCCATACTTCAAGAATATCGACTGGCAGCAAGTATATGACAGCTGGATCGTGCCTGATTGAACTATGTAATAGAATAGGATAGTTTGGAATACAAATACAAAAATGCATACACCAGAAAAATAACAAAATACATTACATAAGACAAGTACAATGGGCGGCATTATCGCTTAGAAGCGATCTTTTCCAGACAACCTTTGGGTGGAAAGAATAGTATGTATATTTGGGTAATTCATCCGTGTCGCTGGAGTCTAAACAATTTTTGCAGTGGGATGACGATCTGCGAAAGACTGCTGGCAGCTGGATGCGACAAGCTAAAGACAGGGCTATAAGTCGCTCATTAGGGGAGGCCTATGTCCAGCTGTGGACTAACATGGGCAGATGATGATTATATATGACAGATTGTAATAAAACCAATTGAATAACCATAATAATCATTGGATAGAACTACATAAAATAACTTGGATTTGTTCATGAGTCAGTAGAAGGGAAACGGGAGTGAAAAAGCGAATGATGGTTGTCAAAAGTATTATCTACAAATAAAATTAACACAACACATATTTTATAATCAATTTTAACTTACTTAAAGCCTATGGACATAATAATAAATAAATAAATACAAATATACACGGTATGTACTGATTTATAAGCATTTATTTGTATAAAAAATTTTGTTCTCATCAAGTTCGAAAAAAAAGTTGAAAACTATGGAAGAAAATTTGCCAGAATATTTTAAATTAACGCCTATTGTGTTAATCTCGTATTTATATTAAATAACTAATATTTTATGTAATATTTATTATAATATTATTTTATTTATTTTACGTTTACTATGTTTAGAGAAAAAATATAAAGATGTACAGGATTTTTTATGGAAATATAAATGTCACTTATTATTTGTATATTGTGTATGATCTAGTCTAAAAATATGTAGTCCTAAAATGTAACTTGTAGTATTATTTATTGATATTTAGATTTTAGTACAAAATTATGTATTTTACTATAAATTACTTTAAGAGATAGTATATAGCAGGTTATGATATTTTAGTAAAGTTAGTTTAAAATTAGAAGTCTATACGTTCAAATATCTTTTTGAAAAATACCAAAATAGAAAAGAATCTTGTAAAAATCAAAAGTCTTTATTCGAAAGTATTATCGTAAATTGTATTATTTCACCAAATAAGCGAATCATAATGATCTCGGTTTTTGTAGGAACTATTTTATTTGGCTAGCAAAATAGTACTTAATCAATTGTATTGGGTTGTATTTGTATCAATAAACGGTGCAAATATTTTCTGTTTTATTTATTATGCTATTTTTCAAGGCCTGCCTGCCGTGTGGTGCCGGCATAGAGTTTCACCACCCCAACTCTTCCCGTGGGAGTCGTAAGAGGCGACTAACACACAGCGGGGGGCGGGCAGCAGCGCCCTCTGCAGAACTACTCCACCGAACTGCGATCCCAAACCCGCATGCCCAGCGTGGGGATTATGGGCAAAAAAAAAACCCCAATTTATGAATAAAGCCATCTGTAGTGCTCAGTAGGGGAGGCCTATGTCCAACAGTGGACTGTTATAGGCTGGTGATGTGATGTGGTGTGCGTTCGCCCAGCAAAAAGTATCGTCTTTTCAAGAATCGAATGATGCAGATAATTTGTGCCCTATGTCGTGTAAATGTGCCCAAAATTTTAAATTTGTGCCCCCAAGGGCTGCAGAGTTATTTAGGAAAATCTGATTTTGCTGCACGAACGTTCGCCCAGCAAAACTTTTTTTAAAAAAAGGGTATAGCTGTATTTTAAATATGCAAAAAGATAGCTTAAATACTAGTGTAAATGTGCCGTAAAAGCAAAATTTGTGCCCCTAAAGGTTTTAGAGATATTTAGTTTTTTGCTGGGCGAACGTTTTGGTGATTTCTATATCTCGGAAACGGCTGAACGCACAGTCATAATTTTTTGTTCCTACAGATACGGTAAATTTGTGCCATTTGTGCCGTAATTTTCATTAACATGAGTAGCATGGTTCAGGAGCTATTATTGTTTTTCCTAGAAAACGGAAAAATGATCTGGCTCTCGAATGAACAAGACCATCGACTTCACGTTGGTGCCGATTGGTACCCATTATATATTCACACGATCCTGTAAAGTTTCACCGGCCTACTACTTATAATAGACGAGTTATTAACGATTTTGTCTTTTTTTTGAGGTTATTTTGAGTGAAATTACTGAGGATACGAAAACACTAGTTTCCTGTGAGCTGGCTTATTACATGCTTCTACAATAATTTGAGCCCTATTTTAAGAATACGTATGCAAAAAATCATCTTTGTATACCTAATACTTTAGACAATAATGATAAAATACCATTCGAAGTATTTTTGGTAGATAACCAGACCAAATTCGAATGAACATTAAAAAGCGGCCGTCCGATACTACAAGCTATCCTTCTTAAATCGTCATGATAATATTTAGTGTTTAGAGAACGTTGCGTACAAAAGTGGAATTGTCATTTTAAAAATATACTTTTGATGATGAATGATGAAAAATGATGAATATAATATGATGAAAATGCTCTTTTCAATAAATAATTAAGTAGGTACCTACTTAGTAAGTACCTATACGTAGGCATACCTGTACCTACATATGTTTTTTATCTGATAATCCTAAAGAGTATCCCCTGTAAGAAAACAATCCACGGCTCTTTTGCGAATAAATAATTAGTAGGCTGGTTTGTTTGTTTGCTAAATCATAACGAGCCAACCTTTTCATAGGTACCAATATTATAATGGTAGGTAAGTATTTGCCAACACGCTCTACAAATTGATAAGTAAATACAATATTCAACTCGGAGTGACCGACGACCGTTGTGTGTGCTCTTCGAATGCACACACACACACATCCTTATCGCACGCACCCATAAGTAATTTGTTTTTGAGTCTGCCTGCCTCTCGGGTTATTGTAATTTACAATAGCATATTCATTGTTATTTGTCGATAAAAAATAAATCAATGTAAAAAAAGAACAATACTGTTTTGTTATCTTCGTTTATTACTTACCTTCTAAAAAAAAACAAATACCTATACTGTCAACGGCACATCAAGCTAGATCAGATGTCAAGTTGTACCTATAGGTATATGGTGTTAAATCATTCATTCATTATTATCTCAACAGGTCACTGATGTGCCGTTGTCTCCGGACAATTTATTTTTAGTAATACCTACATTACAAATTATAGTGTACTAGATGCAACCCGCAGCTTTGCCCGCGAACCAGTTTTTTTCGTATAAATTTCAGAAATTTATTGCACACCCCCTAGGGGTTGTGTAAAAATACCTACATGTTTAATTATTCAGTCCATAGTTCATTTATACCGAGTTTTGAGTGAATCGAATCAAGTAAAAATTATTTTCCATACAACCCTTACCACCATATTTAACCCCCTCAGAGGTTGAAATTTCCAAATTTTAGCCTATTTTTTAATTTTTCCTACTCTAGGTCCTAAACTATCTACCTACCTACCTACGAAATTTCATTTAAATCACTTAAGTAGTCACAAAGATTACCTAGGTACTTATAACGAACATTCACACAGACTTTCCCATTTATTATAATAGTAAGATTATTACAAACAAAATAATTCACATTTTATTTCATGTAAAATATTTTTCGTGACATAAATATTATTTTCTACTTAACAATTCTGTACGCATCTGTACTACTTAAATTTCATTACAACGCCACCAAGTAAGGAAGGATAGCTTGTAGTATCGTACGGCCGCTTTTTAATGTTCATTCGAATTTGGTCTGGTTATCTACCAAAAATACTTCGAATGGTATTTTACCATTATTGTCTAAAGTATTGGGTATACAAAGATGATTTTTTGCATACGTATTCTTAAAATAGGGCTCAAATTATTGTAGAAGCATGTAATAAGCCAGCTCACAGGAAACTAGTGTTTTCGTATCCTAAGTAATTTCACTCAAAATAACCTCAAAAAAAAGACAAAATCGTTAATAACTCGTCTATTATAAGTAGTAGGCCGGTGAAACTTTACAGGATCGTGTGAATATATAATGGGTACCAGTCGGCACCAACGTGAAGTCGATGGTCTTGTTCATTCGAGAGCCAGAGCATTTTTCCGTTTTCTAGGAAAAACAATAATAGCTCCTGAACCATGCTGCTCATGTTAATGAAAATTACGGCACAAATGGCACAAATTTACCGTATCTGTAGGAACAAAAAATTATGACTGTGCGTTCAGCCGTTTCCGAGATATAGAAATCACCAAAACGTTCGCCCAGCAAAAAACTAAATATCTCTAAAACCTTTAGGGGCACAAATTTTGCTTTTACGGCACATTTACACTAGTATTTAAGCTATCTTTTTGCATATTTAAAATACAGCTATACCCTTTTTTTAAAAAAAGTTTTGCTGGGCGAACGTTCGTGCAGCAAAATCAGATTTTCCTAAATAACTCTGCAGCCCTTGGGGGCACAAATTTAAAATTTTGGGCACATTTACACGACATAGGGCACAAATTATCTGCATCATTCGATTCTTGAAAAGACGATACTTTTTGCTGGGCGAACGCACACTGTGATGTGTGTGTGCAATTTTTCAAGGTTCAAATCAAAGTACTTATATGAATAACTGAATACGGATGGACTATCCATTATTCCAAATGTTTGTTTGTTACCTGATGAATGGGTCTAAATTGAAATAAGCAAGAGATGGTATCTCGAGAAAGGATCATTCTTATCCCAGAAAGTATGTATCACTACATAGTATAAAGGTGCTTATCGCTGTCCCTCTGTTCGTCCCGATTTATGCTTAGATCTTTAAAACTACGCTACGGATTTTGATGCGGTATTTTAATAGATAGTGATTCAAGAGGAAGGTCTTTGTACCAGCATTGCACCCGTGCGAAGCCGGAGCTGGTTGCTAGTTAAGTATATCAGTCATCTAGTACCATTACACAAGTTGTGCTTAGCTTAGGGTTAGATGATGCTGTGTGGATTACATCATCATCATCAACATCAACAGCCCGTGATAGTCCACTGCTGGACATAGGCCTCCCCTAATGAGCGCCATAGAATGCATTACTCATCATTTGGGGGTTATTGCCCATAATCCCCACGCTGGGCATGCGGGTTGGGGATCGCAGTTCGGTGGAGTTGTTCTGCAGAGGGTGCTGCTGCCCACCCCCCGGTGTTTTCCCTTAGTCGCCTCTTACGACACCCACGGGAAGAGTTGGGGTGGTGAAATTCTATGCCGGCACCACACGGCTGTGTGGATTGTCCAGTTTTATTAAGTTATTTATAAGTATAATAGTTGCTTATCTAGATAGATTTCGCTAACTGCAATTGAATCACTGAAATCACAAAGTTTCATTAAACTTTTGTACGAAAATTTAACATTTTAGCCTCTAAAACAAGGTACATACCTCTCCATTACCCACTCGAGAGTCCGATATCTATAAAGGGTGTTAGTGTGAACAGTCTTGTCACCTAAACTACGTATGTTCAACCCTAAAATAACATGATACCTACGGGTTATTAGTAAGAGAGTAAAAGTAAACGACTATTAGTAATGAAAAAGTTCGAAACCCTCGGATTAACCCATTCGACAGATCTGGTTATAGTATAGGTATATCTTTGGGTTTAGTATAATCCTACTAAGTGAATCAAAGTTCTTTATAATAATCTGTTTCTAATAACTAATGTTAGGTAAGTACTTAGTTTAGGCTGTCATTTACATAATACTAAAAGCTCTTATGTTTTTTATGTTTAATTATTCTACAGATTCAGTTTATTCTATGTATGCTACTGCAAAATTTAGCTAAAGCATAGTGTGGCTATCAAATATAAGAAACTACGCGTCACTTCAAAAGAAATGCTCTTTCGTCTGTTTACTAAAGAAGTCACGTATTCTCTGTTGACGGAAGTGAGGACGGGATTGGTTTCTATTGTATAAATACGGATATTTTGAAGTCATGCTTTGAGAGTCATCGTTGATTTAAAAACATCGGATTACGTAGAGTAGATATTACTAAATACTATGAAAGCACATCAAAATTTTAGTTTTCTAATACAAATAGTAAGTTTACGAGTAGGTATTTATGTATTCTCTGGTCTGGGGTATGGTGCATTTTTCCGCCATCTAGCGTCAAGTAGCTAAAACTTTAATAATTTATCAACTTTATTCCCTGTTAGCTGGTATTTTATTGTTGTTATAGTAAATAGGTAAAAATTGGACTTTTTTAAATCATTTAACATAACATAAGAATTGTTTTGTTTTTGACATTATAGAATTAGAATAGAATAGACGCAAAACTTTCGAGGTATCTATTCTATTTAAGTTACCGCTAGAGGGCAGAAAGTGCTTTCTAAATTTGGACTTCAAAGTATTTTTGTGTACTTTATTTATAATTAAGAATCAACCGTCCAGGTAAGGCATCGTAACTTTTCAAGTAAGTTCCTACCTACCTATTTAAACATCTCATTGTGGGAATAAAGCCAGGCGTTTGCTCATAACGACGGAATGGCAATAGAGTAACTAGTCCTAGCAGAAAAAATAAATCTGGTCCATGCTTTAGGTAACCTAGGTCATGTCGTATTATGAAGTAAAAGAGACCGCATTTTACACAAAACAATGAAACTTTTTCCAGGCTCGCTATTACGTCAGTCAATGATTTTATTCAACATTCAGCCGCACAGCCTTTCGGCCTCACATTCCTCCCGAGGCCATTTCTTTGAGGTGATCAACTCGTAAGTATGTAGGTAGCTTATTTGACGCTAATCTATACGTTATGCACCTAAGAATAACGACCACTTTGCCTACAAATAAATTCGAATTCGAATGCAAGAAATATTTCGTAGCAGATCGAGAGGATCCCAATCACATCACAACCCATTGGAAGATATACAATTTTACTGCAATTAAATTTAAATCTTAATGAGTATAGAAATAAGACAGAAAGTTAACTGGCTAGATGAAATACATGTGTAGCTATAATCCAGTTTTACAGGTATGCATGCCAGTAACACCTTATTTACGACTTTTGAGGGCTATCTAAACTTGTTTGTGCTATAATACCTACTTGATCTCAGGTGAACGCAAGAATATGCGGTGTTTCTAGCTCAGTTGAAATTTTGCTACATCTAGCTATTTTCTGGTTTTTGTCGCAAAAGGTTTATGTTTGGATTGGTTGTCAAAATTAATTTGCTGATACCTCTTAACTCAACCATACCGTGAGTTTGTTTTCTCGACAGAATGGACAGAATCATCGGGACTTTGTGACCTTCTCTTGTTTCATAATAAAATTCAAACATAAAAAGAACTACCATGGACCAAGCTACCTACGTCTTTAATCAACTTATCCATTCAATTAAATAGCTGTACTGCTAAGTAATGCCAGTAGGCATTACTTTTGGAATAATTGTAGTACCTTCTAAACCAATGGAAAATGGATACTTAGTTACTGTCTGTCTATGCATACCAACCTACGTCGATAATATCTTTGACTATAAAAAAACTGTCTACAGTTTTATATCTTCTAATCAGAATCACACAATGGGTACGGTACTGCCGAGTATACACCAAGTGAACCGAGTGAGCGGATTAAAGAAGAGCACAGTTTATAATATTCCCGCGCCATGTCACGCTACATAGTATGCTAAAGCTGGCAACACAACCAAGCTGGAGATTGGCTGGCAAAGCGAAGGCGAAGAAAGAAAAACGAGACAAGCTCAAGCAGTCTTTTGCTTGCGCGTCGATTCTGCGCATGTTGCGTGCGCGTTGAAGTGAATGTTTTCGAAAATAGAACGCTTTTTATGAAATAAATACCAGTGACTGTTCTAAACTAGAAGTTTTTAACGAAAACTGTTGTTAGACAAGTGATTTTTTTTAGTTTTGTGTGAAGAATTTGTTGGAATTTTCTAAACAGGTTTGTGTTGAAATTTTGTAATAGTTTAGCGAATTTAAATGAATTTTACTTAGAAATCTCGTTAGAAAGGTTACAATCTACGGCGTAGAGGTTATCGGAATGTGTTAACAACTGCCTAAATCTGTCTACCTACGAAAACAGTCGTTTCGTTCTAAAATAGCAGGTACCTAGGTACCTACCAACCTAGGTACCTACGTAACGTACGTACGTTTCATTCATTAATCATTATCCTACGAGCAGATCAATGAATACCTACCTACTACCTAGATTGTATGAAAGTTATAAGTAGGTAGTAGGTACTTAGGTAGGTACCAGTAGTTAAGCTAGTCTAGTAAGGTACATAGCAAAATAAAAAATTGTAGGTAAGTAGATAGACACTAGACCACTTTAATCTGCTGTTAAGTAGGTATTTTGTTTGTTACTACTTTTATTATTCTAGGTACCTTATATAATATGCTTGTTTGTAGGTCTACCTGTTCGCACGCAAATAAAAAACAATTATTTCAGTCTTAAATTAATTATCGTTTCAACATCGACATAGGCCTCCCCTAATGAGCGCCATAGATGGCATCATTATTTTGGGGTTATTGCCCATAATCCCCACGCTGGGCATGCGGGTTGGGGATCGCAGTTCGCTGTAGTTGTTCTGCAGAAGGCGCTGCTGCCCGCCCCCCGCTGTGTTTCCCTTAGTCGCCTCTTACGACACCCACGGGAAGAGTTGGGGTGGTGAAATTCTTTGCCAGCACCACACGGCAAATCGTTTCTTATTGATGCGATATTAAACGAATGCTAAGCCACGTTTTGTCGTGCAGATAAATAACGTGCAATGATACTGAGGCTGAATCATCGAAACGGCTTCGATATTTATCAGAAAACACGTTCTATTCTCGTTGTATGTACATTACATACATACCCTGGGCAGTAAATATTCAGGTCGTTAAAATTTTAAAAGATCTTTATGAATGAGCATAACTTTTAAGAGTATACCTAAATGCTGTGTACATTTTTCCAGACAATATTAAATACGTTTTTAAGCTTTATGTGTTTTCAAACTTATAAAAATAAACGTTGTTTATCGTATTTATTTATTTTTGCGACCTCTGTGACGCGCTAGGGTAAGGTTCGCGCGGTTCTTAGTTCGATTGCCGCCTCGGGACAAATGTTTGTACAAGATACTTGTTGGTATGGGTGTTCTAGTAGTTTTCTATGTATAATAAAAAAATGTGTATCTATGTAATTATTGTATTAAGTATATCAGTCATCTAGTACCATAACACCAAGCTCAGCTAATCTTAGGCTAGAAGATGTGTGGATTATCCAGCATTATTTATTTATTTATTTCAAATGATCTTTCTGCACTAAGTCTATAATATTATTAACGACGAGTGAAGAGACAGGTGGTCCTAAGTCTTAAGTGAAGCTGTGGACAGATCCTAGAGTATTATAATAAGTATCTTTTATCCAAGTACCAACTTAATGAACGGCAGATGGCGACCTCACTGGAGGCCATTATAACTGCAACTGCAGAGCTATCAAATAATTACATCTTGAAGACTTGCGCGGCTCTTTCCAGTTATAGCTGAACATAATTTGAATCTACTTACCTTCTTTTAAAATAAACGTTTTATTTATTTATTTCTACTTACGGGTTTGCTCATACGAAGTACTCTAAGATAAAAACACAAACTTAATGTTGATATCACTAAGCGAAAATTATCAAAATTAATTTTATGTCTTGAAGTTCGGCCAATGTTTTTTTTAAATAAAGTATCTATGGAAGAAACCTTCTTTGAACCTTCGAGTTATAGTTTTTATTTTCGAACTGTGCATCTCAACCTAAATAATTATCAAATTCTAAACTTTTCCGACGTAACCAAATTAAAATTTGCAACTTTCGCATAGTTAGCATAATGCTAAGCGCTGGCTTTCTTCTTACATAACCGAACGTTCTACGTAAATTCCTTACATGGTCTATCCACGCCATTATTTGCTTACTGTCCGCAATGATGAATGACAGATGGATTGACTAACTTGGATTACACAAAAAAATATTGAAAACCTAACTTTGCAACTCTACATATTCATTTTGATTGAGGTTACAATCGCCTCTAGCGAATTTTCCAAAAGAATCTTTCCTAGTTGATTCATGTCGTTCTTGTTTTTTTTTTTTGCTAAAGGATTAGGGATAGGTATCCCTATAAGAGAATGGTTATCGTAGCGTCACCACATTCTAGTTCAAAAGTCACTGAGCGTGTTTTACTTAATTCAGGGGAATTGATGAAACAGTCAGGTGCTCAAATAGTTAATAAGCCATTTTCTATTCTCTCCCAACAATCTTAAACGTTGAATAAACCAATACATTATAATTTACAATTAACACCTGCAGCTAATTGTGGTTCCCATGCAATTTTCATGAATGAAGCGAAATCGCAGCAAAAACACAGCTTTAGCAGGTGTAGTGTTAAAGATTTTGCTATCAACAGCATTCTACTTTTATAGTTTGTAGTAAAAGTTAAGATGATTTATATAATTATTTATAAACAATTTCCCAAAAAAGAAATCTCAACGAAAAAAGGGACGGGCACCTCATAAAGGTACATACGTATACGGTACATCGAAGTTTTATTAAATAATATCGATTAGATAGAATTATAATACAACTAAACAGACAGGATTTTCAAAACGTGTTCAAGAAGTTCGTATACAAGTACAACTAGTACTTGTAAAAGTCACACTTACCGTCTTAAGATTTTCTCAAGCAACAAAAAACTCTGTTCTTTTAATTAGCCTATTTCGTGTTAATTTATCTTACGTAGCTTCTATCACTTGCGAAACGCAAATCGTAAATCTAGTAGGCTCCATCACGTAGAAGATTAAAATACAAGGCGCGTGAGAGAACGCGTAATTTCACATACCAATTGCGATGTCGTAAAGTATATTCCCTACGATAGAATCTTACGATACAGTATTTTATTGTGAATCACAATTTGTTGTGAATTTCAAAGTTGTGTTGAATTAAAGTCATATCTGCAAGTTTCCATAGCTTCATAAAAATATTGAATAGAACAAAATCCAAAAAGGTACTTTGCTTCACTGAATTCTGTTAAAAAACCCTCTTGGGTAAAAATTACTTATCTGAAAAATTGTAAAATGCAAAAACGAGTTCTACTGTATTTTAAGTAGAAAAGAATCCATCACGGTCAGACTTCATTCGTTGCTCTTTATAGATTTAACTAGCGGTCCGCCCCGGCTTCGCACGGGTACTAAACAAAAATTTCAGAAATTATACACAATAACACGTTGGGTTTCACAGTTTCCATACGAAACTTTTCATGCGGATCCCTAATTTTTTTTGAAAGTATTTTATAGCCTTTGTTCGGTGAATTTAGGATTCTAATGAGGAAATAATTTTTCAGATCTGTCCAGTAGTTTCTGAGCCTATTCAATTCAAGCAAACAAACAAACAAACAATCAAATCTTTCCCCTCTCTAGTATAGATATTAGTGTAGATAAGGGAATTAGATCACTACTCGACAGTTTCTAAAATTGGTCTCTGTCGTCAACTGGTCACTTTTGCTATACGTCAATTTCCTGAAAATCGCTGATTCGTCAGTATTCTGAATTCGTCACTTGGGTTATGTGATCAGTATATTTATCTCGTCAGTTTTCGCATTTTGACTAAGTGTACAGTTACGAACAAAACTGTTTTGGATCGTAGTCCAAAAAAAAAGAAATGAAAATTAAGTATTTATTTGAAACGACAAAAAATATAAAATAAACTAAAACTATTATATAACTATAAATATAATAAACTAAAACTATTATATACTATTATTTAACTATATCTTTATCATTATTATATTTTTTCTTGAGAATCAATAGGTAGTAAGTGTTTTGATTAAAAACTTTCTTAAAAAAAGGTTTTATTTTAATGCGTTATATAATAAAAATTATAAGTGTTAATAATAAAGAAGTTTTTCGTATGATTGTACTACAGCTGACCAATCTGAGAAAGAAGCTAAATGCGAAAACTGACGAGATAAATATACTGATTACATAACCCAAGTGACGAATTCAGAATACTGACGAATCAGCGATTTTCAGGAAATTGACGTATAGCAAAAGTGACCAGTTGACGACAGAGACCAATTTTAGAAACTGTCGTCGAGTAGTGATCTAATTCAGATAAGGTATAAGGGCGTTTTTCAAAAAAGATGTACAACGTGACGAACCGGAACCGATTTTGTGTTACACGAAATTTGCTTTAATTTCTTATTTTAAATGATAGAACATAATCTTAATTAACTAAAAATAAAAAAAATACAAAAATTCTTGAAATAATAAAGCAATAATTCAACTTTTAATGGGAGAGTTCACGCAAATTTGCTCCGGTTCGTCACAAAGGAAAAAAACCAAATTAGGTAAAAAAAGGATTAGTTACGTAATTTTTATTTATTATCTGTTAAGGAAACATATAAATCTTAGTAAATCAATGCTTAGAACCTATATAAATCACTTCAATCATCGTTCAATAATCTTTGTTCTTTCCAAATCGTCACAACAGGAACTTTCGACCCATGAAACTTTAACTTCCTAGGACTTCAAATGAGATCAATACTAAGAGTATAGTAATATTATAAATAGAACATTAAGATTCATTTAAATCTACGTAAATGTCATCAAATAACTAAACATTTTTTAAACAGAATTAGTTTTTGTCTCGTTGACAATACGGGACAGTGACTATCAGGAATTGTTAGTGACTATCTGGAAAAAATAAAGCTTTGTTCACATCTTACAGTAATATTTGGTTGAACATTATTATTTAAAATCTTTAAGTAATAACTTTAAGCTAAAATCTTTTTCGTTCTTTATCTTCTTCTGTTAAGTCATTAATCCTTTTTCGGTTCTTTTTAAGTCGCTCCAACTGCTTCTTCCGCTGCTCTTCATATTTTTCGGGGTTTTGTTTTAGTTTCTCCCGGTACCGCTTAGCTCTTTCTGCTGCCGTAAGTCCCATGTTCGCTGAAATGTACCAGGTGTTAATGATATTCTCTAGATGGATTCTCTCATAGATGGATTTTTGGAACGGAGTAAGGGCCGCTATCCTTACCGTTGCAGCTAGGGGAAAACGTTCTAAGGAGACCGTAATGTAATATTGACTTGAATTCAAAATTTTTCATAAAAATGTATACAGTCACCGGGAAATTCAGGAGTTTTCCTAAAATCTTTGTTTGATGCCAATCAATTTCGTTAAAAACACTATCGGACAGAGGTTAGCGGCCCTCACTGACTCATTATAGAAATCTACCCTGCATAAAATCCCAATCAAATATATTCCTACCTACTATTATGTCAAAAAATAATACGTAAGTAGTCAAATCGTTATTAAATGTTAAACTAGGACTCCTAAAAAAAAATCCATCTGACTGCGTCTGTTTGTTAATAACCAACTTTATATAGTAAAACTAGAGGGTATATGTGCCCGAGCTGCAAGCAGCTCGGGGGTTGTGCTTCGCCTTAGGCGGCCTTATCGTCGTAGGAGTTGTAACTTTTCATAACCTAAAACGTCTTTGATTTGATGGAAATCGATATCCATGTGTAAAATCTGCGATAGTAAACTGTCAGCCATCTTTGATTTTAAAATGGACATCTTTTTCGTAATCTACGTGTTTGATTTAGTCGAAAACAATACCCATATTATGTGGGTGTTTGGTCACACAGCAAGGCTCGCTTCGCTCGCCTTGCAGTGTGACAGTTGTCGAATTGCGGTTCGCTTCGCTCACCGCAATCCGAACCTCCTCATGGGGAGTCGTGGGGGTCACAGCACGGCTCGCTTCGCTCGCCGTGCTGTTCCCCTTAGTCGCATTGCAGCTCGCTTCGCTCGCCGCAATGCTCCCCGCCTGCTAGAAGAGGGGAGTCACAGCACGGCTCGCTTCGCTCGCCATGCTGTTCCTCTTAGTCGCATTGCAGCTCGCTTCGCTCGCCGCAATGCTCCATCCACTTGCTGGGAGTGGGGGTTCGTGGGGGTCACAGCACGGCTCGCTTCGCTCGCCGTGCTGTTCCCCTTGGTCGCATTGCAGCTCGCTTCGCTCGCCGCAATGCTCCCCGCCTGCTGGGAGAGATTGGTCATGAGGGGTCACAGCACGGCTCGCTTCGCTCGCCGTGCTGTTCCCCTTAGTCGCATTGCAGCTCGCTTCGCTCGCCGCAATGCTCCCCGCCTACTGGAACAGAGTGGTCGTGGGGGTCACAGCACGGCTCGCTTCGCTCGCCGTGCTGTTCCCCTTGGTCGCATTGCAGCTCGCTTCGCTCGCCGCAATGCTCCATCCGCTTGCTGGGGGGGTCATGAGGGGGTCGTGGGGGTCACAGCACGGCTCGCTTCTCTCGCCTTGCTGTTCCCCTTAGTCGCATTGCAGCTCGCTTCGCTCGCCGCAATGCTCCCCCGCCTCCTGGGAGAGGGGGTTTTTGGGGGGTCGTAGGGGGTCATGGGGGGTCACAGCACAGCTCGCTTCGCTCGCCGTGCTGTTCCCCGTAGTCACATTGCAGCTCGCTTCGCTCGCCGCAATGCTCCACCCGAAAAAAAAGGTCAAAATTTGGCCAATTTTCGGTTTTTTATAAAAAAATGGGGTCTGGGGGGTCAGGGGGTTCAAAATTTTTTTGGCGTTCAAAACGACTTTTTCTCCTCTACATGACTGTGAAAAAATTTTTCTTCTAGGTCGACCCGTTTGGGAGATACAAAAAGGGGGGGTGAAAATGGGCATGGAGGGGGGGGTGTTTTTTTTAATTTTTCAACACGAGAAGGAACCCTCTATACGGTGCTGCAATCAATTTTTTTCTATTTCGACTCTTTTCGGTAGCAACTTCAAAAGGGGGGGTCAGGGGGCAAAGGGGGGTGGGAATTTTTACCTGCCTTAAAACCATTTGACCCCCTCTATACAACCCCACAAAAAAGAACATTCAGTATGGCTCTGTTCGGGAGCCCCCCTAAAGGGGGGGGAGAAGGGGGGGCAAATTTGGAAAAGTCGGAATTTTCCCTAGGTCCCCCCGACACCTAGTATATGATTCTGTAAAAAAAACCATACCTCCCCCTCCACCATCAAGGAGAACAATTATGTCAGTCAGTGAGTGGTTTTTAAGCTTTATATAATATAATAACTAAACACTCCAAACAAAATTGGTTATTACCACAAATTATAAACCAATACTGCTGGATATATTTTGTTTACTTAATTTTTTATTAAATTCCTCATATGTAACCACAGCTTTATAGTTCCGGTGCGTCACGAATTGATTCCGGCTGTACAATACGTGACGAACCGGAGGTGACGTTTTCATAACATTAATACTTGTAAAGATAGTCTAAGCTTGTGTATTTGTTTTGTGACTACTTTCGACGTGTAAATTAAATAAAAATAAACAATACTTTGATTATATCACGTCAAATAACTCAATAAATTACTACATACCTCTTAAAATCCTGTAACAATCTGGAACTCCAATTCCACCACCACTGAAACGCGTGCACTTTCGTCACAGTTTTTGTTTGACACTGATGTTTTACAAAGATGGCGTTCGTACCAAAGACAAAATAAATGTTGCCAGAAGTGAAAAACTACCATATTCTACAGTAAAAGTGCATTGAAGTATTGAATTTTTGCTGTGACTATTGCCGGAATTCCGGTTTTGTCATATTCATGGGACAGCAAAAAATATAGTATTTTATTTTATTTGAGACCAAATTCATGATTCTGCGCTCTAAATTGTATTTATAAATTCATCATACGTCGACACAACTTAAAAAAGTGAGGCTATCTAGTTTTTCTATTCTTACTCGAGAGTTTAAAGTTTCATACTTGCAGTTGGGACATGACTTTTTCACGCGTTTTTTGTATTTATTTTTAAGATTTTGGAATATTCAGCCATAGGGCTGTATTATATAGTAAATTATGGAACTCAAATATGTATCTATCAATTAATTATGCAATTCAAATACATATAGTGCATAAAAAATATATAAAATAATGCTAAAGTCTTGGACACAGTCAATTCTCAAAGGTACATCTCTTTTGAAAAACGCCCATAAACAGCACTGGATCGGCCGGGATATCTGCCGATACCAGTATTTTGTATTGCCTTTCAACTAATTTGGTATCTTATTAAAGACTAGCTGTACCCGCGACTTCGTCCGCGATTGCCATACATTTGTTTCCATTACAGTTTTTCTACTATTAAATAAAAACAAAACTTCAATGTGCTGTATTTGTCTTGTTACACTTTTAATGTAGGTATTTACATAAATATAATTTAGGTAAATAGAAAATTTTTATAAAAGAACTGTATGGATAGGATAGGAATAAAAATCTAAATCAAATATTGATCTACGTGGGACAGTACCTATACTGTGCCGCAGTTATCTTCATCCCCTTCTTTCCCGTGGTTCACCTATTTTGTCCACCTGGTGGACCACGGGTAAACATATTCTTCCGTGGTCCACCAGGTGAACTAAGGTGAACCATAGGAAATTATTATTTAACCGTGGTCCACCATTGAGCACACAATCTTTTTGGTCTTTCGTTGACGTGCTTCACTGTAATTGAATCTTTTCAAGTGCACCTCTTTTTCAAGAACTTACAACGTATTGTTTCTTTATCGTTTGACAATTAATCTTTGAGTATTTCCTGACCATCTAACATGAAATAGTGCTCCGTCCCTGATCGCTTGTGAGTAAAATTAAATCTTATTAAAATGGGAGATACGCAAGACGAAGAAATTACCAGAAAGGGGGGCTCTGTATTGGTGCATGATGTATATTTTTTCTACAGAGCAACATTCTGTACATGACTTATAATATAATGGAAGAAATGTGAAAACAATTTAATGTTTTTAAATGCTGTTATAATTTGAAAATAATTAAGTTAATTATTAAGTTATATTATAACTTATTGAAAAAACATACCTACCATAGTACTCGTGATTTTTAGGATACAGTCATACTTGATTTGTTTGGAAATTACGCTTGATTTTTATAAATTATCGCAAAGTAGTAATAAACAAATAAAAAAATAGTTATTTTAAATAAAATTTTACAAAACATTTAATAATTCAAACCAACTTAACAACACAAATAACAAACAATAAAATAGAAAAAGCAATCAATGACAGAAATATTACATAAAGCATTTGATGACCGGGTGGACTACTGGACAGTATAGTTTAGAATTTGGACACGTCAGATGAGTAGCTTGCCGTGTGGTGACGGCATAGAATTTCACCACCCGAACTCTTCCCGTGGGTGTCGTAAGAGGCGAATAAGGGAAACACACCGGGGGGTGGGCAGCAGCGCCCTCTGCAGAACAACCACCGTACTGCGATCCCCAACCCGCATGCCCAGCGTGGGGATTATGGGCAATAACCCTCAAATGATGAATAATGCCATCTATGGCACTTATTTGGGGAGGCCTAGAGGTCCAGCAGTGGACTATTATAGGCTGATGATGAAGATGAGTATAGCTCGCCCACAGGCACCGCGCGACATCACTGCAGCCGCCGCCGCCGTCTCCTCTCCTGTCTTGCTGGGGAGCGAAAGATGTTATAAAGCATAATTGGAAAATATGTAGGTACCTATTTTTTATAGATAGTCTGCTCTCAGCTTTCTTTGCTTGACTTGACTTTTTTAAGCCCCCATGAGCCTTCTTAACTTTAACTTTCAAAGCCGCAGACGTTTTCCTCCTGCCCCCGTGTAACGGGGCAGTTAATGAAGCAGGGCAGTAAATGCGTTATGGAAAAAATATTTACTTGCTCTTATTTACGGTTTTGGTTTCGAGACGTTCGACTGGGGCATCTTTTCTACTGAACTAATCACATCATTATGCCTCTGGTATCGTCACATAATCACACGATACGTTTGAGTATTCTTCCAGCAGCGGAAATCTAAAGATAAAGATGGAGAGCTGCGTGCGTCTCAAGTCGGTGCGGTGAGAGCAGCGCACGCAATATCTAAGTATTTTTGATCTAAAGGTTCTAATTGAAAATAGATCATAGATTAAGAACTTACTTGTAGAACACCCAAAAATCTAAATCAATATTTCCTTTAGACCTTACAGGACTTTTGGACACATCACCCAGTGTCAGTGTCCATACATATTTTACTGCAAAAAATAAAAACCTGATTAGTTTAGTTTCTTTTTTGTGGTTCCGTTCAAATAGAGACAGGACAGAATGAGGTTTCCTTCGATGAAAGAAACTACAAATGACCAGGGACTCGCGTCAAGTGTCTAATTTTAAACCATCATAATATAAAGCTGAGTTTTTTAGATCTACTAAGGGAGAAGCGTGGAACCCCGTGGAACCGTGAGAGTTATCGAAAAGTAAGGAGTTATGTGCTAAATGTTCGACGACATAAGCTTAAAATTGTTGGTACCTACACCTTGCATATTATCTCTCAGTGCAACTGTAGTTTCTTTGATCTAAGGATTTTAAGTAACATTTGAACATGTTTATGAAGATTGAATGGATCATACTTACATTTTACTTCGCCTGAAAAGTTAATAGGTAGTACCTAAGTAATAAGTTCTACCTATTAGGTACCTATTCAGGTGAAGTAGGGTGCAAAATTAAAGAAAAAAAATACATCATAGAGCGGTACTTACCTGTAGGATAATATGCACAACACATCCAACCATTATGCCCTTCCGTAACGTTCTTGGGAGAATATTTTACAATTTATAATTATATAACAGGAGTTATATAATTATAAATTGTATATTATTCTGCCAGTTTTTATGTCTTCATTGATCAAAAAACAGAAAATAGATTGTCACTTTGACTCGTTGTCGTGGAGAAAAAGGCAAAATGTCACGCCATCGAGAAAAAAAGTCCTGTCTTTTAACTCTTTGGACTCCTAGTCGAAGCGCAAGTGTGAAGGTCAGGATTTAGTCTAACCGGACCCTCGGTAAAAATAAAACCTATATAAAACATAAAATACAATAATATGTATGGTTAAATGTATGTCCGTACTCGTAGCATGAACTCAAATCGTGTCAAGCTTCATTCGAATACGTACCGCTTAGTTTCGGTGTGATGCGCGGTCAAGAAAGTTTACTTTTGCTCTCCCACGGGAACCTTACTGAGTTCCAGGATAAAATATATTATATGTCCTCCCCCATAGTATGGACTCAGATTGTGCCAAGTTTCAATCGAATGCATTCAGTAGTTTCGGCATGATGCTAGGTTAAAGAATTTTGCTTTCATCCCCTCTCCCAGGGGAACCTTACTGAATTTCAGGATAAAAATGTATCCTATGTTCTTCCTTGTAGAATGACCTCAAATCACGCCAAGTTTGATTCGAATGCATCCAGCAGTTTCGGCGTAATGCAAGTATAAATAATTTTCCTTTCATCCCCTCTCCCAGGGGAACCTCACTGAATTCCAGGATAAAAAGTATCCTATGTCCTTCCTCGTAGTATGAACTCAAATCGCACCAAGTTTCATTCGAATACATCAAGCAGTTTCGGCGTGATGCGCGTTTAAGAAACAGACAGACAGACAGACAGGCAGACATGAATGAAAAAAAATACAGTTTTGTCTTCAGTATCGATAAAAGACTGCTCTCCAATAAAAATTTTCAAAATATCTTCAATGTAGGTACGGAATGTACAGAATTGGTCCTGTTACAGTTTTATTATAAGTTTAACTTTTTTATTTATGAACCGATTTACTTGAAACAAACACTTAATGTTAGTTGAAGCTTACCATAACATATTTTTGAAAACCCCATCTAAATCGGATAAGCCGTTTCTGAGATTAGCGCGCACAAACGCACAGACAAACAGATAAACAGACAAACAGATAATCAGACAAACAGACAAAAATTCTAAAAATCATTGTTTTGGGTCCTATTAGCGTTAATAGAGGTCCCTATACTATTTTTTCTAAAATATCTTCCATGTACAGACAGGGTTCCGTTAGATTTTTATTATATGTATAGATTTTAGGGGCTATAATAACAACACTTTTCCGCGTTAATGCTGTGTGCTTGATGTGTTTGTAGTCTAAGTTATCTCGTCTGTTTGTGCACCAGTGGACGCGCAACTTTACCCTGCGAAGCGGGAAGGTTACTCTGAATCTTACTTTTCCATTCTACGCCATCTAATCACTAGTGGTGTAACCTGTAATCACTTTAATGAGTCTAATGCGCATTCTCCGGCTTTTTCTCTCAGGAAACACTTACGTGATGATTAACTTAAGATTAATTAAGATTCTGATGTGCGTTGGTGTAAAATCAAATGCGTAAAGTCAAGTATGAAATTTTAGCTTAATATTCATACTGACAACATTTTCTATATTCTATATAAAATTACTTTCTACGACAAAAGTGTTGAAGAAATTGTTTTTTGCTGATTTTATAGTTCTTTATAGGGATTTCGTTCAACAATACAAAAAATTCTCTGTAGAACGTGCCGGGCACACTATATGTTTAGAGAGAAAGGATGCCGTCGTTACTAAATATTTTTTTATTAAATTGCCTCTTTTAGTGCCTATGGAGCTGCATTTTGTTTATGTTCGGTCTGCTGTAGACCCGCACAGCTAGGTCTAATAATCACTCCGCTAAGGTTGGGCAGTGAACGGGTTAAGGCATTTCGTATCCTTGAGTCTTGAATATGCAGATTTGATTTCATTAAATCGCACCAGATCAAAAAAACAATGCAGACTGTTTCTACAGCTACTGTTTTATGTCCATTGTGGCTTCAAACGTTCACACAATGTACATTGGAGTCTATAGAGATGTGCCGGTATTTCCTGTAAAATTTCTAATTAAAATGGCCGGATAAAAGATAATATTAATTATTTAGTTATATTTATTTCGCTTAAACTTTTGAAAAAGGTAAAAAATATGTGTTGGGTACATGACGTCAGAAAAAAGCAATTAAAATTTTTCAACAATGACTAGGCCAACGCCTATAGCCGTAATTGTTGAAAGATAGTATGTTAGGAAACAATTTTAATATAATAATTGGCAGTCAAAATTGGCGGACTTACCGCTGAAGATCGATCTGTACCAAACAGTTGTATTTTACGTGCTAGTTAACGGATAACAAATGCTTGTACCAGAAATACAGAAATATAAATTATTGATAATAATAACCCATTTACATGTCAAAAGTTTAAATGTAGCATAATTAAACACATAGAATAATCAACAGAGCTTGTTAGTTTTAGCGTGATTGTGTATTGTATGTACCTACCTATGTACAATGTACCTAATGTATTAGTATTACATCATTACTCCAACATTAAAAAAACACGTAACGAGCGATGAAGCTTCTAAGGTAGGTAGGTGGGATTCATAGGCAGAGGCCTTCGTCGCTGTTTATCGAAATAAAAAAAATACCTATGTAGATTGTTATTCGACCTTATACTCCGAAGCCCTATTGTTGCTAACACACATGTTAAACAATGGTGCACTAGTACCGATTGAAGATGTTATGAGAACTACAATAAAACATAGTAGACATAAAGTAAATAGACAGTCACTGTCAGGTATTTAATAAATAACTAAATGGCACAGTTTAATGAATAGATAGGAACGGTTAACTGTGTAACGGTTAATGTATCTAAATCACATTAAACTTAGATTTAGATAGGCAAAACAAACATTGTATTAGACACATAAGTTATATATGAATGTACTAGTGGTTTCTTTTTCACTTCTTCCACTAG
Source organism: Eupithecia pulchellata (assembly GCA_963931895.1). Classification (NCBI taxonomy): domain Eukaryota; kingdom Metazoa; phylum Arthropoda; class Insecta; order Lepidoptera; family Geometridae; genus Eupithecia; species Eupithecia pulchellata. The sequence continues at coordinate 7,754,224 of OZ007543.1, forward strand.
TGAACAAAAAAAATTTAAGTGAAGAGAAATCAATAACGAAATATTTCTTTTTTATAATACCTAATTATCTGTATGAAATTTGACTTGTCTAAGTGCTTATTTTGTAAGCCTAAAGAAATAAAGTCATTGAATCTGAATCTGAATCTAACATGCGCAAATGGCTGCACTGCACATTGCACATATAACATTTCAAAAACTCGTATGGGCCTTGTGTACCTTAAAAAATCATTAAAAGTGACTTTTTTGAGCTATTGTACTATACCTGATGTAGGTAAGTAAGACAGGAGAAGGTATAGGTAGTTAATTTTAGAACGTAATTATTATCATTATCAGTCATCTAGTACCCTTAACAGAAGCTCTGCTTCGCTTGGGGCTAGATGATGCTGTGTGGATTGTCCAGCACTATTTATTTACTGTTCTACACTACACTGTATTTACGTAAATATTATTGTATAGGTAAATGGTGTAATATTCCGCTATTTTATTTATATGCGTAGGTATCGCAAGCAATTAGCTTTAATAAATTTAATGGATAAATATCCTCAACAACACGTCGAATCTATTTGCGTGTTTAATTATTGTAAATAAATATGCTAAATTAATATTTATGTATATTAAATTATCCTATTTATTACCGCTATAACGATCCAACGTAAAATAAAATTTGTAGTACCTAAGCAGTATCTATGTACCTACTTATATCTATACTAATATTATAAAGAGGAAAGATTTGATTGTTTGTTTGTTTGTGTGTTTGTTTGTTTGAATTGAATAGGCTCCGAAACTACTGGACCGATTTGAAAAATTCTTTCACCATTACAATCCTGAATTTTCCGTGATGAACATAGGCTATATAATATTTTCAAAAAAGTTAGGGATCCGCATGAAAAATTCAATAATTGAACCGTGCGCTATATATTCAACCTCTTTTTCTATTATGGCGCGTCATAATAGAAAAATAGGTTGAATATATAGCACAGGTGCTTGCTTTTTCTCTACGGCCAGCGTCAGTTATGGAGTGTCGCGTCAATGTCAAAAACCCTAATGCTGTTAAAAATGTAAGGGATCCGTATGAAAACTGTGAAACCCATCGTGTTAGTGTGTATAATTTCTGAAATTTTTGTTTAATATCCGTGCGAAGCCGGGGCGGACCGCTAGTTGAAAATAAACATTTTGAATAGGTATAGGAAGTTCTAAGAAGTTTTTGTTAATTGGTACTGGATAAATATGGCTTCCGCCGTAGACATCCTGCCTTTACGATAGTTTCAACTCAAAGGCACCTATCGACTAAGGTTGTATTGTCGTTTGAAATTAACAAAAACAGAAATCATTTCAGAAAACACTAAGTAATGTCACAGATAACAAAACTGTCAAAAAACTAATTTCAAAGCTGGCTATTTCATTGAGTGAGATATCAAATCAAAGGTATTGATTTAAACATTCCGAAACATTTTATAAAAAATGTCTCAGTCTTTTGAAATACATTTTTAAAGAGTCAAAAAAAATTTCTACTTATATTACCTAAAATTTACCTAGTAATTGTATACATAATCGACAAAAGTTTTGCTACGTATTTGTGTAATGGTACACAAAGAAGGGCGAAAGGTTTGGTTAGTATTAGTACTTAACCTACCAATTTTATTCAACCTATGTATGTATATTCTTACCACTTCTGGTCAAAGTCTGGTTGTCTATAAAAAAATATAAAGTTTATTTATTCAGACGAATTACTCAGTCCATTATAAAATTAATTATTATTATTTATGATCGAAGCCATAGACATCCCAACTAACCAAAATTGCATAAAGGTTCACAGACAGACATCTTTACCTTTATCTTTACACCAAGCTACTAAAATCTTTGTTTATTGTGTACCTAGTTAATTCGATATAAATTCTATAAAATATTAATCCTATTTTGACTATGTTTCTGTAAAAGTTTTGTATAATTTAGATTTCAGATCTGTGGATCTGTTTCTTGACTAAATAAATAAATAAAATAAGTTCCAGTCTATAGGCAGATAAGCAAAGTCAGGTGCCTCAACTAGTTATTTCCCAACCGGACTAGCATAGCATGGCATGCGCGTATGACGCAAGCTATCGGTATTCGCTTGGCATGCTGTTGCATGGCGGTAATCTGTGGAGAGGTTTATACGGCTACTGGGTTTGGTTTTTATGATCCTAGCTTTATATGGGTTTTATATCTTACCTGTTTGGTAATTACGGCCGTTTTCTGTAGCCTTCCAGAATCCGACAGATTGTTTTGTATACTGATATGAATTCAGGTTTTTTTCGTCTGTCTCATTACTACACATAGAGGTAGTATGAAACAAAGTCTTTACCCGCTGTCTGTCCCTATGTATGCTTTGATCTTTAAAACTACGCAACGGATTTTGATGCGGTTTTTTAATAGATAGAACTTTTATATCGATATAACATACATCAATATCAGTATTGCATCCGTGTGAAGCCGGGGCTAGTTAAAGATAAATAAATGTTACTACCAGAGATCTGTAGGTGTATTAGATCGTATACAGGGTTATAGGTAGATAATTAATAACCTCCTAAAGGCGACTTGGATAAATCAAGACTAATAATAACTTTAGCCAAAAAGTAATGCAACACAACCCCTTTCATTAATGCAACCCCATTCTTTTTTTGCTAGATACCACCACACAAGCGCTAAAGAAATATACTTATATTTTTTTTGTATGGATAAAAATCACAAGAATCTGTAGGTGTATTAAATCTTTTAAAATTCTCAAACGAAAAAATAACTCGAGAATATAGCCCGAGCCTGTCAATAAAATACGTATAGAATGAGATCAAGATTTTTTCTTATATGATTTTGCAATAAAATGTCGTTCTCGTACTGAATCGGAATTGTGCCACGTTTTAATTAGCCTAGTTTTTATGTTGATTCTCATATAAGTACATTCCAATTGAGTTCTGGTCGTTTTGAATTAGAAATAGAGTTTTGTTATACGTGTTCACTGTGCTTTGCTTGGCAGTTTCTTTTTGTAAAGTTTTAATGAGGAATTGTTGATTGAAATTATTTCTTGAGGTGATTGAAATTAGGTTACTTATTGAGGAATTCCGTCCTTTCAAAGAGCGAAAAAGATCCACGGATTTATATTGTATATTTTAAAATAAGATCTAATATTGCGTACCTTTTTTTATTTTCCCGTTCGTCCCGTACGTTAGGCGATAAATATTCTTTATTATGTCAACAAGATGACTAATATTGTTTGGCTGGTTCGTTCTTTTGGATCTTGTAGACCGGAATTGGTCTAGCTACATCTTTGAGTATAGTATATTGGCTTAAAGTCTTCATTCTGAAAACATTGAAGACACACTGTTACTTTGGGGCCAGTTAGAAATCAATTGTATGGCTATAGTTTCTGCATCTAGTTACAAGGAGCGCTGGCTCTAAACTCTTTCCATGCTCTTACCCTTCATAAACCTTGACCGTGCTTTGCATGTTTAATGACATCAATGACAACCTCCTTTCTTGATCCCTGCCAGTTCTAAAGTAGGTAAATAGAGTTCTATTTTTAAAGTCTCACTATAAAAGCCGCCATCTTAACTAAGTATAAAGTCTCCTTCGTGCGACCCAAGAAAAGAGTTGAAGGTCAAATAAACAGACGCTGGCGATGATGATGCGCAGAATAGAACATTCAAATGGCATGACTCAGTCTCAAATGACTGTTATTTGATCAGCAATCATCATTCCTACGCGTATATAGAATTCAAAAATATCCACGCACCATAATTTTCGCAGACATCAAAATCATCGATGATTTTGGAAGAACTTTTAGACATGTTTTAGACATTTGAAATTCTAAAATGTTATTGCAAGCAAGGTCAAATAATTTTAATTTGTAGATGTTGTGGTGAACTTTGTATTGAGTGGGTAGAGTATTTATGTTACTCAACCAATAATTACTGTTTATTGCTGTAGTCGTGTATGATTTATAATTATAATTATAACTACACATAGGTAAGTAAGTACATAGACAAGTAAGTACATAGTATGGATGAATCAATGCCGAAAATGTAAAGGTGTCTTGGGTAAAATTGAGATAAATTACGTCACTTTGTCATCGAATGCGTAAATTATTTGAAATTTGTTTGATTAATTTCAATAATGTACCTACGCAATGTATGACGATGCGATGTCATTATAATTATTCCCTAGAGAACCAATCCCCGTGCTTGGCATACAGGTCAGTTTTTTTACTTGGAAAAATAAGAGACGGTAGTCCTGATTGAAGATCTATCTACTGTATACGTATTTACACATTTTTGATAGTTATAAGTGTTATAACTTATATATAAGTCAGCGTTAATTTGCTCATGCCGTGGCAGCCTTAAATTAAAACAACACTAGACTAAAGTCCTTTTAAAATTGTATTTTTCATGTTATGTGATTTTTTTAGTGATAAATAAAAAAATAAAGTCGGAGTTTAGCACTTAAAAAGTACGCGGGAGAGACAAAGACAAAGTCTGAAATAAAGATCGACCTTGCAAAGTGTTTTTAGGTGCAGGAATATTTAGATTTCCTCCACATAATTGTGTTGGGGTTTTTGATAAATTGATATATTCAGCTATTATTATTGATGATTGTATATGACTGAGAATATTATCGACTCATACGTTCATAAATATATCTGCTGCCAAGAGGTAAATAAACTATCCTCGGAAAATCCATAAATGACAATGATGACGTCAAGCAGCAAAATTTCAAAATATTCAATTAATCATAAACAGACACTATCTAACTTCACTACTTACTATCTAAAAGCGTTTAAAAAGGTTCACTTGGCACCGAATTTTCTTTTTGACTCAAATAGCACCTGGAAATGGTCACGGTCACCACGACATCCTTCGAACGTAAAGTGATTTTTAATAGTTGTAAACTGGCTCGACAGTTGCGTACGCGCAGCCTTCACGAACTAATTCATACAAGCTTCGAGTATATGGAGAGCTCATTTAGATCCAGAATCAAAACAACATACATAGTTGGCGTATTTTCTTGCCAAGGTATCATATAGGGTGGACATTGGTGTTGTCAACTCAACATGGGATTTTGGATTAAACTCATCATCAATTTTTTTTTATATAAGTACTATCGATTAAAGAAATTTATTCCAGAATCAAATTAGAATTAGAATTTATAGTTGAAACAGTTGAGCTAACTGCAGATTGTTGGAAGTTGCAAGCAATAAGATTTTGGATTATACTCAACATCAATTAGATATTTGGGTCAATTTTTAGGAAAAAAACTTGTACTTACCTACTTATTCTATAGCTGATTCTGGTAAAAAGTTTTTTAATTTTAGACCATCTTTCTGTTATTTTGTTTCTTAAGAACCTAACTAATATCTATCAAGCTACTTTAGCTGTTACATAAGATTGTGAAAAGAAATTCATAGATAACCCCAGAGTCGGGGCGTTCTGCTTCAGATGTCAATGCCAGCGTGAGTCACTGCGGTTTCTGGTAAGGTTCTTGCAAAAGGGCATAGTTAGTGATCTTTCAAAATTACCTAGTTACCGCAGAAAGGTGGTTTGAACTTTTAATCAGGTTTCTGACTGCAGAGCACTTATTAAAAGTACTAAGTTTATTTCGTACTTATTAAAAAATGGCGGCTTCGTACGGGTCTTTAATAAAAATTTCAAAAATTATAAATTTTTACGCCGTTTGGGTTACATTATTGAATTTTTCTTACGAATCCCTAACTATTTTGAAAATATTCTATAGGCTATGTTCATGGGGATTCATGTAGGATTCTAATGGTGAAAGATTTTTTTTAATTGGTTCTGTAGTTTCGAAGCCTATTCATTTCAAACAAACAATCAAATCATTCCTTTTTGTCATATTAGTACAACACACTCACTGTATAAAATACATAGAAAATGGAGCTTATTAACCAGAACTAAAAAAGAAAGCCCGTAAAGATAAGTAAGAAACAATGATTATAGAAATTTATTTACACATAATAGTAAAAGTTTAGGACACTATCGTAACAGCAAAAAAAAATGAGTAAATAGCAACCAATTAACCTTCTAGGTACTTACACAATTAAGTTAGGGTAATCATAATAAATAAATAAATAACCTAAATACAATGTCCTTTCCCGTCCAACAAGATTTCGAAGAAGGTATATTACTGTAAGATGCTTATGTAAATAAGTTAGGTAATGTGTGGGTATTTACTTAAGTTATGTTTAAGCAATAACAGCCGGCCCGAGAATATTAGCACTTGACAAGTAACGCTATTATATAATTTTACATACCTACGAACACACATTTTATCTTATATATTATAATATTAGGTCCTTACATATGAAATTGGCGTTTTGTATGGGAGGAACAAAAAGTCGAATATTTTTTAATATAATATATTTAATTAATCAAAGTATGAACCATTATTTTCTATGCACTTTTGCCATCTTATAGGTAGTTCATTGATCCCTTTACTAAAAAAACCAGTCGGACGGGAATCAATAAAATCTTTGAAGGCGATTTGGACTGCCCCATCGGAGTTGAATTTTTTCCCTTGCAAGAAGTTATCCAAATTTCGAAAAAAATGGTAATCTGTTGGAGCAAGGTCCGGGGAGTACGGAGGATGTCTTAGACTTTCCAATTGAAGCTCTTCTAATTTAGTAGCCGTCTGTTGCGCAGTGTGTGGTCTAGCGTTGTCGTGAAGCAGCAGTGGCGTGGAGCGATTGACCAGCCTAGGTTGTTTAGCCGCTAGCTTTTCCATCATGGTTTGCAATTGCTGACAATAGACATCAGCCGTAATAGTCTGGCCAGATTTGAGAAAACTGTAATGAACAATACCGGCACTAGTCCACCAAACGCTTACAAGTAACTTTTTTGGGGTTAATTTTCGCTTGGGGCAGGATTTGGCTGGCTGGCCAGGATCCAACCATTGCGCTGAGCGCTTCCGATTATCGTAAAGAACCCATTTTTCATCACAGGTAATGATTCGGTTTAAAATACCTTCATTATTGTGCCGGTTTAGTAATGTAACGCAGCAGTCGACGCGCGTTTGCCGGTTTGCTTCAGTCAATTCGTGAGGTACCCACCTTTCAAGCTTTTTAATCTTCCCAATTTGCTTCAAGTGAATTAAAACAGTTTTATCACTAACACCGCAGCCTGCAGCTAACTCGGACGTGGTTTGCGATGGATCCGCTTCCAAAGAGGAGAAATTTGTGATTAAAGTGGCCAGTACGAAAAACGCCAATTTCATATGTAAGGACCTAATATTTGGCAATATGAATATTAATGCTTTTTTGTTACTTTATTATAAGCCAGACGTCTATTTTAATATACCTAACATTCCGATTTTTTTTTTATTTATTTATCTTCCTACACACTCAATATTTGAGTCTGCCGTTGTTATGATAATCTGAAATTATTAGATATAATTTATACATATTCTTAAATTAACAATAAATAAACAATACTCGTACTTGACAATCCACACAGCATCGATCAACGAACGATCACCACTAAAACAAGATTGTACAAACGCAGGTACATAACATCCGATTTTACTTGGATCTGCAAGGCATTACGATAATATTTGAACAGGTTATGTTATGTACATTATGTATGTACATACATACATTATGTGCTGACCTTGTGCGACTTACAGTGATCTAATGTATGATGACATCCGGCAAAAACTTAATGGCTCCAACATGAACCTAATGGCGTGTTTTTAGGAGATTCGAAGCGAATAAGCTTACAAATCGAAGTATTAAGTCTATTCGTATTAGTATGTCGTGTGGCCTTGCCGTGTGGTGCCGGCATAGAATTTCACCACCCCAACTCTTCCCGTGGGTGTCGTAAGAGGCGACTAAGGGAAACACACCGGGGGGCGGGCAGCAGCGCCTTCTGCAGAACAACTACACCGAACTGCGATCCCCAACCCGCATGCCCAGCGTGGGTATTATGGGCAAGACGTTGCGTTGCATTGAAAGTATTATCATCATCATCTTTTCCCTACGACCGCTGCAATAACGTCGGTCCATAGTAGATCTCTTTCTTTCGCGTTGCATCGAAAGTTGCATCTCGTTCACTCAAGAGCTCAATCGTTATCAAGTATCAATTGACATTTTCTATTGCAATTTAAGCAATGTGTAATCGGGTTGCTGTTGTGGTGTCCAACAACAATGTTAAACAATGTTTGTACTGTTTGTTTAATTATTGTTTGTTTTTGTAGTAATTTGTGTTTATTGAATGAATGAACACTTAGTTTACGAGTAAATACATTGTGTATAATCTCAAATTGGGTTTTGGTAAATTTAAAATTGTAGCTTGCAACGTTTTTTCGTCGTTTTTGCATATTTGGATAAAATCTAGCTTATAACAATGTGCCTACTACTCTATTTTTATGGATCATACTAATAATGTGCACATACTAATAAATAAATAAAAAAACCGGTTGCTATAGGTAAATATGGCTGTCGCACTATTTGCATTAACTTTATTCATGCAATCTAAAATAACTTGAATCACATTCAAATTCCCAAAGGAAATCGGCAAACGCATACGACCGCCCATGACTCATTATCATTAAATCGCTATATCCAAATCGGTTTCTATGAGTCGTTTTTGCTGGTCCTTATTTGGGGGCTACCTTATTAACTTGCTGGGCTATTCAGGACACCTAGCCATCTAAATAACGGACCATATTTGCTGATCTAGGCTTAGGCTTGGCTTCGGAGCATTAATTAATCTATCACCATAAAGAAATTCAAAACAAAGTTTTTTTATGACCCTATACGGATCCCACTGCTGGGCAAATGGTTTCCACTGAGGCCTAATAATTGGAGTCCGTGTTTGGTTAGTCTTGACAAACGTATTATAAATTTTATAATACGTTTGTTCCACACAATAGGCTGGGTCTGCATCGGGAATTGTTCACATTTTATTAGCTCTATACGAAGCACGAAGTTTCTGCAATGTGCGAGGTTCGGAGAATTATTTGACGATATTATCCTTCGTTAACATCTGTTTAATTGGGAAATTATTTTACATAGAAATAATTCATAAAAGAACCTCATGGACGAGGGACAGAGCTACAATTTTTGATTCCAATCACTTCAACAGAATCGCTTATTCCGTCTAAGTGCACTATTCCAATATTTTTAATTGTTATGTTGAACAAAGGAAATAAAAAAAATTATTGAACGATTAGCGATACCTATTTTAAGCTTTATGCCTCTGTAATAGCTTCAACGTAAAATACAATAAAAACAATGCGTTTCCTATAGAGTAGGAGATGGCTATTATCGCGTGCTGTGTAACGGAGTGAAAGTGAGACATTTCGTCAGATGTTTAGATCGATTTGTATCACGTTGGGCTTATTCTGATGCTATGGTATCTTAACAGTTCATTCAAACCACAGACAAGTATAAACAACTTGTTTATACTTGTCTGTGATTCAAACCAAGTCTTACCTTGATAATAATGTAAACTGGTACGTTGCTTCTAAGCGATAAGGCCGCCCATTGTACTTGTCTTATGTAATGTCTTTGGTTATGTTATTTTTCTGCTGTACAATAAAGCAGTTTTGTATTTGTTGCTTGTATTTTTACATTTATAAAAACACAAAATAAATCGTTATTATCAGCTCATATCAGTCCACGGCTGGACATAGGCCTTTGCTAATAAGTGTGGCAAAATAATTTTAAATTAAATTGAAGCAGGGATAAAATATCAGATAAATAAAAAAATTCAACTAAAGTTGTAGAAGTTAGATCTTCGCTCATCAATTCTTTTTGCATATTTGGTTTTGTAAGGATGACCTAATTCGACTTATCTACTAATCGCCTCGGTGGCGCAGTAGGCAGCGCGTAAGTCTCATAATCTTAAGGTCGTGAGTTCGATCCTCACCCGGGGCATATCTTTTGTGTTTTTTCGCATATTTTTCTAACACGTAACTCGTTTTGCCACCTGCCTGCCGAGTCATACAAAATACTTCTGTCTGTTGTAATGTTTATTGCGAAAGCTATGCAAATCTCAGATTCATTATTGAACAGTCTACCCACGTCTCAATGGTATTTTGTTTACGTTTGTCAATAGTAATAAGATCGTAGGTAGGTAATTAAGCTTGGGAACATTTCGTAAGCTATGCGTAATGCGTGCGACTTTCTTGCGAAATTGGTTTTAGCGTCATCTATGGACGAGTAGATGTACTGACGTAAATATTTAAATTTGTTTTTCTTTAATAATTCTAATTTTATTTTTCCAGGAAGTCAATGTGGACTGGACGTACCTACAATTTAGCCAAATTACGCTGTAAGTATTTTCAGAGTTTTTCAATTGTTTCAACATCGAAAACGCATTTTGCCAAACAACCGCTAACTTTATCGATAGGCCATCTTTACACAGCGTTCCTTCGGAAACAATCATTTTGCACATTTATCTCTACAAAATCAATTTTCGGTGAGCTCTATATATATTGATATAAGGTTGAATTTCGACTCTCCTTGCCCAAAGTTTAAACAATAAAGTAGGTATTAGGTAAGCTTGTTAAGGTCAGTTTTAACACAATTTATTTAAGGCCAGTGTATTGCGTTTTTATCACCTGTTTATTGACGAGTAAATTATTCAAGTAATTTTTGAGTGATTGATAGTGGCGGTTAAATTCTAATAATTTGTGATTCATTTATTTTGAAAGGTCGCTGTCAAATTTATAAATCTATGTATCCCATAGTTATTATTTTGTAAAATGGTTAATTTCAGTACCTAAAAAGTTAAACATAATCATGAACCGAGGCTTCCGTCGATTGGGACCGCTAGGTAAAGGGACCGCGGTCCCATTCGCCGGATTACCTAGGTATTTACTTATCTATGGCTGAGGCCGGGATATACTTCCGATTTTTTTGATTTTTATCGGTACGATTAAATTGTCTATGGATACGTCTAGTACGGTAGGTAGGTATTTGACTATCCGAAGGCAATTTTTTAATTACGAAAATATGGAACGAACACTGCATTATAGTCGAATACGACCCCTTCAGACAAGAAATTGCACGTGTATCGTGAGTGATAAATTATGTGATAATAAATAATCGCCGTATCGCCGCCATAACGCAATAAAATCGCTCTTGGTGTGAAATGTAACGTCCCATCGCATTGCCTTGCAGATCACGTCGATGCAAAAGGAATGTACCTTTCTGTGTCGTCCTAGCAGCTAATCTTTGGGTAAAATAAAGATAGAAAACCATTTTATGTTAAACATAACATGGCAAAAATTTGTAAAAAAAGTTATTTGAATTGTAATACTATTGATTATATTTAATTTAATTTATTGATCTAATCTAATTTTATTGTGTAATTTAATTTAATTCAACTATTTAATTTAATCTGTAATGTAATTTAGTTAAATAATTTAAGTTGTTTTTGTTGCATTGTTTTAAATATTATGTATTTGATTTAGAACTGATTTTAATTGTAATTTTATGTTAAGTTTAAGCAAATTATGGATCAATGAAATCCGAAATAAAAGATTTTTATTTTATTTATATTATATTATAACAAATTTAAAATATTAAAACTAAAACTTGTGTAGACTTTGAAGCTGCCAGCCTGGCAGAGACTGATCGAAGTCTCGACTGTACTTACCTAATTTTTCATAATTTTTACCGGACTTTTTCATTAATATTACAAATATCATTAGGAATCGTGGATAAACCGCATTAAAGCAGGCTAAGTATTCTAGCTAGCGTTAGGCTTACCAGTTAACTCATGTATGGATATTTAAAATTTTAGAAATATTTGTTGTGGACCTCTTGGGAAATACGAAACAATAGAATCATGGACCTCTGGGAATAAGCCAAAATATTAAATACTAGCGGCCCGCCCCTTTTTTGGCTTTGCACGGGTATTTAAAAAAAAATATTTTTCATACGGAACCATAACTTTTTTGAAAATATTCTATAGCCTATGTCCATCACAGAAAATGTAGGATTCTAATGGAGAAAGAATTTTTCAAATCGATCTAGTAGTTTCGGAGCCTATTCAATTCAAACAAACAATCAAATCTCTTCTCTTACTTAATAACATTATGTTAGTATAGATATAGAAATTCACTTTGATGCTTAGTTGTTGAATAATCTCTGCATTCAAATAAAAATTGAAAAATGGCCATTTCAATAGGAGAGGCCATTTCCGAGGGCGCTGCTGTATATAGGTACATATAATAATATAGTATATATATATATCACAGTTTTCTATCAATAATACTAGGAATAACTTTCAAAACTTACTATCGTACGCGTGCCCTAACGCAGTTTCTATAAAAAAATAATCTAATCTAAATCTGTTAATATGTTATTTGTCACGAATCGTAAGTTTACTCGACATTAGCGTGTGCGTGACATTTGCACATTGCAGAGTTATGTATAATTGAATGAACGTGACATTTCGGTTATCAATTAAACGATAATTGTTATGACAATGACACTTTTAGTCCGAGGCTTTGCTATTTTTTTTTTTAATTCCAGTAACGGCCTAGTTATGCGTTGGACTCTGTGACACAGATTTTATAGGTTTTGCAAATGGCATCGTTTTAATTAATAAGCGATACAATAAAATTCGGAAATTCTGTGTTTGATAGACGATTCTAAAAAAATAGGAACTTCTGTGTTCGACTGTACTGAATGCATGATTTTTCGATTTGTTCAATAGACATTCGACAAAAGTTCATAGATCATAGACATTCAAATACCAAAAAACCACTAGACTCATTTAAAATCAGTTGAGATTTTGATGAAGATGAGCTAGATAGATAATATTATTATCCTTTATTGCAACATAGAAAACATAACTAATAGTTAACTACTGTACCTACGCCATATTGACGACCTCTGTGGCGCGGTGGGCGAAGGTCCGCCTGCGACGCAGGAGGTTGCGGATTCGATTCCTGCCTCGGGACAAATATTTGTACGATCTGCAGATATTTGTTCAGGGTGTTCTGGTCGTTTTCTAAGTATAATAAAAAATATCTATCTATGTAATAATATTGTATTATGTATATCAGTCATCTAGTACCCATAACACAAGCTCTGCTTAGCTTGGGACTAGATGATGCTGTGTGGATTGTCCGGCATTATTTATTATATTAAATAATGAAAAAAAAAAAAAACTAATTGCGTTGTTTAGCTTGAGTTAACTTGCACCTTCCCGGTTATACATATTAACATGAATTCTATGTGTAAAATATGAATTTCACATCCATTAAAGCTAAGTACCTAATAATCAAGTACCTAATAATAATAACTCTATAATTATCTTTCTAATAAAAAATGGATAGATTATATAATTTTGAAAGTATGTTACTCGTCCGCATTAATATTAATGATTTGAATAGTTAAGAATCTAGAGAGGTTTAATTGGTATCTTCAAAATATTCTAGATTTGTTTAAATACCTTGGCCGTGTGGTGCCGGCATAGAATTTCACCACCCCATCTCTTCCCGTGGGTGTCGTAAGAGGCGACTAAGGGAAACACACCGGGGGCGGGCAGCAGCGCCCTCTGCAGAACAACACCACCGAACTGCGATCCCCAACCCGCATGCCCAGCGTGGGGATTATGGGCATTAACCCCCAAATGATAATGCCATCTATGGCGCTTATTAGGGGACGCCTATGTCCAGCAGTGGACTATTATAGGCTGGTGATGTTGATGTTGTTAAATACCTGAGCGTCTGGTCGAAGCGACGCTAGACCCGAGAGCTGGTCAGTATCTGGCGCAGCGCATCAGCATTGCCATACAGCGAGGCAATGCAACCAGCGTCTTGAGGACGCTTCAGACTGTTATTGATATGGATCGAGCTACCTGTAGATTGGCCAGTAATTACTACCAGTACCTACTGCCCAGTAATTTTGGAGCCTATTCTGTCCAAAAAAACAGTTAAATAATTCCTGTTTATTATGATTACCTGTAGGCCAAGCACGAGGATTGTTCTCTAGGGTAGAATAGACAATAATGCCATACATTGCGTACATTATTGAAGTTGAAGAAATTAATTTCAAATAATTTACGCATTCGATGACAAAGTGACGTCATTTTTGTCTATTCTACCTTAGACAAGAAAGCCCGTGCTTGCCCTACTGGTATAGATATACACAGATATTTTTTTAGGGACAGTACATAACTTAACAGTGCTTTTCAGCCTATGTCATGGTTGCCTAAGAAAAGGTTTCTCATAAAATTTTTTTTTTTTTTAAATTTATGAAAATCGGTTTACCATAGAAAAGATAGTTAGGTAGGTACCTAATGATAATTGTACTTGTTGAAAAGTGAAATATAACAAGACCAGACGTACAAAATAGAACTCATGGTTATTAATGTGTATATACCCTCTAAATATACATAAAAGAAAGTGACAACACTGCCACAGTGGGTGGGAATTTTTCACATACAAAAGTAATGACATCAGAGTACAGGGTGTGCCTCATACAAACGTGATTGAATGTCATGTTATGTAAAGCGAAAGTGGAATTTGGAAATGTCGGAAAGTAGGTGCGAATTGTGAATGTGGTTCGCAAAAATTCTTTACGTGGAAGGAAAAGGGAATGGTTGCAGTGGCCATTGGAAGTTGCCAACCACGCATAATTGACTATAACCACAAAACCACAACGTATGGAGATTAATCAAAATCTAAATCAATGTTTCCACCATTTTCGATTCCAAAACAAAATATATTTCGACAAAATATGAGACCAACCTAATTTTAAAAACTATTTTGAGACGTAGAAATGGATTCTTTTCTTTTGATACCAATAATTATTAGTACAATTTTAAAGGGTATTTATCGCGTTTATTTAACTTTTTTTTTTCTCGACGTTTCAACAGGTTTGCACTCTATCGTGGTCACGAGATGACTGTAAAAAAAGTTAAATAAACGCAATAAATACCCGTTAAAATTGTACTAATAATTATGTGTTCAGATCGCGTAAGTTTAAAAATATTTTTGATACCAATTTTCTCTCTATTGGTCTTTTAGAACTTACTACGCTTTGCATTTATTTAATTTTTTTAGGAGCTCCATTTGTATTATTACTTCCAATTTCAAGTCTATAGCTGCAGTAACTGTCCAGATATTAAAGATTGAAAACAGTACAGAAAAAAAAGCGAGACAAAGGTTTCGAAACCGATCTCAAAACCCTAAAAAGGTTAACAGTTTAATTAATTCGTTGAAATGTGAAGGTGCGATTATGAAGTGTCTGATGCGATTGGTAGCAATTGGCTCCTGTGTGGTCTTCCGAAGAAAGGACTGAGTTAGAATGCTGATGAGGAAGCACTTTCTCTATGCTATGGAGCTCAGCGTCGTTTGTTATTTGCTTGAAGGGCGTGATACAATTGATGATGATGAGCCATATTAACTTGAATCGTGATAAGGAGTAGATTATACCTACTTAATTTTAGATTCAGAGGAACAAGTTATAAAACAAACATGTATGTATAAAGGTTTTTTTTGGGACCCAAAACTAGAGGAGATACAGGGACAGTTTTCAGCTTTCATCTCATGTTTTTTAAATTCCATCTTTTTTGCTGCGCGTGGTATCCATTGATTAAGTGGGTACTTAATTGTTTTTTTAGTAGTCACCTTGCTTTTCGATATTATTGTTTAACTTTTCAAATTAGGTATCTACAATATCGTTCTTTACTGAAAAATCTTTCGTGTCGGATCTAGAATCCGGAATTATCCGGATATAGACTGTTTATTTAACTCACTTTAATTTTTATTTTTTTTCTTACAAGAACTGATTAATTTCATACAATACAGTCCACGCTACTTTCCTGATGTCGTCACACCAACTCATAAAAATAGGCTGAGAGAGTCCAAAGCGAATCACTGTAATGTCGCCACAGGCTCTACAGAGACCTAGTGCGAGGGACAGATCTTATTATATGGTAATAGGTATTACTTTTAAGTTAAAATTATTTTATTAAATAAATAAATAATGCTGGACAATTCACACAGCATCACCTAGGCCTAAGCTAAGCAGAGCCTGTGTTATTTATAATTAAGTAGTATGTACCTTTTATAGTTAAGGAGATATTGTTAATTGTACTTATAAACACCTATCCGTTTTGGCCTAGGTACTATGTAATTGTAATAATTCGTGGACAACGGTGCTGATTATACTTAGAGTAAGACTACTTAAGTTTAAATATGTTCATAGTAAGTTATGAGTGTAATTGTTTGTTGTCCTGAATAAATAAAAATAAAAAATAAAATAAAATAAAATAGTTTTTGTGGATATGGCAATAAAGAAATTTTTATTTATTATTAACTTTTTGTTCGTCGGGCTCGCCCATAGAGCAACGCGGGCCCCCGGCGCGGACCGGAGTCCGCCGGTGGCCCGCGTTGCTCTATGGACTCGTCTGATAGAATATACAAAACTAGGACTCAATTTTATATTCTTTGAATGAAGACTGACCTTGCGGGTAGGTGCTGCTATACGTAGGCAGCATTGTTTAGTCACCGCCTTTCATGCACCGACAGACTTCGCACATAATATCCAGCACCGCTACCGCACGTCAAAACAATAAGTAGGTATAACTTCATCGTTAGACATTTTTTACAGTTATATGCTTATCGAATTTTTTTTTTGTTTTGTATGATATTTGGATATATTTTACAGACTTAAGTAGTTTAAAAAAATATAAAAGAAAACAATTTTTAATTAAAAAACTTAAAAAAAAACAGGTAAGTAATAAGATAAAATCAATTTAATTTTTTGTTAAAAATCTTGAGTTTTATATTTAAAATGTATCCAAATCAAATGTCCGGATAGCCAATTTGTGCGAAAACCTTTTATAGATGCTTAGCCTAATTGAAATTTCAAGTTCTTTATTGGCAACTAGCGGTCCGCCCAGGCTACTCATATTTATTGAAGAAAAATTTGAAAAAAAATTTTTTTTGCACACTGGGGCTAAAAAAAGAAAAAGTTATTAAAGCTTTCTTTGCTTTTTGAAAATATTCTTCAGCCTGTTTTCACGAGGGATAAAGTAGGATTCTAATGATCAATGATTTTTCAAATCGGTCCAGTAGTTTCGGAGCCTATCCGATCCAAGCATTTACACGGCTAATAAACAATAAGCATAATAAAATATTTAAGATTAATAACAATAGCGCATCAGCATTGCCATACAACGTGGCAATGCAGCCAGCATCTTGGGTACACTTCCAACTGGTATTGATATGGATCAGTTGAGCTACCAGTAGTTTGTTCGCAACAGTCTGCAATTAGCTCAATTGTTTCAATTGTAAATACTAGTTTTTTATTTATTATTAACTTTTTTATTTATTAAGTTAGATCATTGTAATTTTATTTGTTAATAAACAATAATATAAACCAATATTTTACGAGTCGAATCCCAACAATTTAATTCATTCAATAAGTCTACTTTCGTGTTACATATTGTTTACATTGATAATTAATAATGAGTTCTTGCACATACTCGTAATTATTATTGAATCACTGGTGTTTTTGTATTATTGCATGATTTCACAACACTACGAATCAAACTCATTTATTTGACTACTCGATGTTGACGAAATACTACTTAAAGCTTTTTGGCTGTAAGCTAACTCGGTCATAGACAAAGTCAAAGATCTTTATTTGAATGATGTTTATGCCATAGAAATCGTTACTATATTTATTATATTATTAATAATTATAATTATAGCATTATATTTAACTAAATAATGCTGGACAATCCACACAGCATCATCTAGCCCCAAGCTAATCAGAGCTTATGTTATGGCTACTAGATGACTGATATACATAAATATTTTTTATTGTTATATGCAGCACATTATATACGTAGTCCTCGAAGCCGTAAATTGGTATTTCTTTATTATTCACACCAAAACTTCTGTACAGATTGAGCTGAAAATTTTCAAAGGCTTAATGGAAATCAAACATATCATTTTTGAAACCATAAATTAGTTCCAAGATGGGCATTATTAACTTTTCCTAAAAGTGCAAAGCAGCGAAATCAAAATAGTATCTTATACAGTGAACTGCCTATAATCTAGTATCAAGTATTGTGCATTATATTATATTAGATATGTATATATTATTTTTATATGATATATTAGAACTCTTGGACACTTCAAAAACTCAAATCACACGAGAAAAAACTCACCTGCCTTCTACCATACAACCATCGTCTACACGGAAGAGTAGACAAACTCGTTCTTTGGAATTTTTGCCCATAGGTGTCGCATCAGAGCTATCTCTACTCAACCGGTTTCAATACAGTTATTATAAAACATAGCACGGCCCCAACTCGTTTGCTTTATTATCAACTGGTTGACCCCGACTACAGAAATATTTTGCGTAATAATAATAACATTGAGAAATGTTGTGAAAAAATCCTAGAGTCCTTACTAAATAAATTCCTGATGTGTTGGCATCACTATATAGTGTAAAACAAAGTTGCTTCTTGCGCTGTCTGTCCGACTTGCTGTCGTTTCGGACAGAATAAATTGGGAAACTTTGTCCGAAAAGACACTTTGTAATTTAATATTTTCTTCACTAAAGTTTCGGACACCAAAGACAAACGCTGTTTTGTACAGATAATAGAGTCAAACTGCCAAAACTAGTCCAATGACACCTTAAACATATAAATCTCTTTAGACGTTTGGATAATTCAATTCAATTCAATTCATTTATTTCGGTTTTACACCATAAATTGTTAGTAAACCTACCTATGTACTATGTTAGTAAAATACAAATTTCTTTAAAATATATAATCATAATCATAATAATTGAACCTACATTAAATTTAGAATACTTAAATTAAGATGAATTATAATTGCAAATTTAATTTAATTAATACAAAATTGAAATTCTAATAATGTTATTTAGTCAAAATAAATACAGAGTACTTAACCTACTTTAATCATAATATAATAAAATTCTAATATTATTTTGCACAACGCATGGAGTTACAGGGCAACACATGCGTCTGGGTCCAATGTCTGAGGATGGGGCCATCCATCTGCTCAGCCACCGTGACCAGGAAGCTGTTGGGGCTGGCACGCACCCGCCGCATCAGGGAGGCGACACGCTTGCGCATTATAGCGTGGAAGTCATCCACCCGCGCCTCCGCGAACATACCTGATGCGCTGCAGTAGCGCGGCAGCCCCAACAGCATCCGGAACGCGTTATTGTATTGTACTCGGAGGGCATTGTACGCCGCTCGAGTACCGTTGATCCACAGGCTGCAGGTGTAAAACGATTGGCAGAAGGCCCTGAACAATGTTACTTTCACTTTTTCGGAGCATTTAGCAAATCTGCGGATCAACATGTTACTCCTCACCGCCAGCGCCCTCCTTTCCCTCTCCATATCCATGTCATCTTTGAGGGTCTCGGTAACCCAGTGCCCCAGGTACTTAAAGTGCGACACTTGTTTGAGTGCGATGCCATCCAGTGAGATTGGTGGCACTTGTGGATAGAACTTACTTCCCGCTTTGAATACCAAGAGCTCACTCTTCGTAGAATTGTACCTGAGGCCATGTGCCACCGCATACCGCTCACATATGCCTACCAGCTTCCGGAGGGCGCTGATCGATGGGCTCAGTAACGCCATGTCATCGGCATAGCTAATGTTGTTTACCATTTTTCCATCAACGGAGCATCCCACCATGGCGCCACTGAGCTCACCGATCAGCCGATCGACGTACAGGCAGAAAAGCCGTGCTGAGCTCAACCCTCCCTGCCTCACACCGCATTCCAACCTATACGGCTCGGATAGCGAGTCTGCCCACCTGACAACATTGTTCTGATGACCGTACCAGTATTTGAACAATTCAATGAGTTCAGCGGGCATTGTTGTGTCTTCTGAGAGCTTCTTCCACAGGACCCTATAGGAAACCATATCAAAGGCTTTTGATAAGTCAAGGAAGCACGCGTACACAGGCGTCTTCCTATCCGTGTAGTACCGGACTGTATGCTTGAGACACAGGACTGCCATTTCTGTAGAGAGCCCTGATCGGAACCCGAACTGAGCGTCATGAAGTACAAGATGTTTCTGTAGCTGTTTGTCAAGCAAACAATCCAGCACCTTAGCTATAGTAGTAGCCAATGATATGGGCCTATAGTTACCTATGTCCGACACGTCTCCAGTCCGATTCTTAACTACTGGCACGACCACGGTTTTCATCATATCGTCAGGCAGGTAGGCATGTCCAACACACAGCGAGAACAGCATGGCCAGCACTCCAGGCAGATGTACCCCGGCAAATCGCAGGTGCTCAATACTAATGGAGTCATGGCCCGGTGACTTGCCCCTCTTCATACCTTTCAGTACTGCCAATACATCCTTAGCAGTGAACACATGCAATTCACCTGGTGATCCATCAGTCCTAGCCTAGTTTAGTTTTTGTTTGAAAGTTTTCCTAGTAGTTGTCATCACATCATACAAGAACCCGGTCTTTGGTTTACCGGACAGGACCCAGTTCTGAAACCCAAGTCGAGCGTCTGCATGTGCCTGTTTTACATGTTTATTCCACCCTATCACCTGTTTTTTCCTGAAGGGAGTCACCCTACCAAAACTAAGACTAGCCCCAGATCTCAGGATGTCAACAACATTATTGTACATTTCATTTATTATTTTCCTATGTTCTAAGTTAGTACAAAGTCTGTCACTACACTCCTGAAACTCTGATGGAAACTCTATGACTCTCAGTTTATTGTGACAGTATTCTTTATAATTTTCAATCTGTTGAGAATTTCTTTCCCCCCATATCACAGTATTACGTTCTATGTTACTGCTACTACATTTTGTTCTAAGTACGTCCAAGTTACAAGTTATTTCTATAGGATAGTGATCGGACCAGTTGACATTATAGTGAATCTTAGCATCTAGAACCGATCTCCATGCTGCTTCGGAGACTATACAATGATCCAACCAGCTTGTTGTTCCATGAACATCACTCACAAATGTATATGAGTCCGACTCTAGGCCCAGTAGCTCAATGTCCGCACACCGCCACTGTTGTTCTACACAAAATTCACGAAGTTCACAGCCAAACAGCGAACCAGGCTTTGCATTAAAATCCCCCAAAATGCATACCGAGTCGACGTCACAGTCCTCCACAATCGCAGCTACTTCACTCAAACACTCCGTAAACTCCGGGAGATTGTTATCCGCGTCAGTAGGCATGTGCAACGAAAACACTAATATCGTACGCTGTGTCAATGCTATTTTAATAGCAGCTATACGAGAACTCTTACATTGTATCACAGTCACATTTTTGAAGACACTTTTCCGCCACAACAATGCAACGCCTCCATACGGTCTTCCTCGCAGTAGGCCTGCACTCGTATCCATCGATGATTTTCCAAAAAACTCGAACTCGGGATCAATAGTGCCAAGAAACGCTATATTGTGTGCATACAACCACGTCTCTTGTAGGGCAATGATATCAGCTGATCGGCATAGATCTCGCACACAATCAGCTGATCGCGTTACATTTTTACAATTGTAACTAACAAGTTTAGTATAGTTATTTCTGTTTGGGTGTCCATACATTATGAGTTGTCAATGTTCCTGTCATTCAAAATAACTCGATTCTCGCATTTTTTGTCATACATATTTCGATTAAAATAAATAAACTTCCGAAATTGTATACCCTCCGGCCATATACTTTCATCAAGAAAAAGTAACAACTTGTCGTGTGGTACAAAAATTTTGTAGGCATCATAGCGTTTTTGAATTTTCATATTAATCTTCCTAATGGTAACTGTCACATCTGTTTTCTGTTTTATGTAGTGAATAATGTCATTCTCCGTCGTTTTCTTACTAACGTTTTTAATGAACATAGGCACATTAATATCAGCAGCCTTGAATTTTACATCTGGTTGTGCACTCCCTTTTGAGCCCATCAGACGATTACGTAGACGCTTACGTTGCACCGTAACCCACTCTTCAGAGGGAATTTCATTTTTCCATTCTGTGTCACTTTTTACAATACCCGCTACCGTGTTTCGCTTGGGCCGCACACCATCATTAGCCGGCCGGTTTTGCTGTTGATGCTCCCTCTCACTCGCACTCGCATTGATCATGCGGTATGTCCCACTCGAGACGCTTGCACTGTGTTCACGGCGGTTATGACTAGGCGTAGGTAAATTCGATGCAGGTTTACTTTGACATATCGCAGGACTCGCGGATTCAGGAGAAATGTAAGCTCCTCTAGGTGATTTCCTACTATCATCAGTTGGTGTTATGATGATATTGTGATGCGATGTACAGCTATCCTTTATCGGTACCTTTTCGGCGACGACGTGCGGCAGACCAATCGGGCCGCTGTCAAGACAGAAGCTATCAATTCCACCCCCGCCCCTTTTTCGGTTTATATTCAGATCAAAATGGTTCACCATAGAGGTTTGTTTGAGGTTTTCCAGCTCATTCCGGATCACATCTATCTCTTTCTCAGTGACATACGAGTCTTTTATGTTTTTAACTTCCTTACG
Organism: Eupithecia pulchellata; assembly: GCA_963931895.1. Lineage (NCBI taxonomy): Eukaryota > Metazoa > Arthropoda > Insecta > Lepidoptera > Geometridae > Eupithecia > Eupithecia pulchellata. Next base: position 7,776,740 of record OZ007543.1, read on the forward strand.
TAGAAACTGTATCTCCTTTAATGTTCTCGACACATCAATATGATCTAAGGTCACGGCTGGGAGTTTCCATAATTCCTTAGCCACGAATATGGGAACCAGTTCGGGCTCCGTTTGTTTAAATAGGGATATCATATCGTACATGTTCCGTTCAGATTTTCCATCTTTCTTTCTTGTTATTCTTCTGAGCTGTGTTGGGACAGACTCGAAGAGAAGATTTTTAGCAGCTTCTATGTCTTCAGGAGAGAACGCAGAAGAACAGAGTTGAACAAGGCTCACTTCATCCATTATGTCAACTTTACATTGCACAAAGGCTAGCAGTTCGCAAATCACTATATTACAAGTCGAACACTTTATGACGTTAGATGCCATTGCACTCGACATATTATGAGTCATCGTGACACGTCTGTCTACTAGCGCATGCGACGCGGTACTGATAATACGAGGTAATAACTATTAAAAACCACATACATAAATAAGCATCTGGGTAGATAGGTAAATAAAAATCATAATGCTTAGTCCCTCCCTATGTATGCTTAGATCTTTAAAACTACGCAACGGATTTTGATGCTTTGTTTTTTTAGACAGAGTGGATTCATGTGGAAAGTTTATATGTATAACTTGTATAGTATCAGCATTGCATACGGAGCCGGGGCGGGTCCCTAGTATTCAATACAAGGTGAACACCGCAAAAGTGGCGAGGACAAACTGTTTTTGATGATACGTTGGTTGAATAATGAATAAAAATGTTTGTAAGTTCGAGGATACACGCAGGTTTTAAGGATAAAAATAAACTTAGCAATATTAACTGCTCAAGTATAGAAGTGATCTATTCCTTTCTAATACCAAATGGTTGTTTATTGTCCTCACTAAATTCTATTCCTAAGGAATACCACTAATAAACGAATCCCAAAACAAGATATTTGGTATGAGACAGGAGATCCAAGAAGTAAAGTGCAAATTATGCAGGTCTCGACAGAGCCTACGCATTTGCTCCCCTTAAAGTCGAGACCCTAGGTCCATGGGTTAACGAGGCTCTCAGGGTTTTTCAAGCGTCTGGTCGAAGCGACGTGACCTGAGAGCTGGTCAGTATCTAGCGCAGCGCATCAGCATTGCCATACAGCGAGACAATGCAGCCAGCGTCTTGGGTACACTTCCAACTGGTATTGATAGAGATCAGTTGAACTGCCTGTAGTTTTTATATGACAGTCTTCAGTTAGCTGAATTATTTCAATTGTAAATAAGTACTAATTCTAATTTAGTTCCTTAATTGTAATGTTCTTTGTTTATAAAGATTACCCAAGAAATAATACGGATATTTGGCACAAATTTTTCGCATTAAAATATTACGTTTGCTGTGTCGAAAATACAAATTATTATGAAACAAAGACCGTCTCACTATTGCGCGTTCATTTTAAATTACATAATACGGTTCAATATTTTCTGTAAAACTATTGGACTGTTACACGGTGGTTCAACATCATCATCAACATCACCAGCCTATAATAGTCCACTGCTGGACATAGGCCTCCCCTAATGAGCGCCATAGATGGCATCATTATTTGGGGGTTATTGCCCATAATCCCCACGCTGGGCATGCGGGTTGGGGATCGCAGTTCGGTGTAGTTGTTCTGCAGAAGGCGCTGCTGCCCGCCCGCCGCTGTGTTTCCCTTAGTCGCCTCTTACGACACCCACGGGAAGAGTTGGGGTGGTGAAATTCTATGCCGGCACCACACGGTGATTGAATTAAGTTAATAACGCGGAAATGCAACAACTTTGTCCCTTCGAAATTGCAAGAGAATGTAAAAGTTGAGTAAATTGGCAAACGACAATAACGGAAAACATAGCCAGCTTCCTTTAAAGGATTTAAAATTTAATAACAAGATAGAGCCCGATAAGTCCAAGTCTCTGGTGGTTGTTTTTGGTACCTAGTGTACTGTATTTGGTACGTGTGTCTGAAGTTTTAAATAAAGACTTGGTACCTATTGTATCTATCTACCTATTGAAATGCATCTTTTATACGACCATTTGAATATAGGTATAATAATTTTTCTTAATTTTAAAATTTTGGTATTCGTTTACGTTAGTGTGAATTGATCGGGCTGAACTTACACACTAATGATCTGGAGCTATTATTATTCGTACTAATTTAACGGGTATGTATCGCCTTTATCTATTTTTCCCGACGTTTCAACATATTTGCAGACTGTTGTGGTCTCCACGTTCACGTGGTCGGGATCTGGAGCTACTATTTATTCCCAATACGAGGAGAAAAGCTATACTTCACATCACATCGTCACCCTTTATCAGTCCACAGCTGGACATAGGCCTCCCCTAATAAGAAACATACATGGTCCCAAAGATTTAAAATCTTTGCATGGTCCTTTCCTTTGGGGGTTATTGCCCATACAAAAATGAACAGCGTCATCAAAGCTCCTACTTTTTTAAGTTACTAGGTACAATGTTTGAATTTTGCTTGAAAATAATGTTGTTCCGTCATACAAATAAATCTGCAGGTACACAAGGTATCTATTGTCAAGTTTCAAGTTACGAGATAAGTATCAATAAAAATGCAATAAAAACAAGATAAATCACTTTTGTTTTGTTCACCTTGTTGTGAAACATTATTGTTTTCTATAAAATATGATTGCGATTTGCAATGTTTTCATTACAATATTTCTTCCTATCGAAGTTACAAATAAAAATAAAAATTTTGCTATTATTTTATAACCTCCTTAGCCTTGTTCCCAATTAGCACAAAAGCGCCATCTGTTGTTGAGTAGATCAAAACTTAAAACAACTTCCTGAAAAGTGGGCATAAGTCGTAAAGTTTGTTATTTGACGGGATTTCTTTAATAGACTATTCTGTTTGATGATTTCAAACAGATTCACACACACAGAGGTATCAATAAGAGAACATCAACATCTACAAGGTGTGTATTATTACGTAATTTTGAGGTCGAGACCCCACTGGCTTTTGGCCTTAGAACCTGATGGCTCACTATCCTACGTTAAGATTCAACCTGTGTAGATGTCTCAATACAATTCAAGGTTTATTGTGTAACTAATCAAGTTACATGCCGTTTTCTCAATGTTAATCGTAAATGGTTCATGTCATGACAGACAACTCTGTCATTGCAGACCTCAGCTGAACTATTTTCCTCCAATCCAATAATCGTTTGCTAGTGATTTTAGTTATGACCGTGTAAAATTTTTATGTGGAGAAAGTAAAACTTCATTAAATTTTTGCTTGATCTATTGTTTTTTAAATTACGAATTATAGCAAAATATTATGTTCCACAGCTTCTATAGATATATGTATGTATATACAACAGAAATAAATAATATTGCATTGAAAAGATTAGTAAATGAAAATGCTCTTTTGTTTACTACTGATCTGAGAAATAGTTTGACGCAAGCTCTTGTCCTCTAGTGTAGTAAATGTAGTAATATAAATGTAGTAATATAGCCAAGATAATCGATTTGTCCGGTCGTTTAGACCACTAATGAAATTGTGATAGTATGCTTTCACAGATTTCATTTAGAGCCATAAACACTGATCAATCTCGGTTTCGTCGTCAATTATCGCTTTTATACACTTTCTTTGTGCACTTGTGCACTATTGTTAGGTATTGTTGTCGAAACGCACTGTTATTGGTTCGAAGTAAATTATACTAGACTAGCGATCGGCCCAATTAGCCGTGTGGTGCCGGCATAGAATTTCACCACCCCAACTCTTCCCGTGGGTGTCGTAAGAGGCGACTAAGGGAAACACAGCGGGGGGTGGGCAGCAGCGCCTTCTGCAGAACAACTACACCGAACTACACTACACTACTGCGATCCCCAACCCGCATGCCCAGCGTGGGGATTATGGGCAATAACCCCCAAATAATGATGCCATCTATGGCGCTCATTAGGGGAGGCCTATGTCCAGCAGTGGACTATTATAGGCTGGTGATGATGATGATGATAGCGATCGGCCCTGGCTTCGCACGGGAACAAACATTTTAGAAATTAAAATGTTTAACACTGTTAATGCGTAATCTATACTAAGATTATAAAGAAAGATCTCATGGTTTGTTTCGATTGGATAGAGCCGAAACATTTGGACCAATTTGAAAATTATTTCACTATTAGAATCCTACATTATCCCTTATGAATATAGGCCATAGAATATTTTCAAAAAAGATAGAGATCCGTATGAAAACGTCAACAATGCCCAAAGTGTGTCTGTAAAAAGTTTTGTAAAATTTTAATACCTTCCGAAGTCGGGGCGAACCAATACTGGTAATGAGATAAAATAGGTGGGGGTGGGGTCGCTATTTTGGCACGCCTTAAAACTATGTACCTAGCAAATACACGGACCACTTTTATCACCATCTAAACCTAGTTTGAAGAAAGAAATCTAACAGTTTAAACACATAACTTCAAGTTACTTTGTATTTGTACCGTTTGTTTCACAACACGTTACCACTGTTTACAAACCACTTAGTAAATTGTGCTTGAAGTCAGCTGTCATAACCTTATGATGTGCAAATTGTTGGTCACCAGCTATTTGTCTTATACACCAGCCAAATTCGGTGTGAAATATATGCAAACAAACCACAAAATACAAAAATATGTAGGTACGTAGATTTAACGGGTAAATTTTTTTTAAGAAAATTACTTTTAAATTACCATAGGATTTATAATTGAAACAATTGAGCTTACTGCAGACTGCTGGAAACAAGATAAGCTAAACTGATCCATAGCAATACGAGTCGGAAGCGTCCCCAAGATAGATTTAGATTTAATTGTAAGCAATATTTATAGAAGAAAAGATTTCGACATGTGGAATATCAATTGCGTCAACTCACGGCAACAGATTGAATTTTGCGGTTGGTTTGCAAATATTTCACTTCGAATTTAGCTGGAGTATAAATAAATAGTTAAACGCTTTCGCTTTGACGCTATACGAATAACTTTGCTTTGTAAAATAGGTATTATCTGTAGTTTCTACTGCATTAAATGTACTAGACTTTTAGACAAGGCTTTGCTATACTAGCTTCCGCCCACAGTTTCGCACATATTTCCGGGATAGACAGATTTTTATGTAAAACCTTTATTAACAAAGAGAACTACAATTAAAAATCGAACCAAATTAGAACTAGTACCTACTTACAATAAAAACAACTGTGTTCAAAAGTCAAGTGTGTTTGTTTTGTTGATCCTTGTGGAAACTGAAAATTGTATGTCATTTGATCTTTCTGCAGCGCCATCTAGTATCAAAATAAAAACCGTAAGAAATAAAAAAGTCGTATGAAAGTTTTCGTCGGTTAAAAAGAGGTTGCGTCTAAAACAACCTCGTCAAGCACGTAAAAGTTACATAAAACCTGCGTAAACAATAAAAACGATAAAATGAATGAAATCATTCGGTCAATAACATTACCAGTTCACTGATCTCGTTCAATAATGGTAATACCGATAATCAGGCCGCTAAACGATGCGTAAACGCATCTTATGTTGAATTAATGAATTAATTCGCACTTTTTAACTATTGCGATCGATCTTAAACGACACATGCAAGTGTTTTTTTACGCTTTGTCTTAGTAATCGCTGTCTACCGCAGTAGAAAGATAAATAGTGAAGTTTGTTTAACTTTCACATCGCATACATTGATGAGTGAGAAGTTTATACTATTATTTTTTAACGATAGCAAACAAATTGCCTTATTACTAACTTTCTTAGGTAGGGAATTACTAACTGTAGGTACCTATCTCTAGGTTATTTATCTTTATTAACTACAAGCGCCCCGCTCCGGCTTCGCACGGGTCCAATGCAGATACAAAAACCTTTCCCTTGAATCACTCTATCTATGAAAAAAGGCATCAAAATCCGTTGCGTAGTTTTAAAGATCTAAGTACACATATGGACAAACAGACAGACAGTGGGAAGCGACATTGTTTTATACTATGAAGTGAATAAAATTAATATTTCATCAGATTTTCTATGATCTGCAGATGTGTGTTCTGATCGTTTCCTATAAAAAATATCAATCAATCCATGTAAATATCAATCACTATAATATGTAATAAAAAATCTATCTATGTATTATATTGTATCGATGATTGTATCATGTAAATCCTCTAGTACCCATAACACAAGCTCTGCTTAGCTTAGAGCTAGACGATGCTGTGTGGATTGCCCAGAATTTTTTCACCTTGCTTCAACGTTGTCCTCAAATACATGTATTTATTTCTCCTCGTTTAGGACTAATTGATTACTGGCTAGCACACCCATATTGCAAAAACTTCCAAGCGTAAGACCCTACTTAATTTGACCACCACCATAATTACACCTGGTTCGTTCCGTATAGATATGAATCACAACAGGTTATAATAATCATTACACAACATCTTAAGAAAGATTGGCAAATAACTACCTGATGATTAAATTTGGTAAAAGTAAAACTGTAAGTAAGAAAGAAAATTGCTATTAAACAACCAAATTAGAACCAGTATTTAAAATTGAAACTATTGAGCTAACTGCAGACAAACAATGGTAGATCAACTGATCCATATCAATACCAGTTGGAATTGTACCCAAGATGCTGGCTGCATTCCCTCGCGTCGTCGCTTCTTATGATTAAAGCATAGCTGTTTTATTCACTTACAATATTACAATTAGCTCGCTCAATTACAGTGTTGGGAAAGGCCTCCCTCTGTTCCCTTTATGCGTCACTCTATTTTTCTTAGCACTCATTTGTCACATCAGCATCTTGCAGTGGCAAGGAAGTAAATATGTTACTATGATATGAATGTGTACCTCGAAATCGCAGAATCTATGTAAGCTACCTTCATATTTAAGGAAGTGATACATCGAACAGTTATTTTAAAAACGCCTTATAATACGCTCTACGTTACCTCATACGCAAATCCTAAGAGAATTGCTGCCTGCAACTTTTACTAGCGACATCTAGGCTAAGTACGACATAAAACTCGCACAGCCTCAAAGGCTAATGGCCGTAACGCGAAATAATTAGAATGTCACAATCCGAACATCTGTTGTGCCGTAAAACGTAATCGATTTTGGACTCGCTTTATTGATAAATGCAATTGAAATATAATTGTTTCTGAGATTATTATAGGGAATAAACGGTAGGTACTGATAATTTATGTATTTCTACGTGGCTTCGAATAATGTAATGTATCAATTTTGTAGTCACGTTTAATTTTCAAAACCTAAGTACTGGCAAATCACTAACCTTACCTACCTGTAAATAGGTACATGGGCTTATTAATCTTTCGGGCGTGAGGCCCGAAAGAAGCGGGGTCATCATCGATTTAAATCTTGGGGTCTTCAAATATCACCACGGAATGTCATTTGTCCAAATAAATGTTTTTTTCTATTTATGTTTTTAAAAATGGAACGAACGCCTTCGTATAGTCGAGACGAACACACCACAAAAATCGGACGTATTTCGCTGCCATGATGATCTAATACAAATTAGTAATCGTAAAATCTTTATAATTGTGTATATTTATTAGGAAAAAAATATCGTAGGTTTGACGTATCGCGCTGTCTGTCTGTCCCTAGAAAGAGTGATTCAACGGGAAGGTTTATAGCATAGATAACAAATCAGCAGTCCACCAATGCTTCATAGTAGGTATTGTATAAGTAATTGTAGGCTAACTGAAGTTCATTGAAGTGTTGCGTATTTCAATGAGCGCCATAATCGCCCGCCATAACGGAAGGTCACATCAACAACTCGATGGTATCTTTTCCACCTGTCTATGTAATGACGGAAGCTTGCACTTCCTGGTACACCACAAACTAGACTCTACTGCATCGCAATAAGAATTGGATAGATTGATTCTGTAATCACAAAGTGCGGTGGGTGGGAAATCGCTTTGTCATGATCGTTAAGCTTATATAAAATTTACAATGTTTTTATAGTTTCATAGAATAAAAAAATCGTGATGGTGCGAGTTTTTTTTTCTGGTTTATTTCTAGGTGTTCTGCAAGGAATAAAGTGGAAAATCAATTTGCCGCAGATTGTAAACATTTTTTATTTTTTGAAGAAGCTAACTTCGATTGTTTTGGAAAAGCTAATTTCGATCTTTTTAATTTTTTTCCAAAGTATTTAAAATATTGTGGAACGAACTAATTTACCAATAAACTTCCTTCATATTTGCTTTACGCATAATTTTTACTGAAATATATAAAACGAAAATAGACTAAAAAGTTACAATGTGAACTTGCACAAACACCAAACAAGGTTCCCATTCACACGCCCTCCATGAACCTTGCATTGACATTAACAAACAATTAAGTACCGCTACTCGATCATAGATGGCGATTAAATTAATCGGATCGGTGTTATTTGGAAATCATAATAGCTGAGAAAACGTGCAATTGTTTTCATTCATTTCACACAAAGAGCTTTAATCGATTCAATAAAACTATTAAAATGCTATCAGTGTCAAAAATGCAAAAAGAAATTCGGATACCGGGATTTGAGCCCATGCCTCCTGGATGAGAACCAAGTCTGTAGTTAGTGTTAGTATTTGGTGGATTGTAATTTTGGTATTATGGTTGCAGGCAGAACTTCCAAAGTAAACAAACTGCCTAAGATAATATCAACCAAAGTTCGGATCAATTATGCTTTGAAATCCCACGTGAAGTTTACATAATATTATTGTTTTGACATGCTATTGTCTCAATGTTGACACATAGTGTACCCACACCGCACCATGAAGTTTTTAGGTTATGCGTACCAATGGTGTAGATTATAGAGCATTTCGTAATGAGTTATCAAGCGCTCTAGATCAAGCTGTCTGTCGTAATCTTTGATTATATACGTCGTAATGAATAATGATGTCGAGAAAAACCTTTTATGAAATAAAAATAGATGATATTCTATGGGGAAGAGATAGTAGATACATACTATGATAATAGAAATAGCTGTGGCAATATTACAAGATGACAACCGGCGTTAAACGTTGCAGATTCGAATAATGCTACGCGACTTTATTTTTGTATGATCTTCGTTATTCCGGTCCAGTGTTCGTTATAAGTAAAACTAAAAAACGTTTTAGGTAGATGTAGGTAGACCATTTCTAAGACTGGATAAAGCATACCGGCTATATACGGTGGGTTAGGTCAGGGGATTGTTTAGGGTCGGTAGTCGTACATTGAACCAGACAGCTACATTGAACCATCGAAAGTATTCGAATATGCAACGTTGCCGATTCGCGCTTGTGCCGGTAAATAAGTTCCCTACAGCCCCCCTACCCACCGCTGAGTTTGCGCGGCGATCCCGTGAATGACGAAGGTTGGGCGAGGACTTTTACTAAAATCGATCGGAAAAGTAAGTTTTTTCATCAGTTTTCTTTGATTTTTCATTTGTTTTCGGTGTTGAATGTCAGTATTTAAATAATTACGTGTAATAGTGCACATATTTAGCTTTCTAATGCATGATATTTGGTTTTAATATGCCCTGGTTTATCCGGTGAAATTTTGAGATTATTGCGAAGCACGTGCGGTGTCCCTCTTTGAACCACATACATGAAGTACAGACTGAACCACAGTTCACTGTGTACTATTAACTTATTACACTTCCGTGCAATTGTACTGTTTTGTGTGAAGTCACAAAAAAACTGCATATTAACTGGAAATTATAAACTAATAAATTAAAAAAGGATTTTTTTTAGGATGGCGCGGACCAAAGTAACTTCCAGAATAAAAGGTGACGTCACAGCTGCAACGAACAATTATGCCAAATCACAAATATTGCCATAGTAAGCAATTTTTTTTGCACTGAAGTGTACTGATGTATGTTTGCATTTTGATAAAGAAGATACTGTTAAAATAATTCGTTATAACTAAGTTAAATTATAGTGTTTGTGTTCATAAGAAACTTGATCTCTTAATAATAGCATTTAGCTCAATATATTTGTAATTTTTTTCACTAACCGATAAAATTACACTTCAGAAGTGTAATTTTATAGTTATATTTTAACATTTATAAGACTGGCCCTTTCGGTAATAAAGCAAATCATAAAAATTTACCATTGTTTTATTTGCTATGCTTTGAAATTGATAAATACCAATATTTAGGTAGGTGGTAAAGGATGGTTCAATGTGGAAAATACCCCGGTTCAATTTGTACTACCTAGTGGACACAATGAACCAAAGCTGAGTTTTTAAAAAAACATTTCTCCTACTCAAACTAGGCCCAACTGTCAAAAAACTAGTATGCACGATGATAGTCGGATAAATTCTGCATAAGATAGGGGAAAAAACAATAGCAAAAGCTAAAAAATGTAAAAACTACAGGCTCCTAAAATTTACCCGGTTCATTGTACGACGCCGTACCCTATTTGTTGCAGAGTACAAATCTTAAGTTTGCTGTGGACAAATTCTTCGGCTAAAATACCGTGCCGAAACAACCTACCGGGTGAAGGCGCCAGTTTTGGGGTGAAAGGGCTTAAAATGCCCCTAGCTTACTAAAAATTCTCAAAAAATTGCATCATTTTCCATGTAACATATTTACATCGCTCCAAACCAGTTATTCACCATGACCACGCTAAAAGTTCGCTTCTATATAAACAGATTGATCCTCCTTTGATTACGTCATTCAAGATTCAACGCTCTGCTAAACTGTACATTTTATTTGTCTTCCAATTTTGTCTTCCACATTTTATTGATAAAACTAAAAAAATTGTGACAAAACTTCTGTACGAACATTTTGAAGAAATCAAAACTAAATCCAGCGAACGTAAACTTGATTATAACTGTGACAAATATTCAAAAAACTGAATAAATTGTGAATCGAATTGCTGACAATTCAATAAACTGTGAGTCTGTGATCATAATCGCAAAAAAAATAAAAAAAAATTGCGGTGTTCGAAATTGGTACCTATACAAATTAGTTTTATCCAAAATTCCTAACATCTGAACAATCTGTGACCACGATCAAAAACGAAAAGATCGTAAAAAGCTGGACAATAATGGATATCCTGGAGCAACCAGCTGTAAGATCCTACGTCCTCTACACAGCTATCCTCGCAACTCCTTGCAACCACATTCCTAACAGCCAGTGTTCGATACTCCAAAAAGGTTTTCGCTAACCCAGAAGATGCAAAATACAAAGGAGGCGAGGTTACACTCAGCGATCCTGACGTGGAAAGAGTACGACGTGCACATTTGAATGATTTAGAGAACATTCCAGCATTTTGGGTGCTCGCAGGACTGTACCTGACCACAAATCCTGGACCTGCGTTAGCTACACTTTTGTTTAGAGTTTATACGCTTGGCAGGGTTCTTCATACTTTTGTTTATGCAGTGAAACCTCTGCCACAGCCTGCAAGAAGTTATGCGTTTTGAGTTCCCTATTTTATAAGTGTTTATATGGGTGTGCAAGTTGTGTGGTATTATATTAGTGCGATGTAAGTTTGTTATTACTCAAAACTGAATTATTTATTTCATTCTTTAGAATTACATTATTATATTATTACCTATATAGGTATAAAAAGGTTTGTCTATACTAATATTATAAAGAAGAAAGATTTGATTGTTTGTTTGTTTGAATTGAATATGCTCCGAAAATACTGGACCGAGTTAAAAAATTCTTTCACCATTAGAATCCTTAATTTTCCGTGATGAACATAGGCTATATAATATTTTCAAAAAAGTTAGGGATCCGCATGAAAAATTCAATAATTGAACCGTGGGCTGTATTATTCAACCTCTTTTTCTATTATGGCGCGTCAGAATAGAAAAAGAGGTTGTATTATAGCGCACGGTGCTTGCTTTTTCTCTACGGCCAATGTCAGTTTTGGAATGTCGAGTCAATGTCAAAAACCCCAATGCTGTTAAAAAAAGTAAAGATCCTTAGGAAAACTGTGAAACCCATCGTTTTAGTGTGTATAATTTCTGAAATTTTTGTTTAATACCCGGCCAGCCGGGGCGGGCCGCTAGTAATGTATAAAGTTAATTAGTTTCACAATATACCCTACTGGTCACTATAGAGAGAGAGAGGGGACATTGATTTGTTACTAAATACCTGTATTGTTGTCTAATTGGTGATATTTTCAGAAATTAATAAATGAGATTTTATAATAATATATAAACTGTATGTTATTTCTTATTATTGTAATTAAAAACATAGCTGGTACCTAGTTACGTACGTAAATACTTAGGTATTTACCAGTGTTTTTCCAACCCTAAATATACCTACGACTTAAATTTCTAACTTAAAAAAAGGAATTTCGTATGGTAGATGATCTGTTACTTTAAAAATTCTTGTGAAATGTCATGATGAGATCATCATGCAAAACAATCTCAAATTAATATGAACATAAATTTATGTAGGAATTATGCAAAACAAGTGTGATTTTTAAAACCTTTTAAGTGAACTACAGGTTTTTTTAGGAATCCGTTGAAAAATACCAACTATACCATAAATTCTGCTCATTAAATTAAAATTTTCAACAGGTGCATTAAAAACAGCTGAAGTTGAATCTTACCACCCACAGATAAAATTCAATATATACTAAATCACTTCGCCCGTCGGTTCGTCACAGTCCACGGCCACTTTCGTTACTTTCTCCTGACAATGGCGATTGTTATTTATATGATTAAGTTTTGTTTTCACTTATTATTTTGATATTGGATAACTAGGTTTGATTGATGGTTCATTTGGAGGCTCAATTACTGAGCTGATTTTGATGGTAATTGGAAGTTATTGTGTATAGTAGGAGAAATAATCTAAAATGTCCAAATGTTCTTAATGGTCTCAATATTATTCTTTTTTATTACAAAAAAGTCATTAAAGTCGCAAAAGTGTCTCAAAAATTGCTTTTTGTTAGTACTTAAAAAAGTCACAATTTATATGTGTTAGCTGCTGTTCTTTCTATTCTACAGACATAGATGAAATCGATTCATTAAAATTTTATTCCCAAACCTCTAGGGTCGTAGTCATAAAACGAAATCGAAGTTTCTGATTCGTTATCGTGCAAACGGTAATCTTTATGTTTGTGACTTCAGAGCTGCTATTGCACGAAACCGAAAAAGATAAATCAATTTTAGTTTTCCGAGTAGGCCTTCGGATTTTATTTCGACTATTACTGATTCTTACTCAGAAGTATTTACTTTTTTACATGACAAATGGTTTTATCCATGTTTTATTTTTAGCTCCACATAATTTACCGTTTTTATCGGCATGCAAAATATAGTTGATGCTTTCACAATGTGATAATGATAAAACTGTGAAACTATCAATAAATTATCTTATCTTGGCTATCCTTTTTGCTAAAACAAGCTATAAATAATTCCTTGTCCGTCTGACTTTCCCCGCATTCCATCATGATTGGCTTAACGAGACGTAACTATCGGTTGCAATATCGATAACTATCGATCTATTCTATCGATATCGATAACAGGTAATGAGTGATCGATAGATTGATGTAATACGTCGACACGATTCTATGAATCTTATGATTTCATAAACGGAAATAAAATAAAAACGAAGTTTTCTAGAATTTAGATTAATGTTGTTTTCTTTCGTGAAAGATTCCTCTTCAAAGAAGAAGAGAAAATAAGTAAAAAATAGGTAAACCTACGCGTAATGATGAGGCTGATTGTCAATTCTTTCAATTGTTAATACTTTGTATTAGTTCTCACTTGGTCAATTGTTTCACTTTGTGAGTACATTGTACCTAGTTCTAATTTGTTTACAATCTTTAGCTAAATTCCTTTAAAGATAGACTTCGAAACGACAATTGATTCGTGATAATTATGTTTTAGCAGTGACAATGTGCGTAAACTTTTTTATCTGCTATCTAAATTACTTGTAGAAGCTAGAAAATAGTCCAAGTCTGATATTTTTTCATAATTTTTTTGCTAAAGATAAAGTTAAAGTCCTACGATATCAATTGTTGAATTGATACTCGTACTTAAATCGTTGTACACACAATTTACATAAAAAAATACGGTAATTTTGTTCTACTCTTCACCATCCTAGAATTTATCATCATCATCCTATAATAGTCCACTGCTGGACATATGCCTTCAATGAGCGCTAGAATTAGAATTCATCAAATAATTGCAAATGCACTGGTTCAAATTATATCGTTATTTTACAGCAATAAAATACCTGAACTCATTGAAAACAAAAAGTCACATCAAATCCCTGTACATTTAGTGTCTATTTAGTGTTTGCTGTCTATTTAGTCTACAAGGGGTCCATTGCACCATAGCGTTACTAGTAGAAACAACTAACAATGGCACCTGTCATACAGCTGGCAGATTTCACAGACTTATTATCTAGACTAGGCCATTGTGTAGTCTTAGGTTCCTTTCAAATGCTTCAAAATTATGCTAAGGTAGTTGATATGGCTTCTATTTCGGTCAACGAATTAGCATCGCTGTCCAACGTGGCAATGCTGCCAGCCAGCATTCTGGGCACTCTGCCTTCCGCGGCTCTATTGTCTAACTCAAGTGGTAATCGTAATCGGCTTCAGTTTGGAATTTCAAACCCAGCAGGACTTCGATTTTCACTTTCGTATTGTGTAAATAGCTGAAACCGAGGACCAGTTGAATACCTTAGACAATACCGACAACATTCTGACTGGGTCTACAACTGGTAATCGGTTTGAAGTTCACTGGTAATGGATTTCAAGTTAGACAATAAGGCTGCTAGTGACGGTTTAGATGAATAATACTTAAATAATATTTATCATTTTGTATTTAGAAGAGAAGGCTGTATAAACAGAAATACCTACGGTCTATAGTAACATGACCTAGAAGCACTTAGGACTAATATCAAATCAAAGCAACACCTGAACTGAACGGCCTAGTACAATTCAATATAAATAAAAATCAAATTAATAAAGGATTACATGCAAATAATAGAAACATTATAACTAGTTTTTGCTAATATAGTTGAAAAGACGATAAATGGAGTTGAAAGAATCGTGCTAACTGCAGACTGTTGCAAACGATCTACAGGTAGCTCGACTGATCCATAATACATGACTCAAGGAAAATATTAATGATATACTAACCGTGCTTTTCTTATTGTTTCAGAAGCAAGAAACAGGACAGGAGCCAACAAAAGTGTAATAAAGAGTGATAAACGCAGTGACAAAATAACAAAGTGATCTAAAACAAAGTGTAAGATTTATCAACCACTACTACACCTAATAAATCCTTACTGTAACAAATCCAAAATGGTGCAATAAAATCAAATAAAAAAATAAAAATCTAAAGCTCATCTCAGTTCCTCCAAGAGATGTGTGAATAAGCAACAATGTGGTCCCTGGTGTGGATGCTGTGCGCGGTGGGATCGGCGCAGGCGCACGTCGCGTTGACGTACCCGCCCGCGAGACGGTTGGACCTCGACTTTCTGGACAATAGTCGGACTAAACCGCCCTGTGGGATGCCCAAAGGTAAGACTGAGACCGATGCTTTATTGTTTAGCTAACTGAAGAGGCAGGCAAGAATTCTACCACTGAACGTCGTGTGGTGTCGGCATAGAATTTCACCACTCCCACTCTTCCCGTGGGTGTCGTAAGAGGCGACTAAGGGAAACACACCGGGGGGGGTCGGGCAGCAGCGCCCTCTGCAGAACAACTCCTAACTGCGATTTCCAACCCGCATGCCAAGCGTGCGGATTATGGGCAGTCAAATGATGAATAATACCTACTATTTATGGCGCTCATTAGGGGAGACCTATGTCAAGCAGTGGACTATATAGACTGATGTTGTTGTTGTAACTCAAGCAAGAGGCTGATGATGATGATGATAAATAAATAAATTAATAAAATAGATAATGTTCGACAATCCACACAGCATCACCTAGCCCCAAGTTAAGCAGAGCTTGTGTTATGGGTACTAGATGCTGCTCTATGCTAAATTGTTTGTCTATGCTAAAATCTATGAATCTGAAATCAGCAGCTCATCATTAAAGCCGCGAATAAAATCTACAAAATAGCATGCAAGAAAAGTAATACAAGCTTTTTTATTGTAAACAAATCGAAGCATGTTCAATTCTGGAGTCATTGCCTGTTACCTGAGTGGCTGAGACATCAAGTTGTCACCGACCACTATAATCTGCAAAATGCACGGCTATTATTTAGACGGCGTGGTACGAGTAGGTCGTGACTGCTCCCAAAGATTCCAGTGTTTACGATGTTTAATGTTGATGATTGTAGTTGTTGAGTGTACTTGTTTGTTCGAATTTTATTTTTTGGTCTTGAAAAATAAGTGTTTTTGGTTTTTTTTGTTACCCGGGAAAAAATGTAAGCAATGCAAAAATGATAAATTTAAACACACATACACGGTAGCTTTATTGAAGTTTTCATACGGATCCCTAACTTTTGTAATATTCTATTCTATACCCTATGTTCATCACTTTCATCAGGGATAATGTACATA
Organism: Eupithecia pulchellata; assembly: GCA_963931895.1. NCBI lineage: Eukaryota > Metazoa > Arthropoda > Insecta > Lepidoptera > Geometridae > Eupithecia > Eupithecia pulchellata. Next base: position 7,793,156 of record OZ007543.1, read on the forward strand.
GGACTCTATTAAATAAAGAATTTTTTGAATCGGTCCAGTAGTTTCGGAGCCTATTCAATTCTTCTTGTATTATGCGTAGTACATCCTTTTTGGTAATTTAGCCAATTATTATTTAGCAATGCGTGTATAAACACAAATTGGCAATACGTCATCAAGCAGTCGTGGCCGAGTGGTTAAGGCGTCTGACTCGAAATCAGATTCCCTCTGGGAGCGTAGGTTCGAATCCTACCGGCTGCGAATCTTTTTGGATTACTATTTTATTTTGTGTCATTTTCCCGTAAACCTTTAAGAATGCAAATATAATGTAACTAGATGCAGTTAGTACATCATTAAAACAATAGGCTTCTTACGTTTTCATTACAAAAAGCAGGGAAGTGGTTTTCTTTCATACTAGCTATCGTGAGAATGAAACTTGAAAGAAATTGTTTATCGTTTTATCAACACAACCAGTAATAAAATCGACCGAAATACGCAAACTTATTCCCACGCGTAATAATTATTTATTGCGCCATCTACGCAATATTATGTAAAACTATTTGTGTCATTTTGGTTACGCTGCTCGCCGATAGATGTCAGTAATTATGTTGAACAGTTCAAGGTTGATTTAATTTCCTTGTTAACAATTCCTTTTGTTTGATACAGTTTTACAACATTTTTTTTGTTGCAGGATCATTAAAAACATCGTTTGTTGCCGGATCAACCTTTACAGTACATTGGCATTTGGCATACGCACACAGAGTAAGTTATGTATAATTTCGAATGTTTTAACACAAGCCCGGCTAGCTCAGTCGGTAGAGCATGAGACTCTTAATCTCAGGGTCGTGGGTTCGAGCCCCACGTTGGGCGGTTTTCATTTTGTATTATGTTATATATATGTTTTTGTGTATTTTCAGGGAGGATTTAGCCTAAGAATATTGGACTATCTGGAACGTCCCGTCTTAGACTTGACACCGAGAGCAGGAGGGTCAGAATTCGTACGTGATGATTCTACGTAAGTTTTTATGATTTTATCCATCATACTAGCAGTCCGCGCCCCGGCTTCGGGGTATTTAATGAATTTTAATAGGTTGTTTGTGAAAGTGTTGTTATACACGTTGGGTTACGTTATTATAGTTTACATCAGGAACCCTAAATTTATTGAAAATATTCTATATCTCTATCTTTTCGGATTTTAATTAGTACTATTTTAACGGGTATTTATCGCGTTTATTTACCTATTTTTCCCGGGATGATCCCGTGACCACTACAGTGTGTAAACCTGTTGAAACGTCGGGAAAAATAGGTAATAAAACGCGATAAACACCCGTTAAAATAGTACTAATAAATTGATCGAGTAAGTTTGAAAATATTTTAGGATTATACTCATAACTGTGACAGAATTTATCAAATAGCTCCAGTAGGTACTAAGTATTGGTATTTATTTATTTATTTTATAATAATAATTAGTAAGATAATAAACTACAAGTTTGTGTTCTATTACTTCCAGTGCCCAAAAGTACGAGGTCCGCCTGCCCTCCGACTTCACCTGTCCTAACTGCACGTTGCAGTTACAACGCGAAGCCGGCGAGTGGGGTACCAACTACCGTTTCTGGTCCTGCGCGGATATCGATATTGTACCCCGTGAGTACCAGAGCTTTTATTCACTATGTACTCAGTTGCTCTACTCTTTTATATGGATTTATTTGTACCCAGTAGTCTTAGTTTAGATATAGAATAGGTTAAAATGTTCCTACTTTGTATGTAAAACCTCTTGAAATTAAATAAAGTTTATTATTTATTATTATTATTATTGCCAATCCAAAGGACATGAAAAACAGCGGCGGATTAGTTACATTACAGTTTTGTTGCGTGCGAATCATGTTTTTACATTTCATTTTTATTGCGAATCATGTTTTACAAAAGTTTATTAAATTCTGTGTAATTTGCTATAGTACAGCTGCCTCATCTCATAGTAAAATAAAAAGTGTGACACGCTTTAGGTGATATTTGAGCGGGCGAACTCAGCTATCATTCAAGACCACTAGATGACGCAAGAGTTTGCCCTCTTTTTGCAAGATCGAATGAAAAAACGCCATCTTTCACTACTAGATGTCGCCCCATTTATGTGTTACTTTAATGACGCCATCTAGTAGTGAGCAGAATCACTTATAATTTTCTTACCATTTGATCTTGTAGGCTCGCCGATACCAGCAGCTGTTGCCAATCCAAATGATAGGACAAAAAGGGGCAGATTAGTTACATTTCAGTTTTGTTACGATGTTGCGAATCATTTTTTACATAAGTTCTGGGTAATTTGCTAAAGGATGGATCCGTAACTAGGTATCTTCTCTCTTCTGAGACTTTTGAGTTGGTGGACCAATTGTTTCCGCTCCGTAAGTCGTTATGAGTCCTTTCATAACTTTAAGTCTCGCGATTCAGTCATTGGAACCACTTAATATCAATATTCCTAAAAATACATTCCACATTAGACAGCCTTCAAGGCAATCGTGGTATCTGAATATTTTGACAGAGTAATTCTCATTAATGTAAATAAATTCAATCCTTTGTCTGACACGCACAATACCAACTAAACCTGTTGATTATGCAATGATTAATATCATGGAATGCTGTCCAGTTATTTCGAAATGATACAAATACAATTCAATTAGGTACAATATTCATATCAGAAGGAATTATGCCTACTTACTGTTATCAATCAATTTTTAAGGTTATAATTTGACCAGTTGTTTTACAAGTTGACTTGACACGGACAAGTTGGAATAATGGCCTTTGTAAATCGCAGATAGAGCAGATAGTTGTAGTAATGATTTCGTGATTAGTTCTGAATAAAATACCATTCCGAACAAATAACGCAATCAATATGCATATTACCTATACCATACAAACATTATTTGTTCTGAATAAAGGTTTTACATGTTACTAGAAAGCTAAAAAATAGCTGAATACAATCCTCTGTCCCACCATTATTATCTAATTATGTGCTGATTTGGTATTCTTGAATGTTTCTGTAAATGTTTACCGATGGTTTTTACCTATAGTTGATAGTTGCTTTTCATCTTGATTTCCAGGTAAACAATACCACGAGACATGCTCAGGCCACGGTTTCCACATCCTGGGCCGCTGTAAATGTAACAAGATGTTCTGGGGCCCGCGCTGTCAGTTCTCGGACGAATGCGCAGAAGACAATGACTGCGGGCTGCGCGGCAAATGCGTTGACATCAATGCGACTGAGGCGCCCACTCGCATGTGCTATTGCCCGCATGGGTTCTACGGGAAGGGCTGTAATAAGAGTGAGTTTTGTATAACTAGCTTATGACAGATTGACACTGATTGCGGGATGCGAGGCAAATGCGTTGACATTAATGCGATTGAAGGTCCGCTTACATACTTTGTATAATAAGATGATATGAGTTTAATACCTAATATAAGAATGTAATTTGAAATTATACCGTATTATACTATCATGATTAATAACAGAGAATGTCTTCGCCAAGCGTCTGTAAGGAAATGAAACCTATAATATCCTATATAAATGTTTGGGAAATCATTCTAAACAAAACTAATATACTACCTACGTAGACTGTCATAGCTTCAAAGCGATCACTTCCAGGCAACCTGGGGCTGAATAATTTAGCTTCACTAACAACGCCCTATCTTCCAGAATCTCCATGGAAAGACAAGAACATAAACCTCGCGTTGTACAGCAAACGGTCGCTCACAGACAAGTTCAACCTGTACTGGCGGGTTGTGAAGGAAAGCGCTGAGATCGAGGTGGTGATGATGGTGAATGGGACCTCTTATGCTGGTAAGATAAACCTCTGTACCTTCTCTACGAAATAGGAGATTTCTTTCCCAAACCGTGTGGCGTCGCAATAATAAAAATGATAAATAAAAAGTTTATTTTCTCTCACAAAGGTTAATGAAAGAACAAAACTATTGTAGATGCTTAAGCTAGGTTTACAGATATAATTATTACAAAAGATAGGTAACTAACATGTTACTGAACCTGTGTTGTGAGAGACCGGTGCCTGTTATAGGTTTATGAGAAACCTGTAGCACAGGTCACCAGGGTGCTCATTCCGCGGGAGGTAACATGAGTATTTTATAGACGACCTCTGTGGCGCGGTGGGCGAAAGTGCGCCTGCGACGCAGGAGGTTGCGGGTTCGATTCCCGCCTCGGGACAAATATTTGTACGATCTGCAGATATTTGTTTAGGGGTTCTGGTTGTTTTCTATGTATAATAAAAAATATCTATCTATTTAATAATATTGTATTATGTATATCAGTAATCTAGTACCCATAACACAAGCTCTGCTTAGCTTGGGGCTAGATGATGCTGGATTGTCCAGCATTATTTATTTATTTATTTATATTTATATTAAATGTAACTATGGTAGATTGTTTCCTAACATTTTTAACTGCCTTGACTGACTAAGTCTAAATCAAACAATGTATTCTAAATACGAATTTATTCGATTCCACGCCGAGCCGCGCCGCTGCTGTCTTGTCATATCTTTGAAACGCGTTGGGATTGGCAATAGTGAATAGAGGACCTTATTTTAGTTATCTATCGAATCTTTTCGTGAAATTCTGTTGTGTTGTGGCCGTTATAAAATGTGGTTTTTAAGAGTAATTAAGACGACTAGTAGGTTGAAAACTGAATATTTATTAAGTAAAAACATGCCTTTTTATACTATAATTAACTTTATTTAACATTGGTTTTATTATTCCTTATCTGAAATCGGATTATGGTTCATCTATCCGTTATTGTTGTTTATCAACTAAAATGTATTTCTATTTTCTTATCTAAACATTCTTTGTTAATAGAAAATGTAATTCTAACTTCTTTATCTAATTAATAGATATACGTCATTGAGTGACGTCAGGTATTCTCATTAAGTGACGTCTACATTCGGTACCTACCAACACGTTAGGTACTTACCTACACCACAGGCCACATTATAGATAACTAGACTCTGGAACTCTGATCCATATGATATTATGTTAGGAAGGTAGAATAAAAAGATTCGTACGTATCACGTGAGCATTTTATAGAGATTTTTTACTAGATTTCCAGTTAGGTTAATATACCATATTTTTCCTATATTACACATTATACTGCAAGCGATATCATGTAATACATAAATAAATAATGTTGGACAATCCACACAGCATCATCTAGCCCCAAGCTAAGCAGAGCTTGTGTTATAGGTACTAGATGACTGATATACATAATACAAATTATTAAATAATAATAATAATAATAATAATGCTGGACAATCCACACAGCATCATCTAGCCTCAAGTAATGTCTGAGTTGGATTCTAATAAGTTTTCTTTTGTTTTAGCTATCGGATGGAGGCCAAATGGTTTGACAAAGCAGTGCAAGAACTTCCCGGTGCTTGGTCCTGTTATGGAGGAAAAAGGTGTGTGAGAAACTACGTAAACATTTTTTATAATCAATTTCAAAAGTACTCAATAACATACTTGGATTATTTAATCAAAAAAAAAAAAAAATTGGATACAACACAAAATTTTTTCTCATTACAGCTTCACCAAAAATAGAACCTCTGCCTGAACCTGAACCCAAATTGGAGCCCAAAGCGGAACCTGAACCTAGCCCGGAACCTAAATCCGAACCAGAACCGACTCCCGAACCCAAATCTGAGCCCGAGCCTAGTCCGGAACCCAAATCTGAGCCCGAGCCCACTCCCGAACCTCAAGCTGAACCCGAACCGACCTCAGAACCTCAGCCCTCAGCTGAACCTTCCGCTGAACCCGAACCTACAACACAAAGCCTCGTGGAAAATGATAGAAATAAAAGAGTGGCTATGCATTCACTAGATGGAATTGACTTCAAGAATTTGGGGAATGACGTCACCGTTAAGACGAGCGTTTCGTACAAAGTTTCAAGTTCCAAAGGTACATTATATTGCTTTTAACTCATTGTTCAGTTTAGAAATAATGTAAACCCTATTTTTAACGGGCGGTAAAATTTGGTTCCACATTTGATTTAATATGTATTTTTGCTTTTCAGGTCGTCGAAAACGTGCCCTAAATGAAACGATAGGTAAGTTTTAAAATAAAAAAGAAAATTTTAAGAGCACAAAATAACTCACAAGCAAGCCACAGCGCAAAGCACAAAAAATCTAAAAAGAAGGAAAACTAACTTACAATAGTACAAAAACACGTTACTAATTATAATTATGAAGCATGGTTACATTGTTTTGCAGATGTCAACACCACGACCTCTTTACCCGAAACCTCTTCCAAACCCACAGAACCCAAACCAAAGACAAAGTTTACACCAAAGTCTAAGTTATCATCTAAAGTTAAAACTACCCCTAAGCCTATAGAAACCTCACTTACCCTAGAACCCACTTCGGAACCAGAACCTACATCTGAACCTAAATCTGAACCTGAGCCTTCCCCTGAACCTAAATCAGAACCAGAACCCACAGCAGAACCAAAAGCAGAGCCTGAACCTACATCCGAACCCCAATCCGAACCAACCTCTGAACCAACCGAACATAAAGCTAAAATACAATTGTCTAGAGAACCCAAATCTGAACCAGAGCCGAAATCCGAACCTGAACCCACTTCTGAGCCTAAGTCCGAACCTGAGCCTACTGCTGAACCCAAATCAGAACCAGAACCCAGTCCCGAACCTAATTCAGAGCCTGAACCTACTCCTGAGCCTAAATCAGAACCAGAACCCAGTCCTGAACCCAAATCTGAACCAGAACCCACCCCTGAACCTAAGTCTGAACCAGAACCTAGCCCCGTACCAAAATCGGAGCCTGAACCCACTGCAGAACCTAAATCCGAACCGGAACCTAGCTCTGAACCCAAATCTGAGCCAGAAACTAGCCCTGAACCTAAATCCGAGCCTGAACCCAGTCCCGAACCTAAATCTGAACCCGAACCTAGTCCCGAACCTGAACCCAGTCCCGAACCTAAATCTGAACCCGAACCTAGTCCCGAACCCAAACCTGAACCTGAACCTACCCCAGAACCCAAATCAGAACCCGAACCAAGTCCCGAACCCAATGCTGAAGAACCAGAGTCGTTGCTAGTGAAAGGACTGAAAGAAGAGACAGGTAATGCACTACGCTTTGCACCAATTCAATACAAACTTATTCAGTGAAATATTCTTTTTCAATATTAAAACCGACTACAAAGGCCAGACATAAAAATATCGTCTGCAAAAAGGTTAGACAGGTACGTTTTTGACCTTCTTGCTAGAAAAATACAAAATGGTTCGATTCGATTTTCAAAAGCATTTCTTGGTACTTATACCGCTTATACCTATTGTTTTTGAGTGAGTAGGTAAGTTTATTTCACTGATTGAAGTTAAATATTTAATTAAAAAGTAACATAAAGTAAGACATGTAATTAAAAATTAACATCACTTTTAGTAAATAAATACCTACAAAATGGTATTTCATATTAATCAACCGTTTCTAATAACTAGAATAAGTAACTAACGTCAATTTCCTTACTAAGTATTTATCTGGGTAAGTATATTTTATCTCTATTTTCCTCGTAAAATAACATAAATAAATTTTAATTTCCAAGGTTAATATTCTCAAAACAGCTTTCGCCCGCTTGCTTTTGCTTTTACCAAATCCTATTCCTTCATCATCCTCTACACCTACTCTCTTTTATCTTCTTATAAACTCTGTGTTCTCTTTTCTAACTTTATGGTCTTCAAACAATAATCATCGTGTCTGGTTCTGTTTTCTCTATTGTAAATATTTGTCTCTCTATTATGTACATCTTTGATCTTTGACTAAAATTTCGTTTAGGTGTTCTGTGAATAACAAACGTACTATATTATATGTTTTTCAGCTTTTCGAATTCTTAGGTACTCCTTTTCAATGAGGTGTTATTATGTTTAATGATATTATAAAAATAAAATCATAGATGTTAAACGATCATCAGAAATAAGATTATGGAGTTTGTTACTAGTTTTCCATTATTTTCGAACTCTCAATACCTAATATACAAAATGGTTAATGTCAGTGGCATATATAGCAGCAAATTTATAGAAATGATTATCTAAAATTTAATAAATAAAGACGAAATTAAACGATATAATTGAACATTTTCTGATAGCCCTGTTCTAATTATCTAGTAAATTACTTGAGGAATACATTCAATTTTATTGATTTAATCAAAATTATACATATTTCCAGACAGTTTATAAACAATTCCAGGATAAACAATACACCTTATTTGTTCTAGCCCAATTCAATAACCTCCAAAAAACTACTTTCCTAATCTAAACCGAACCTATGTATTCTAAACTATAAAGTCAAATTTTCCAGGATATTTCCCCGCGCACGAATACGTGCCCAAACATGACTTCAACCCAATGGACTGCACGGATATAGTCATCGGCACGGCTCGCGGGAACTACCACCGGGTGTTGGACTATTATACAAGAGATAGGTAAGTAACGTGGCGGTTGTGGCGTTAGAATAGACCCCTCGAACTCAGCTTGTGGATATCGTAAGAGCTGACAGAAGTAGTAAGCTAGAGACCGGCGATATAGGTCCAATTTTTGTTTTTGTTTACGATTTGCTTTTTAAAAATGGAAAAAAATATTGTTCTAATCATCTCTATAAGGTGGCAACTGTGGCAAGGTGCAATTAGCGTATGTCAATGTTAAATGAAAGGAAAGAAACATCAAAAATACCTAGTCAATAGCTTTTCCTGTTATGGGTATAACACAAGCTCAGCATAACTTAGGGCTAAATGATTCTTAATCAGAATAATCAATTTATTGGTAAAAATATTACAAGTCATTAAATCATTCATACATTTGGTAATTAAATTATAGAATTTTCATATAAATCATTTCAATTAAATAATAAAAAAACAGAAATAATTAATGATGCTGTGTGGATTGTCCAGCATTATTTTATATATTGTTTTAAAAATATTATTTGCACAGGTATTTTGCGTTTCCAGATATTCGATTTCGTGGGAACTAGTGTAGTTGATATTAATTTATTCGAGTGGACGCGGTTTTTCAACTTCATAAATACTGTTGATGTTTATTAATCTTTTGTATTTATTTTCAGATCTACCCCACGCGTGGACTCGTTCTGGGGCGGTCACGACGATCTCACAGCGGCTGGTGGGTTTGAGGAGAATGGAGTCACTACCATCATGTTTAGGAAGAAAATCAAGGTAAGGACACATTTAATAGTCTTATATAATATTTTGTGGATTGTCAAAACTATTCTTATTCTTAACTATAAAAGAAACAGAATTATTTTTATTGTTAACTGTTGTACAGAAAAGGTCTTAGGTATAAGGTGTACAGTTTCAACAGCTTATCTTTAGCAGACATACAAAAATACAGTTATTATTATAAAAATAGCTTACTATAAAATATCAGATTACCTTTTATTGTCTAAGTTAACCTTATTTTCTATGATTGTTTTTTATACTATGTTTGTGAAGCAAAAAAATAACTACTTATCTATCCCCAGGCCAAAGAACCAACCGACCATTCTATAGTAGATGACCTCATGCACGTCATCTGGGCCCGAGGTCAAGAACCGGGCAAGTACAAGCACAGCCCTCCGTCGGGGATCGAGAAGGGGACAGCCGCGGTCGGAGACTTCTACAGGCAGGACGAGGTCAAATACCACGGGCATGGGGATCAGCGGGGCTTCACTAGTCTTAACTTCTTCGGTGAGTCGGTTATTTAAAAGCCACACTCAGAAAGGATCATTAAATAAATCCTAATGAGTACAAAAATCTGTGACGTCACCCAACCAAACGCTACCAGCCCGCGCATAATTAGATCTCGCTAGGAAAATTGAACGTTCCTATACATGGTCCATTGGAAAAAAGTTAAATGGCAGAGTTGCAGGGTATAAAAAGATCTAAAAATTTTTTACTTTTTTTTCACAGAATTTAAATCATTCAATTTAGTAGATAACTTTAGTAAGGGGACATGAATGGAGCAAAATATCCTTTCTTGACTTATATAATAACGATAACGTGATTGTTTACGTCCATAGAGCAACACGGGCCCCCATGTTTACGTCACACGCGGTACATACCAGACCGATGACGACGCAGCCTGACGTCACGTGACGTCACCCAAACACAATCGCTCGTGCATAACTAGATGTCGCTAGTAAAATGTGGACGAGCTCTAGATCGCGCTGACGAGAACGCACGGCTTTTAGTCACTTCCGTCCCATACATTGTGTCCGGTATCGCTTCTCGGCCTTTTGGCTAAGATCAAAGTGTAGTATCTGTTCTTTTCAGCTTAATATCTGAAAGTTCCCTCACTGAGGGACCAGTATATTAAACTGATTTTTGTCAAGCGACGGGATGTTCGGGGCTCGCTCCACTCCCGTCACGGGTCGGACCGGCATTGCAGTGCCGCCGGGATCGGCCCACAGAATTCATATTGAAACTCTCTCACTTCAGCTCAGATTGGCAGTGACCATTCTTGAAGGAATGGTCACTGTCAATCTGAATCTGAAATCTAAGTCAAGTCAAGTCAAGGCAATGGCAGTGATAGAAGGAAATTCCTTCTATCACTGCCATTGCCTTGACTTATGTCATGTCTATGCTAAGTACAACAAGAAGTACAATTAGAAAGAAGGGGCAGTGTGGCTCCGGCGACTGATGAATTTAAATACTATTTTAATGCAAACAATAGGGGTTAGGTTCGTAAGGACTAGATTGCATATGACTATGTAAACAAGAATTAGATCACTACTCGACAGTTTCTAAAATTGGTCTCTGTCGTCAACTGGTCACTTTTGCAATTCGTCAATTTCCTGAAAATCGCTGATTCGTCAGTATTCTGAATTCGTCACTTGGGTTATGTGATCAGTATATTTATCTCGTCAGTTTTCGCATTTTGACTAAGTGTACAGTTACGAACAAAACTGTTTTGGATCGTAGTCCAAAAAAAAAAGAAATGAAAATTAAGTATTTATTTGAAACGACAAAAAATATAAAATAAACTAAAACTATTATATAACTATAAATATAATAAACTAAAACTATTATATACTATTATTTAACTATATCTTTATCATTATTATATTTTTTCTTGAGAATCAATAGGTAGTAAGTGTTTTGATTAAAAACTTTCTTAAAAAAAGGTTTTATTTTAATGCGTTATATAATAAAAATTATAAGTATAGCAAAAGTGACCAGTTGACGACAGAGACCAATTTTAGAAACTGTCGAGTAGTGATCTAATTCGTAAACAAAACGTCGTATTTGTATAGTGCCTTTGTAAACACAATGCCTTTTTTGCAGAATGCCCTAGTAAGTAGAATGTCATGTCATGATGGGAAAAGTACATTTTAAGAATTGTTTATTGTGATCATAATGAATTCTTGAATTTATTTGAAAATCCGGAATGAAGGCGGTTTAAAGGTTGTTTAAAGTCCATAGGTAGAATGAGAATATTTTATACAAAAATTCCTATAGGTAATAAAGAATTCCGACGTGTCGTAGTAGACGCAAGTACTTTTATGTGAATCATTTGTAATAATTAAGAATAAACATATTATGAAATGTTTTTTAATCACTAGGTAGGAATCACACGCATTTTCGTATTGAAACACGGTACAGTTTGCAGCCGCTCATGAGCGTTCCCCACGCGCCTGCGCTGCAGTGTCTGCGCGCGCCGTAATGTTACAACCCTAGTGCTATAATGGAGCGTAGGTATTTATTTCATCAACTAGGCTTAGTTTCGATACTGGTCATAATGTGTACTGTGCCCATGGTGAAAGGGACGATTCGCTAACGGGGCATCTTACGAAATGCTAACGTTTTTAGGAGCGGGAAATTTTAGCGAATGGGGCATTACACGCCGCCGCCCGGTTCGAAAAATATGATCAAGTTACAAAGATTTTTTTTATTCGTTTGCATATAATTTGGAAATTCATCCGTGTCGCCGCCGGTACTTATATTACATACGTACTTGCTATTATTTAGTTTCCCTTTTGTTCGAGTTACTGCGAGATGCCGATGAACTAATTCTCAATTTCACCTTTTAGGTATGCGTAAAAGGTGAAATTATATTGAAGTAATGATGGTTTTGACGATATAGGACAAGAAGATCGAAATACTGATAGAAGTCCCCGATATGAAAACTCTTCTAAAATGTCACTTGTTCTGTTACAGAAGAAACAAAAACCTCTCTAGCCGGCGGCATAATCCCTCTGCAAGACAAATGCGGGGGCGAATGGAAGCACCCCGCTAACTGCGACGTTAAGAACAACACGTGTGAATACCACGCGAGTTGGGAGTACCTTGGACAGAAGCGAGGCAAGGACAGTGTGCGGTTCACGATACGCACCAAGCAAAGCAAGCATTGGACGGGTATCGGCTTCAGCGATAATAAGAAAATGGTGAGTCAAGCGTAGTGGATGTCTTCACAGGTGGGATAACCTGCGAAGGATTCTGGAACGTTCTGGATAAGCTGAAGATAGGGTGCTATAATATGGCGGTCATCAGCTGGAGATATCTATAACTAATAGAAGAGGAAAGATTTACTTGTTTGAATTGAATAGGCTCCGAAACTACTGGGCCGATTTGTTATTTCATCATTAGAATCCTTAATTTTCCCTGATGAATATAGGCTATAGAATATTTTCAAAAAAGTAGGGATCCGCATGAATTTTTTTTTCTAGCTAGCAATGCAATTTATATTTAACATCTTGAAAAAAACGACCAGTAAAGTTTGTATTCGATTGCAAAATAATTTTGTAAAATCGTCCTGGTCGTTTTCTATAGTACCTATATATAATATATCTGTCTATTTAAATTATTTAATATATTGTATTATTAATTATTATTATGATAGCAGTCATTAAATACCCATAACACAAGCTTATCGGGCTATTACTGTGTCGAATACCCACTATTATTTATATACCTCTATTTGTATACCTCCAGTCGCAAACCGACGCGATCATAGGCTGGGTGGACGCGCGGTCCGGCCGCCCGTTCCTGATGGACAGCTGGGTGAGCGGGTACGCGGCGCCGAGGGTGGACCCTCGCCAGGATGTCAGCAAGGAGGCTGGCAGTCTGCAGGACGGGGTGACCACGCTCAGCTTCGTGAGGAAGAGGGATACTGGGGATCAGAAGGTAAATTGATGAGGGAAGAGTATTACATTTTGAGTTAAAGTGTGAGTTTAAGGAGACTAACGCTCTGGAGGAAAAGTTTTGGGTGTGAAAAGGTGAGGTTCTGTTCAAGCTTTGAGAGCCAAAAGGTCTATCATCTAACGCTACCTAGGTACCTATAAGAAGATAGCTATTATGTTATACCTTCAGATTTTCTAAGAATTGATAGTAAAATTTTCAAATCGACTTTTTTAATTTATATTAATAATATTTATTAGAAAGGACAAATACATATTACAGCTACAATACAAAATATAACTGAAAAACGCACAAATTTTACGCAATTTAATTTTATTTTTAAAACCGCATATTCTTCAGAAATATTGCAGTCTATTCAATCGTTTTTGGTCGATCAGCTTTGCCCATTTCGAAGGTAGGAATGGGCAGACCTGACCTATGTGTGTGTAAATTACAAGTCCTTCCAGTCTTCAAAATTTCACTACAATACAAATATATCCCTCAATTAAAATTCTGGCCGAAGAATGTACGTTCCGGCGTTTTCGCGGACGTTACAACACTTATCGCGTGACACCCTTCAGGCGGTCAGTGACCATTTAACATGTCGCCGATATTACGTGGTTGTTAGTAAATAGGTTTATTTTATTGTTATTATAGATTAAGGTATATATTATATGGGCCGTAGTTTTTAAGTATTTATCATTCCGTACAAAACTAATTTTGCCTGAAATAAATGATTATTATCATGATTTATTTTCAATTATTATTTATATATCTTTCCAGGACCTAGCGTTCACAGACAGCCAGTGTTGGTACATGATGTTCATAGTGCAAGGCGGGGAGTTCGACCCGGTCAACAAACGCACGGGCAAACACTTGCAGACTCCGGTCGTTAGCGAGGATCGGGTCTGCATCAGGCCTTGTGGACCAGGTTTGTGTTTATTGCTGATACCTTGTGCTTGTAAACGAGAAGAAAGATTATTATCTTTTCACCATTGAACGGATAAAACATGGAAGCATTCCTTGCGCTAGAAAATGACCCAACGCAGTGTGCTAAGATGACATGTGTGTGTAGAAATTGACATAAGCGATCTACACGATAAACGACAATTTAATCTCAAACATCAAGAGAATAAAGTCTACTTTTAACTGTGCTTCCCGAGATTTAACAAATCGGTGCCGTAAGTGTACCTAAGTAATTAAAATCTTCCAACAGAAAGAAAGGGAACGAAAAATTAATATTGTTTACCTAGGTGGCATAAGTGTTCCGACCTGGTTATTAAAATCTTCCAAAGAAAGAAAAAATATTAATTTAAGATGGCGCTACTAAAATCTGTCTACCAAATTCTTTGATCGGGTTTCGATCTAGAGATATATGTTTCGGGTTTTCTAGTCGTTTTCTACAATTTAAAAAAAACTATTTATGTAATATTTTGTGTTAAGTATAACAATAACCTAGCACCCATACTAGCTCTGCTTAGCTCGGGTCTAAATGACACTGTATTGCCCAGTATTACTGATGTAATTTGTATTTTGTGACGAGTCCAAGCGTCCTGCAAGGTCTAAAGGAAAGCATTTTGTTCTTTATGATATTTGAATTCTCTAGTATTATTTATTGTTATAATGTTTCCACCAACAGAACCAACGGACGAGGAGTTAGCTGTAGAAGAAGTGGTGCCGGGTGTTTCCACCTACACCATGCTTATTCGCATAACAGGTAAACTAAGAGAGTTCGTGAATAATAATAATAATACAAATAATACTTATGAATAATTAACAAATGAAATAGCTTTAGAATAAGCGACAATTGGCTGTCTTATCGCTCAAGAGTGATTTCTTTATTCCAATATGTGTGCAATAAAGTATTTACTTATGAGTAATTAACATATGAAATAGCCTTAGAATAAGCGATAACTGGAGGTCTTGTAGCTCAAGAGCGATCTCTCCCAGACAACCTTGATTCTTCATTGCACACACAAGTTTTATGTATAAGTATATACTAATATTATAAAAAGGAAAGGTTTAATTGTTTGGATTGAATGGGCTCCAAAACTACTGGACCGGTTTGAAAAATTCTATCACTAAATCCTACATTATTCCCTATGAACACAGGCTATAGAATATTTCTAAAAAGGTAGGGATGCGTATCTTCAATAATGTAACTCAAGTGTGTGTAAAAAAATATAATTTTTTTAAATACCCGCGCAAAACCGGGCGAGCCCCTTGTCTGACATAAAGTAAAAAAATAATGGACAAAGCGAAACACTAGGTTTGCTTTAAGAAAAACAGTTTTCTTACAGCAAACCTACGGTAAAAGAGAATTTATAAAACGACTGTGGCTATCTATCCACAGCAGCATTGTATGTAAGCGGGCAAAGAACCTGTAAAGAGATCGATAGATACATAGATAGAAAGTACTTTATACCACACAAAGAAAGAAGACATTACAAACGCATGGCATGTACAAAGCGAAACCCTAAATAAGTTTTCGCAAAGCAAACCTACAGGTAAAAGAGTATTTATAAAACGACTGCGGATAGATAAACTTACGCACAAAAGCACAAAGATACAAAGAATCTGAAAAGAGATAGATAGATGATAGAAAATACTTTATACGACAAAGATAGAAGACAATAAACAGAAGCGCTTGATTAAAGCTTACCTAAAACCTTACCTTCCAGGGTTAGCGGATAGCTTCAAACCGCCGGCAGCGGGCAGCAAAGACTTCGAGGAGCTGAGTCAACGTGTCGTCGACAGCTTGGCGGCGGAGATAGGGCGGAACAAGGGCTACCATGGACTGTTGGTCAATGGGTTTATGCAGTACGTATATAATATAGTTATCTATCTATCTATTACGTATCACTATTTTTCTAAGGCACTTACCTGACAAATATAAGGGACCCCACTGTGTTATTACTAAAATTAATTTAAATATTAAGAAATTTAGCTAAAATTCCTTTTCATAATTATTTTGCTATTAGGGATTTAATTGGATTTATTATTTTATTAATAATATTCACTTTAACAACCCCAAATTTAGAAACCCTGATCATTTTATTCTAACTAATCCTCTCAAAGTGGCACTAGAATCTGAAGTCTGAACCAATTTTTAACGATAATTTGTATTTAGTTTTCAATGTTCCATACCTTTTTCTACTTTTACAAGCATGTTGTTTCTTAATTATATTATTTGATACCTTCCGAACAAGCACATATCTTTTCTTTAATTTTTTGGCACACAAATATCTTAATCTGGTATTACGTTGAATAAAAGAGATTTCAACATTTTCATTGTGCAGTTTGTGATTCCTAATAATTAAAGCCTACGTAGGTACCTAATAGTTTTATTTTGTATAGTTTAGTTTGTTTTGCGATGCTATAATAAGCACTATATTAAATAATATTGAATAAGAAAAGAAATACATGAAAAAACCTTTACACTTTCAAGAAATTTGCAATCTCAAATCTATCACATCTCATATCTATGCCCCCTTTCAGAAACGAAACCAAGGCCATAATCGCCGAGCTTACCCTCAAATCCATAGAATCAAACAGTATAGAGGGTTCAAGTGCCCGTTCCCTCGACGCTAAGAATGAGACGACAGAAGGTGACATGGAGAAGTGGAAGAGAGTAGTCAGAGACACGTTAGCGCAGGGGAGAGTGGGCAATCTGAACGTTGACCCGGAGTTTTTGGTGTTTGAACCACAGAGTTGTAAGTATTCTTCTATTTGTTTAATCTATACTAATATTATAAAGAGGATATTATTTTGATATTTATAGGTAACATATAAATTTATTATTATCTATATTTGATTGGTTCTTTATTTTTATTTATATTAACAAATAAAATAACAATTATCTAACTAAATTAGTGCTGGTTTTAACAATTGAAACAATTGCGCTAACTGCAGACTGTTGCTAACAAACTACAGGTACCTCAACTGATCCATATCAATACCAGTCGGAAGTGTACCCAAGATGCTGGCTGCATTATCTCGCATGATGATGAACTGTATGAAATTTTACGTGTCTAAGAGCTCATTTTGTTAGCCTAAAGAAATAAAGTTATTGTGTAATCTTTACTTAGTACTTTTCTTTACAGTAATATCAGAACACCCCGTGGACGAGTCTTCAAGCAACTCCCGCACTTTCTTTGGCCTCGCGGAGACCAAACTGTGGGTGGTGGTCGGCTGTGTCGCCGCGCTGGTGTTGGTGGCTCTCTTACAGGCGGGATGTACGCTGTACAGAAGTAAAGCGACGGTCAAAACAAAGGTGAGTTATACTGGGGCAGCCTGGGGTCTTCAAGGGGGTTATAAATTATTAATAAATCAAAATCAAAATCAAAGTGCTTTATTTCCTTTAGACCTTACAGGACTCTTGGACACGTAATTCAATTCAATTCAATTAATAAGTACATAGAAGTTTAAATGTAAGTATTTTTGTTGGTCTATTTAAAAATAAATACTTTTGTTTGCTTATTTTATTGTTGTTAAGGCAGTTAGCTCAATGCTTTGGCATTGGCAGTTTGCAGTTAACTCAATTATCAAAACTCGTCTATTATAATTATAATAATGCTATAGTATTGTTACTATAATTTTATAAATACTGTTTTATTTTCAAAGTTCATTATACATACTAGTTTTATATGCTTTATAATAATAATAAACTAGAACTAAAATATATATTATTCCTATAATCTTATAAATACATACTGTTTACTTTCTAAGTTCACATATTATATTACTTTCTTCTATTTAACTAAATTGTTATATGCTATATAATAATAATAAACTAGAACTAAAATATATATTATTACTATAATCTTATAAATACTTTTTTATTATCTAAGTTAATATTAGGTCCTTACATATGAAATTGGCGTTTTTCGTACTGGCCACTTTAATCACAAATTTCTCCTCTTTGGAAGCGGATCCATCGCAAACCACGTCCGAGTTAGCTGCAGGCTGCGGTGTTAGTGATAAAACTGTTTTAATTCACTTGAAGCAAATTGGGAAGATTAATAAGCTTGAAAGGTGGGTACCTCACGAATTGACTGAAGCAAACCGGCAAACGCGCGTCGACTGCTGCGTTACATTACTAAACCGGCACAATAATGAAGGTATTTTAAACCGAATCATTACCTGTGATGAAAAATGGGTTCTTTACGATAATCGGAAGCGCTCAGCGCAATGGTTGGATCCTGGCCAGCCAGCCAAATCCTGCCCCAAGCGAAAATTAACCCCAAAAAAGTTACTTGTAAGCGTTTGGTGGACTAGTGCCGGTATTGTTCATTACAGTTTTCTCAAATCTGGCCAGACTATTACGGCTGATGTCTATTGTCAGCAATTGCAAACCATGATGGAAAAGCTAGCGGCTAAACAACCTAGGCTGGTCAATCGCTCCACGCCACTGCTGCTTCACGACAACGCTAGACCACACACTGCGCAACAGACGGCTACTAAATTAGAAGAGCTTCAATTGGAAAGTCTAAGACATCCTCCGTACTCCCCGGACCTTGCTCCAACAGATTACCATTTTTTTCGAAATTTGGATAACTTCTTGCAAGGGAAAAAATTCAACTCCGATGGGGCAGTCCAAATCGCCTTCAAAGATTTTATTGATTCCCGTCCGACTGGTTTTTTTAGTAAAGGGATCAATGAACTACCTATAAGATGGCAAAAGTGCATAGAAAATAATGGTTCATACTTTGATTAATTAAATATATTATATTAAAAAATATTCGACTTTTTGTTCCTCCCATACAAAACGCCAATTTCATATGTAAGGACCTAATATATCACTTCCTTCTATTTAACTGTAATCATAACTAATCTAACATAAATGTCCCATTCCAGGAACAACTAATCCCGAACGCAGCTTGGAAGGACTACTCCGCGAACACAAACTACGCGTTCGAACCGTTCGAGAACGACGACAAATACCACAGCACGCTGTCGACCGCCCCCCCCCGCTACCGCCCGCACTCCGCGCCCCTCCGGCCCACGGACCCGCCGCCCCCCAGGCCGAACAGCAACCCCGCTAACAAAACGTTGGAGAGAGAACAAAGAGAGAAAGAGAACGGGCATAGGTAAATCTATACTAATATTATAAAGATGGAAGATTTTATTGTTGGTTTGAATTGAATAGGCTCCGAAACTACTGGACCGATTTGAAAAATTCTTTCACCATTAAATAAATAAATTATGCCGGACAATCCACACAGCATCATCTAGCCCCAAGCTAAGCAGAGCTTGTGTTATGGGTACTAGATGACTGATATACATAATACAATATTATTAAATAGATAGATATTTTTTATTATACCTACATAGAATACGACCAGAACCCCTGAACAAATATCTGCAGATTGTACTAATATTTGTCCCGAGGCGGAAATCGAACCCGCAAGCTCCTGCGTCGCAGGCGGACCTTCGCCCACTGCGCCACAGTGGTCGTAAATAAATAAATAATAAATACACAATAGTCTATTTCGCTCTACTGACATGAAGGCTCTACTAACTAATAAGTAACGCTCTTGTATGAAGACAATTCACACAGCATTATCTAGCAAGCATGCCGTGTGGTGCCGGCATAGAATTTACCACCCCAACTCTTCCCGTGGGTGTCGTAAGAGGCGACTAAGGGAGACACACCGGGGGGCGGGCAGCAGCGCCCTCTGTAGAACAACCCCACTGAACTGCGATCCCCAACCCGCATGCCCAGCGTGGGGATTATAGGCAATAACCCCCAAATGATAAATATTGCAAACTATGGCAATCATCAGGGGAGGCCTATGTCCAGCAGTGGACTATCATAGGCTGATGTTGTTGTATGTTGTATACAATTATTGTTTATTTATTTAGACTATTATAGTCTATTTCGCTCTACTGACAAATAAGTAACGCTCTTGTATGAAGACAATTCACACAGCATTATGTAGCAAGCAGAGCTTGTGTTATTGGAAAATATCTATCTATGTCCTCGTATATTATTATGTATATCAGTTATCTAGTACCCATAACACAAGCTCTGCTTAGCTTGCGGCTAGATGATGCTGTGTGGATTGTCCGGCATTATAATATTTTTGTTTCTTTAAATTGACTCATAAATATTTCATTATAATTACATATACTTATCACATTGCCGTGTGGTGCCGGCATAGAATTTCACCACCCCAACTCTTCCCGTGGGTGTCGTAAGAGGCGACTAAGGGACACACACAGGGGGGCGGGCAGCAGCGCCTTCTGCAGAACAACGACACCGAACTGCGATCCCCAACCCGCATGCCCAGCGTGGGGATTATGGGCAATAACCCCCAAATAATGATGCCATCCATGGCGCTCATTAGGGGAGGCCTATGTCCAGCAGTGGACTGTTATAGGCTGGTGATGATGATGATGATGATGACATATATCACATGACATAAGTGTATTACTAATAACGGTCTATTCTTATCATTAAAGTAAAATTTTGTTTTCTCGTCTTCTTACAATAACATTATATCCTAATTATCCTGCAAATTAAGGCCCCGGTGACCCGTACAACAGGTTTCATAAACCTATCACGGACCAGTTTCTTGCCAAACAAGATAACTAGCTGTAAATCAAGCTTAGCTCACTGTGAGAATTATCTTTTGCAACAGAAAATAAATGTATTATTCATTCATTCATTTATTATGGGCCCCCAAATTATGAATAATGACACCTATGGCGCTCATTAGGGGAGACCTATGTCCAGCTGTGGACAATTATAGGATGGATGGATGTTGGTGGATGATGATTCATTTATATATTTGCTTGTATCATTCGGTTACAGGACGAACGGTGTGAACGGTCACCGATCGCCTCGTAACGCGCCGTCAGCGGGCTCGAACACAGCCCGTAACAAACACGCGAACAGCGCCGCGCAGTTCTACCACGAGACGCGCAGTCTGCAACGTCCGCGGGGGCCGCCGCAACATCACGGGTAACGCTCATCATAATAATAGTCATTTATTTATAATAATTATCACAAGTCGAAATCTAACCATTCTTGTATAAATACATTTAAATTAAATATTTCGCTCTTTATCTAAGTATACTAATATTATAAAGTTGACATATAAAAACAATATTACATTTTACATAAACGATTTTCTTTCTTCCTATAAAAAGGAAATATTTGTTTGTTAGAATTGAATATTATCCGAAACTATTGGAAATATTAGAAACATTATCTTCTGATGAACATGAGCTATAGAATAATTTCAAAAAAGTTCAGGAACCATATTAAAACTTCGATAACCCAACGTGTACCAATACACGTTGGGCTATTTAAGTGTAGTGTTAGTTTTAGAATTATTTGTTAAATAACCGTGCGAAGCCGTGGCATACATCTAGTCTTCTATACTAATATTATAGAGGAAATATTTGATTGTTTGTTTGTTTGAATTGAATAGGCTCCAAAACTACTGGACCGATTTGAAAAATTCTTTCACCATTAGAATCCTAAATTTTTCGTGATGAACATAGGCTATATAATATTTTCAAAAAAGTAAGGGATCCGTATGAAAACTGGGAAATCCATCGTGTTAGTGTGTATAATTTCTGAAATTTTTGTTTAATACCCGTGCGAAGCCGGGGCGGACCGCTAGTGTTCAATAATCTGCAAAACAATTCACACACTTCCGTCACCTTCTGTTTCACTAACAATAGTAACAATAATATATTCTGTAGTGCGATAATAGCTACAATGGTTACGGAAAACGGTTGAGTAATTTCGTGTAGAACAACATGTGACCGTGTGGCCTAATGGATAAGGCGTCGGACTTCGGATCCGAAGATTGCAGGTTCGAGTCCTGTCACGGTCGATGATTTCTTTTTGTATCTTTTTGCATTTTTTCTTTGATCTTATATTTAATACAAGGTAGAATAAAACCAAAATTTATGTTCTTGTGGTAAATTTTATGAATGAATTTGTCTGATTTTTATTATTATAGTGCGTAAACCCTCGCACTCGGTAATCATTCACCGTTCAGCGCGCGCGGTGCTCACACGCAGCCACTGTGCACGGCAGAAATTCATAATAGTGCTTGACACATTCGATTGTTCAGTTATCGATAAATTATTAGCCATCGCTGATAGTTTATCCACCACAATGGATAAATTTCTCACGCGAACATCGTCTACCGAGAGTTTGTCGAATAAGAGACCAGCGGAAAGCAATATATGGATAAAGCCCAAGCGTGTTGCTAACCCTGGCAGAACATCTAGCCAAGTGAAATTCTCCACCCAAAACCGCTACAAAGACCTAGCTGATGACTCCGACTGCGACCAAGAACAAGCGACGCGTCCACTACCCGTTCTTCGCGTAAAATCAGGTCGTATACCTCCTATTGTTGTAGAAGTTAAGCAAGATTGGACTCACACATCCTTGACTGAACTAGTGACTAAGTTCACAAAGCAGTTCCATCTGCAATATCGCCAAGGTAGTAAGGTGGCAATACACTGCCACTCAGATGATGGTCACCGGATGGTTACTGATGGGCTGCGCGCTGAAAACGTTTCTTTCCACACGTTTTCCAGGAAGGAAGAGAGAACTTATAAAGTTGTCATCAGAGGAATTCCAGGTGACACTATTCCCATGTTGCATGATGAACTAACCGAAATGGGCTTCAACATTGGTTCTGCTAGTATGCTCAAAAGCTCTTCGGACAAAAATCCAGCATGCCCACCAATACTGGTACAACTGCCTGCAGGTACAGACATTGTGAAATTCAAGCAGATTAAATACCTCTGTAGATGCGTCGTCAAGATTGAGAAGTTCAAGCCTAAAACATCATCAGGTACGCAATGCTACCGCTGCCAACAATTCGGCCACGCCTCCAGAAACTGCAATTTAACGGAGCGTTGTGTCAAATGTACTGAATCACATGCCACAAAGAACTGCTCAAAGACAGAGCGGACTAGCCCTGCACAGTGCTGTAACTGCAAGGGCGATCATCCTGCGAATTACAGGCAGTGTCCCGTCCGGATTGAATACTTGCAACGGCTAAAACAAAGGCGGCAATTTCAAAGCAGTAAACTCAACCCGATCCCACTGGTTGAAAATAAGCGTCCAGCACCCTGCACCAAGCCTGATAGCCAGGCACGTAGTCAGCGACGAAGCTTTGCCACTGCAACTTCAGGTTCCCACAGTGAGCATACAACGCCACTGGACACAATGAAAGAACAAGATGCAGCAACTATTGAAATGCTGCGTATATTAAATACTATCAAGCGTATTAAACATGAGTTCCAGGCATGCACTAACATGATGGACAAAGTAATTCTTGTCCTACAGCACCTCGGTCAATATGTTTAATACAAATGAACTACGGTTAATATATTGGAATGCGGACGGCATACGTAGCAAACTCGATGAACTTGCGGACCTTGCAGTCAATGAATTATCCGCAGACGTTATAGCAATTTCTGAAACTAGACTAGGTAAGCATGTGAGTCTTGAATTGCCTGGTTATTCATGTTACCGTCGAGATAAGCTAGGATCCCGGGGTCAGGGTGTAGCTATATTTGTAAGGACTGATATACCTCATTCTCAAATACTTGTTCCCAAAACGACACATATGGAAGCAGTAGGCATTGAAATTACCATAGGTGGTCATAAGAATGTGATTTTTTCAATATACCAGTCCCCGAATTTGAAACTTCTGCGCAATGACCTAGATGCGTTACTAAATGTCGAAAAACATGTTCTGCTTGTAGGTGACTTCAATGCGAGACACCCGTATTGGTGTAAATTCAGCAAAGTCAATCCTCACGGCAATGTCTTATTCCAACACATGATAAAAAATAACTTCGCCATTCACGCTCCACCAAATCCTACCCTGGTACATTATAATTTAGATCACCAGCCATCTACTCCAGACGTAGTCATTGCCTCCAACATAAATTCGGTGTCTAGCATATCTACCATGCCAGCCCTTTCGTCTAACCACTTACCAGTTTTTGTCAGGATAAACGGGTCATTTCAACGCCAAATTCTGACTCACTTTAATTATAATCAGGCTAATTGGTCCATATTCCGCTCATACCTTAACGATCATATATCTCTTTCATGTAAAGCATTTGAAACCATCGAATCAATTGATTACGGAGTGATGTCGCTTACTAGCAATTTGATCAACGCGAGAGATAAATCCGTACCTATAGTCAATTCCAACCAGGAAGCCAAACCGTTACCCAAATTTATAAAAAAGTTAATTAAACAAAAAAACACTTTACGCTATCGCGAACTTCATGCTTCCGACACTAATATATCTCGAAATTTACGAACACAAATAAATGCTCTTCAAGCAAGAATTAAATTAGCAGTCAGAGTTCATAAGGATAAAGTCTGGGAAACTAAACTATCTAAAGCCGAAAAGAATCCCTCTGATCTTTGGCGAATCACAAAAGCGCTGAAAAGAACAACAACCGTAATACCACCTTTAACGATGTCAGATAATAAAGTAACTACCTCTGTTAAACAGCAATGTAACGAACTAGCTGCAGCCTTTACTGGGAATATGACCTTAACGATCGATTGGAACGACAGCGACATAAAATCCTTAGTAGATAAGTCTATCAGTAGTTTAGAAACTTCTGCAGATAATAATCCGCCAATCCTTGCAACTCCATACGAAATAAGAAAGCATATTCGAACTCTAAAGAACAGCAAAAGTCCAGGAGACGACAATGTTTACAATAATATGTTAAAAAATATGCCTCAAAAGTGCCTTATACTCCTAACAAAAATAATAAATTCATGCTTAAAATTTCATTACTTTCCACCTTTGTGGAAAGTAGCTAAAATAATAGCTCTCCCTAAACCTGGTAAAAATCATAATTATGCCGTTAACTATCGTCCTATAAGTTTGTTATCCTCTCTGGGCAAATTGTTTGAGCGAATTATCTATGACCGTTTACTCAGTTCCCTAGATACTAAGTTCATCAACGAACAATTCGGATTTCGTCGTTTTCATTCCACTATCCAACAACTTGCTAGAGTCAGTGAGCACGCCTCCCATCACTTAAACATGAAATTCTCTACTGGTATGTTTTTACTGGACATTGAAAAAGCCTTTGACACGGTTTGGCATGATGGACTCATTCATAAACTGCTCAATAATAATGTACAAACTGGTTTAGTCAAACTCATACAGTCATATCTCTCAGAGAGGCAATTTAAGGTCTGTATCGGAAATAAATCGTCTGATCTCCACCCTGTTCCAGCTGGTGTGCCCCAAGGCTCAGTCCTTGGTCCTTTATTATTTCTTGTCTACCTAAATGATATTCCTAAACAGCCTCGCACATACTTGGCATGCTTTGCTGATGATACTGCGTCATTCTCCTCTAGCAATGACGATGACCTAATTATCAGTAGACTGCAACTATCTCTAGACCTACTCGCTGGCTACTTTCGTCAGTGGAAACTCAAATTAAATGAGTCTAAAACTGAAGCCATATTTTTCTCGCGTAAACGAAAGCCTCCCGATAAAAAACTAGTCATTGGTAACCATCAAATCCCCTGGAAAAAATCTGTTAAATATCTCGGTGTTTACATGGACAGTAAACTAAATTGGAGTCCTCACGTGGATTACTTGCGTGGAAAAGCTAATAAAGCTTTTGGAGCATTGCGCCCTATCATGAACAGACGTAGCAATTTAAGCCCTAAAACGAAACTCAAAATCTACAGCACCTTAATTCGGCCCTGTATGACTTATGCCGCCCCTGTCTGGAGCAGCACCTGTCTCACTAACTACCGTAAATTGCAAGTATTGCAAAACCGAGCCTTTAAAATAGCATTCAATACCAAATTTCGCACAAATCTAACGAAACTGCACCAAGAAGTTAACTTTCCAAATATCAAGGATTTTATCCTTAGTCTCACAAAAACCTTTTATTTATTGCGCAACTGTAACCATAAAAATATCTTGATATCGTCTTTAGGCAAATCCCGATCATCAAATCTTTCGTATATCGACACTTATAAACGTTACCGCTTACCCCATCACTACATCTTGGACGAGAACAATGGCAGCTCGACTGCGCCACTAGTTAACCCGTTAGAGGCTACGCACGACTGTTAACGTATGCTATAACCATAAATCTCATTTTACACACTTAAGAAATCAAAAAATTCTCCACTATTATTATTATCAATAAACTACATTATTCAATAAATATTATGTCACTTATTGGACAATAAATTAAATTACCATAAAAGCTATTTACGAAAAAAAATAAAAAAATAAAATTAGTAAAAGAAACTTACGTACTCTAATAAATAATATTTATAAATAATAGTTAGCTGGACAATTGTCAAAGCATTTTCTATCTCTGAGCTAAGCAGAACAGACTCACTATAAACATACATACCTATATAAATTTTATATATATTTAATGTATTTACGTAAATCAACTAATAACAAATGTAATGTACAGCATAATTTCTCTTTTTGAATTAATTGGTAGTTAATACTTTACTTTCGTCAAAATTAACTTTAGCATGACACGCAACTGGTTAACTTGCAGTTACTAGTACCTACGCGCTGTCTTTTGTTGTCAGGCCGGGCCTCGGCCGCTTCGCGCTCGGTCCGCGGGTAGAGAGAAACGTTTGCCGTCCGCAATTAACTACATGTACCCTAATTATTCATAGTCATGTTTAAAGATTAGGAATTACTTTTGTCCAAATTTTTGTCGTTTCTTATGAATACCGAAAGGTACGATACGCTTGAAAACAAAAAGCTTATCTTTAAAAATGCGCGCTATACAAAGTGCTCATAATAGTCATTATTGATGTTAAAAATTGTGAACCTATAATTTAAGTAATGTATGATTTATCAAGTGTTTGTATTAATTATAAATAGTAATTTTATTAAAAAACTTTTAAAGGTGTCCTTAGCCTGTTGAGTTATGTCAAATTTGTAAGTAATTAGTTAGATTCTAAATAGTGTTTAGTGTCTACTTTGTGAAATATTTATGTTAAATAAAGAACCTTATAAAACAAACTCGGTAATCTCTAGGAAATTTAAATTTATCCCGATGTATATATGTCACCTTTTTTTAGACTTATTGTTTTATCTATTATTACAGTACTGCTTACTTACTTCTTACTGTTCTGTAAATTGTCCAGGGTTATTTAATTTTAATTCAATATTAATTATATACGTAAAATTCGTATTATCCGTAACGCCAACAAATGGCTCTGCCATAAGACTGTCCACTGCTGGACATAGGCCTTATGAGCGCCATAGATGGCATGATATATCGTGTATAGTATATTTTTATTTTTGTATTTTTCCTTTCCAATATTCACAGACAGTAAATTAAATACTTACTTTATTATTGTACGCCACCTATGGCGCGCATTAGGGGAGGCCTATGTCCAGCAGTGGACTGATATAGGCTGATATTGTTGTTTTTGTTTATTAGTGTTATAATTTGGTTTGAAATTGTTACAGATACTCAGTTCGCGCTGATCGCAACACATACTCCCTGCCGCGCGGTGCGAGGCCCGAGGGCGGGCCGTCTCCGAACCCTGACTTCTACTTCATGCCGTCGCAGAGGAAGTATGAAGGTGAAGTGGTTAGGGTATACGTAGATAGTCGCCGGAGGGAGTAACAGAAAGAAATACTTTAAAGAAACATAAACAAAAGTACGTGATAGTCGGCGGAGGGAGTAAAAGAAAGAATGAAAGAAAGACATTTATGTGTACCCATTTAAAATTTAAAAAAACATAAAAAAATATCGTGGATAGTCGGCGGAGGGAGTAAAAGAAAGAAAGACATTTATGTTTACCCATTTAAAACTAAAAACACAAAAATAAAAGTATATATAAAAACTAAATAAGATTTACACAAAAACAGAAGAGAGAAAAATCAAATGAAGATGAGCTAAAACAGGGTAAAAAGGGCCCCCTCAGCAGGATAATAGCATTAAGCTTGTACGAGATTCAGGGAGTTATTTGTGATAGGGGGCGCTATAGGATCATATTCGAGACAGAATAGTTAGGAGTTACTATTAGATCATTATTAGTACATAATTAGGTTTTAATATCCCAAAAATTAGCACTGACCTCAGTTCTGCGAATAGCGCATCCCGTATTGAGCTAAGGTCGCGGGATTAAGTCGCGCCGAAGCATAAATTGGGATGTTGTATAATTTCCTAGAGATGAACCGGACTAGAGCTTATCCATTACGTTATCTGTGCCCCGGATTTAAGCACTATAATAACAAAAATCTATTTTAAAGGGCTGTCATGGCCATCTGCAGTCAACAGCATTATAGTCTTTTCGAAAAAAACTAAATAATTAAGATAAATATCCGCTCAAATAGTACTTATAGTAAATAGATGAAGGCTGGTTAGGTCTGCTATTTGTGCCGTCGTTTGGGTTTCAGTCGTTTTAGATTCAGCTTCGGACCTTATGATGATATAAAACCATTGAACAGAATTAGTGACAGAATGGTAGATAATGCCTCGGCATTAAGCCCACCCTTTGTACCGTTTTAGTGCAATAAAGTTGTTAAATAAATAAATTAGTCTGGTGGAATAATGAGGGAAAGATAGGGGTTTTCTTGGATAACTAGATCAAATACCTGATAAATTGTTTGGTGTTAGCTTTAAAACTAATATGACAAATTATGTTAAGTAGTTGGATAGTATAAATTAACCCATAATAGCTTTAAAACTAATTTGATTTAAAGTGCCAGTAATATTTTAGTATTAACCCTCAAACACCTAGTTTTATTTTAAAGATATTTTAGTTATATTTTAAATTGTATAACTTCGTAAATCATATTTTATTGCTTTGGGAATAATTTTGTTATTTGGTGAATTATGTTAGATGCTGTCTTTATTTGTAACTTATTTAATATTTTTTTATATAATTTTACAGTAGTTATAAAACTATGCTTAGAATGCTTTTAATACACAAATTATTTAATATGCACTGCATGTATTTTATACCTTACTTTTACTTACCTATGGTAGATTATCTTTAGATTGGTCTGTAGAACTTATTTTTACTTGTAATGAACAATTTCATTAGTGTTTTTTAAAATAATTATTATACAAAAAATCGCTCTATTAACTGGATTTTACTTACCTACTTACAGTTCAGGTACTTGCTAAGCCTTAATCAAAATCAAAATAACGTCAGAAAAATATTAATAGCAACTTTTAGAACATAATTTTTTATTAAGTTATTAAAAATTAGTTTTTATCAAAAGTGGATCCTAATACCTATTAACGTAAATTTGCAACAGCGTCATCTAGTAGCATTTTTTTGGAGTTACACTAACTGATTTTGAAAAAAAAACAAGGTGAATTTGCTTTTGGTGTTATGGCTTTTTGAATTTATTTGGGATTTCTTATGGGGTACTTATTATTTTAATGACCTGATGTATATCTCTAACTAAGCTTTCTAGTTTTTCACTTTAGTTGGCATGATGTGACTTTTAATATATTGTGTTTTTTTTATAAATCTAATGGTAACAATTTTTTGCAGATTTTTGACGGAGACGGGTGAATTAAAGTTTAAGTTACCAACAAAATAATATTTCTTCTTTTACACCGACATATTTTAAGAATTCAGTTTATTTTTAAATATCTTCAACAGATCTAGTCTCATGTCACAGTTTTAAAATAAGTTATTTTCACCTTTTTGTCATATAAATTTTATTTAGGATTAAATTTAATTGGTATAATTAGCTCAATAATATATGTATATCTTAGAGGGGTTTAAAACATAGGATGCATCTGTATATACTAGGAATTATACAAATTAATTGTAACCTCATTTAATTTTATTGATTTTTGTATAATAATTATTTTAGAAAATAAAATAACATTAATTTTATTATAGTTATGCAACTGAGGGTTAATTTTTTCATTTTGTTAATTTTATTTAATAAGAATATTTTATAAGAAATAAGAAACAACTTAGAAGTGGCAAGACAATTGAGCTAAACGCACACTGTTGCAAATAGTAAATGACATTCTACTAGACTAGGCTTGCAATTAGACAAGTCTGTTAGTTCTATAACAGGGTTTTTAAAGAATGGATATAAAAACTTTAATACTGAATTATAAAACAAGAAATAAAGATAATATGAATCTTTTGCTGTATATTATCATGTAACTGACATTCCATAAATTAAATTTATAAGATGACCATAATTATAAAAGAGCGTACCTAAATATTATTAAGTAGGTATATAAGATTTAACCTGTACCTTTGTATGCATATAAATTTATTAAAATTAATAATATTCAATTAATTAGCGTAATTTCAGAATCACACCAAACAGAGTATTAAATATAATGTTTTGATTGTAATTTTAGGAAATAATTGTATAAATAAGACCTAAGATTTCGGAATAAAATATTTAATAAATTTAGTTTTGACTTTTTTTTTAGCTTCTTTTGTCTTGCAGAATAACATAGGTAAAAATAAAATAAAACTTTTTAATAAAATATTTTATTTATTGGAATGTTTCGGTTCTAATTATAATAAAACTATATCCTTCCCAAATAAACAATAATTTATAAAAGTCAAAAATGGTAAAAATATCACAGTAGTCTCCAATAATAATTATTATTTAAAGTCCAACACCTATTATGTACTTATACTAGAATAATAATATTGATGGTAAATTGCATATTATGTTTAAAATATCCCATCTTAACATATTTTATTCATAAAAATAATGAATAAGTATAGATATTTAAAGTTTTGATTTGGAATCGCCTGTGATCTGGCGGCTTTTGTACTTCCATATTTCCTGAAACAAAAGATCATTATAAATACAAACAACAACAGCCTATAAAAGTCCACAGCTGGACATAGGCCTTCCCCTAATGAGCGCCAATAGTAGGCAATATTTATCATTTGGGGTTATTTCCCATAATCCCCACGCTGGACAGGACATGCGGGTTGGGGATCGCAGTTTGGTGGAGTTGTTCTGCAGAGGGCGCTGGTGAATGGATTCCCCTTAAGGCGCTGTATTAAGAAAAATTTAGATATTTCAGGGGGTGAAGCAGGGGAAGTGGTGCACGTAGCTCCGCCCCTACGCGTTGACAGCAGCGCGTAGCCTTATTCTGGTGCGGCATCCGTATTCTGTTCACCGAATGGGAAATCCCGGGATGAAAGACCGGGATTTCAAAATAAATTTTGCATTTGAGTGACATCACTCAAATGCAAATCACTCAATGTAAATTAAAGAGAAAATAATTATTTATGCTAGCACTACAAATTTATAATAAAACAATTTTCGTTTAGTAAGAGTAATAATAATGTGATGATTCTTGTAATTTTAGATTTTTATTAAAATAATTTGCTGTTGATCAATATAACATATGCAATAATATACATTTGTTTTAATTTAAACTTAACACTACAAGCGGGATCCGTTTTCAAAACTATTTTAGGTAATTTTTTGTAGCTACGGATACCGGGATCAGTCGATAAAAATATTTATCGACTGATCCCGTCATCGTTTTTCATTGGAAAACGATCCCGGTATCAGTGGCCAATTAAATCTGATCCCGGGATCCGTGGACACAAACCCGAATTTTTTATGTGCGAAGCAGGGCGGACCGCTAGTATTAAATGTTTATTATTTTGTGTTTTTTATTGTTTCATATATTGATTGGGTTTTCTGGTCTAATCAACATATGAAATACAAATCAATAAACAATTCAAATATATGAACAACTAAATAAAACCAAGGAAATACAGATCGTTACACGAAAGCTGATTTCAGGCCTCCTTTAAAAAATGGGTTAGCTGCTACTGCTGTTCCTGAGATGAGAATATCCCAGCAAGAATAACCAATATCACTTTTTTATAACTTTTGTAAATGCGGCCGTACTATTAAATATACAATCATACATAAGTATTATCCAATCAAACTAAAGGCAATTTACTAGAACATACAACGGAAAATATTAAAAATAAAAAACGTTAGCAGTAATAACATATTTTATAATTTGTCGGCACGTTATAATAATCCGTCCATACTCACAATCAAGATAAACAGTGAAACGATTATTTAGAGTTTATGTACGCTACATAAACTCTAAATAATTGGTTCTCACTGTAACTTCACATAGGTAAACGTTTCAATAAAGGAAATAAACTAACATTTAGCAGGTTGAATGCGTGACACACATAAAATGAGAATTAAAAGCAATGATTTCATTTTGACAGTTCACACGTCCATTGCGGTATTTACGTTGTTGTTGTTGTTGTTGAGCAGACGAATTTTTCAAACCTATGAAGAAATGGTAGCCATATCCTTCGGAACTCCCAGATTATGATTGAAGTAGTAATTTAAAATTAAGTAGTAATAATTATTTTATTACTACTTAATTTTCAAAAGTTAGCTGTCTGCTACAATAGGGCATGTTTTGTTCATTGACATTTGCAGAAAGAAATTAAAAATAAGAGTAAGAGGTATTTATTAGTATTATGTTATCTGTGACAAGAGGTAATTTTTCGTTAGGAAGGTATGGAAGCAACTGCTGAAAATATTTTATTTGAAAATAAAATCCCGGGATTACGGCATTATATCTAATACATAATCTAGAAAAATGATTCCGTGATTCTCAACAAAGATCACTCAATCCTGGAATCGCAAAATTTTTCCGATACAAAAATACCTAGGTTTATAAGTCAAAACCTAAAGATTAGGTCAATATTAGCATCCGATTATAATCGGAAAAACTCAAACCGGAAAAGATCAAAACCTAAACTTTAGGTCAATATTAGCATCCGATTATAATCGGATGATGTTTTGACTTATATACCTAGTCAAAGTCGCTCGCTTAACTCTCGCGCGGCGTAAACTAGTGCGGTGTTTTCACACTCGACGTATTGAGGAGCGAGGTTCTGAACACCATTCGGTATTTTTGTATCGGAAAAATGTAGCGATTCCAGAATCGAGTGATCTTTGTATTATTTATCCGATCTCCGCTATTACCCAGTATATTATTTACTACACACATACAAAGCTTCATAATATTCCAGTGTGAGATGATCTCTCGTTGTTAAGGCTTTCTGTACAATCAGAGGTCAACTTATACTGGAAATTTATATATTAGCACACACGCAGGACACAAATGTCAAAAATAAACAAAGTAACGTGACCTATCTCTGTAACAGCTCGCGGCTGACTGGCGTGATACTGCCAAACGCGTGACAGTAGTTCTTTGCGCAAGACAAATAAAGTTGAAAATGGCGTTGCGTTTGATTTTAGTTGAATCTCTTGTTCGACAATGTGAAAATTATTTATCGGTTTTAATTTAATTTAAAAATAAATACACCAGTTAGTTAAAATCTTTATACATATTTCTCTAGATGATAAAATTACCTTTCTTACAGTAACAAAATTATAAAATGTTATCACTCAAAATATTGAGCAATTCGAGACGAAAAAGTATTTTCGTGTTCTTTCTTGCGATTTGTTTTTCAAGTTCCTAGATGATTTTTATGAAATATTTTTGTATAAGTCTTTGGTCCATACACTTGACTATACACTGTATTTTTTTTGGGCTTGTAATATGTCGCAGTAAGCCTAACTGAGCGACGAAAAAGTGGACGTTTTACGACTTCTGTCTTAGGATAGCCCCTTAATCGCCTCTTACGACGCCCACCCACTCTTGTACCTTGTTAGTGTTAATATTACTTTTAATTTAAGATTAACTAATTAAATAAGTACCTTCTACAATTATTGTGGATATGACAATAACGATATTTTGTATTTTTTTATAATGTAACCCAACTAATTCTATTTCTTCTGAGATCTGCACTGACATCTCGCATGGGCGCATGATATTGTGCATTATCAACCTGCCTAAACAGGCAAACCTAACCTAACCAGCCCAGCTCCTTGAAGTACCGGAGCAGGACCTTTGGTGATTGAAAGCTTCGTATCAGCTTTTCTGTGGGTGTGTGGGGTTGATGCCTCAATGATACTCTTCAACCCCGTTCTTCTGGCCTCCTCTGTGGCCGTGCAGTGTAAATATAACCCAACGTGTAAGTGTGTGTTATCTTTATCAGTTTAAAGCGCTATCCACACATTTCCGGGTCAGTTCCGGGTCAGGGCTATCCGTGTTCCGAGTTGTGTGAACAAGTTCATACAATTCCCTGACCCCTGACACGGAGCTGTGTGAACAAGTTCATACAATTTGTACGTAACCGATTTTTTCCCCGTCCCTGACGGAACACGGCCGGGACGAGTTCCCGGAAATGTGTGGATAGCGCTTTATACTCCTGCGAAGCCGGGGCGGACTGCTATTGTATTTATACTCACAGCGAACGTCAGATTGAACCCCCTCCGTTTGGCCTCCTGTTCCATCTCCTTAGCGGCGGCCTCCTGAACCGTGTTCGTGACGTCAACGCACTCGCAGTTACTGTCCGCGAAGTGAAACGTTATCGCTTTACGGTAGTTCTGGAATAGAGGATAGAGATTTAGATATGGAACACGTAAAAATCTTACTATAAAAACTATCGTAGTTTGACGAATTCATTATTAATGTAAGCGGGTTAACTACGAACCTATTTTGTGTTGTAAGAACACCAACGTTTCATCCCTTAACGAGGGACTTCATCAGGGTGGGTGCGGCTCACGTCGCGCCCGGATTGCCTCAATACGCTCACGTAAAAAACCACATAAAATTCAAAATAAGAATAGTGGTGCAGAATAAAGTAACGGTTTTCTATCTTTTGGCCTTCGCTTTACATAAATACTGGTAACGCTGTCATGGCCTTTTACGGTCAATAGTCATCAATGAATAAAAAAAATCTAAATATTTTAATTCCCATAAATGCAGTAAATTAAAAGTTAAGAAAAGGTGAGGAAAGTATCTTAAAATTGAACATTGACATGGAAATAAATAAAAAAATAATAAATAATGATGCCATCTATGGCGCTCGGCTTAGGGGAGGCCTATGTCCAGCAGTGGACTATTATAGGCTGGTGATGATGATGATGGAAATAAAGTTAATATCTACTATTTACTAAAGTACATATAAGAAACCTTTAGCCTGTTAATTGTTATTTTTCAAGTTGGAATAAAACCCGTCCTAGGCATTTTATCTTGTAGATAAAATGATACTGAGAGGAATCGACTGCTTGCGTCGCACCGCGCCACAGAGGTCATTCGTCGTAAAACAAAAAAATATTTTTAACCGTACCATAGACACGTTGGGTCCGGAGCCGTGCACCAGGTAAGGATGGAACAGCACCGTGTCCCCGGGAGACATCTCGAGGTGGACCCTCGCCTCCAGCGGAGCCACCTTCTCTTCAAACAGGATGCCGTGGTAAAGCTTCTCTGCGTCCTGGAATTAACATTTCATTTTTGGAACAAGTTTATAGAACTTTACAGGTTTTTTTATATTTTTGTAGCTTTGGTAGGTATGGTGTGCGAATTTATATGACTAAATAAAAAAAAATAGAAAATAAAACAAAAACAAAATTTAATTTGTGTAATCTTTGTTGAGAAAATATAGATATTCTGTGGTATGGCTTACTTAGTTAGTTGTTCGTGCAAAATTTTAAGTTGATTTGTTATTTTTATACCTTAAGGAAATAACTCTTTATTCGAAACACGTGATAACTATTTTGTATAGTGTAAATTTATTAAAAAGAAAAACGCAAAAAGAGGCAAAAAACGTGCGTCGGCCGGGAATCGAACCCGGATCAACTGCTTGGAAGGCAACTATGCTGACCATTACACCACCGACGCAGCTGACATCATAACCAAAATACGTAAACTGTCTGTGGTGAAGCAATAATGCTAATGTCACGACATAGGTCTCAACTATAATTTTTTGTTTTCCTCTATTTGATTGTTTTGAAAAGTATTGTATGTATGATAATGAACAGAACAATGAATACTTAGTTAACGGGAAAATCTTTCTGAAGACAGAAATTTAAAATTGAGGTAATAGAAACAAATTAGAACTAGTACCTATTTAAAATTGAAACAATTGAGCTAACTGCAAATTATTGCAAAAAATCTACAATCTTAGTTAAATACCACTTCCAACTGGTATTGATATGGATCAGTTGAGCTACCTGTAGTTTGTTCGCAACAGTCTGCAGTTAGCTCAATTGTTTCAATTGTAAATACTAGTTTTTTATTTAATTAGATCATTGTAATTTTATTTATTAATAAAGGCTTTTTGCCCTAGTAAAAAAAAAAGTTAAATAAGTTAGGTTTTAAGTATTTTACCGCTGTAGTATTTATGTAGTACCTAAGTAATACTAGGTAGGTAATGAACCTAATAATACAACCTATTATAGTGACCTACTTAAGACTAGCGGTCCGCCCCGGCTTCGCACGTGTATGTCAATCAATTTACATACACGTATAATACATATAATCAATTTTCATGCGGAACCCTGTTTTTTGATTCCATAGCCTATGTTCATCAGGGAAAATATAGGATTATTATGGTGAGAGATTTTTTTCAAATTCAGTAGTTTCGGAGCCTAATCAATTCAAACAAACAAACTAGTGGTGTGCATTATGAATGAACGTGGTAGCGTAAAGTAGCGAGTAAGCATTTTGAATTTGTTTACTTAGACAATAAACTAATGCCAGTAAACGAGTGCCACTCAATACGGATTTTTGACTATCTATTCCCGATGTCTCCGCTCGCCTCTCGCTACCGTACTTCAAAACATTCAAATCTTTCCTCTTTATAATCTATACTATCTATACTAATATTATAAAGAGGAAAGATTTGATTGTTTGTATGTTTGTTTGTTTGTTTGAATTGAATAGGCTCCGAAACTACTGAACCGAGTTAAAAAATTCTTTCACCATTAGAATCCTTAATTTTCCGTGATGAACATAGGCTATATAATATTTTCAAAAAAGTTAGGGATCCGCATGAAAAATTCAATAATTGAACCGTGGGCTGTATATTCAACCTCTTTTTCTATTATGGCGCGTCAGAATAGAAAGAGGTTGTACCTATAGCGCACGGTGCTTGCTTTTTCTCTACGGCCAGTGTCAGTTTTGGAATGTCGAGTCAATGTCAAAAACCCCAATGCTGTTAAAAAAAGTAAAGATCCGTATGAAAACTGTAAAACCCATCGTTTTAGTGTGTATAATTTCTGAAATTTTTGTTTAATACCCGTGCGAAGCCGGGGCGGGCCGCTAGTGCTAGTATAAATCTAGCAGTAAGGTAACACCACAATCATTCATACGCAATTTATGTTATAACTCGGGTTTATGATCGCAGCTGAGGCGTTAAATAGATAAATAATAAAAATCCAAAGTGCTTTAATTCCTTTAGACCTTACAGGACTCTCGGACACGTCATAAAATACAAATTACATTCGTAATACTGGGAAATAAAGTGATCACTTTGATTCATTGTTCACTTCAATCTTTTTAAGGTAAAGTAAAGAAGCGAACAAGAAACCATTACCTTGTTAGATTGTTAGTTTTCGAGTAGGAGTAAAACTCGTCCCAAACTTCTTTGTCGTCTAGATAATCTGATACTTTATGGTAAGCCTTTTTGCAAAGAACAGTTTTAACAATCCGTTTGAATGTATTTATAGATAAAATTTTTGCAACTCACTTGTAGTTTCGTTGTAGAAGCGTAAGTATACATTGACTTTTGACATCTTTTGACGGGTTTATAATCGCAACTGAAGTAAATAGAGGTAAATATAGATACCTTACCTTGACATCGCCATGCGGGAATATCACCCTGTGCTTATGCGAGCCTGGTACAACGACGGCCGCTAGTTTCAGTTATAGCAGAAAGGCACCACAGTCTTTCATACGCAATTTATGCTATAACTCAGGTTTATAGTTGCCGCTGAGGCCTTAAATACATATAGAGGTACCTTACCTTAACATCGCCATGCGGGAATATCACCCTGTGCTTATGCGAGCCTGGTACAACGTAGAGACATCCGTTCTCCAATGTCACGTGGTCGACGGCCGTCCAAGACGCTATTATCTTATCGGCTGGACGGAACGGGAAGTAGTATAGATCCTGGAAAAATAAATATAGTTATAGAATAAATAAATAATGCTGGACAATCCACACAGCATCATCTAGCCCCAAGCTAAGCGGAGCTTGTGTTATTGGTGCTAGATAACTGATATACATAATACACTATATTAAATAGATAGATATTTTTTACTTTACATCGAAAACGACTAGAACGTCATGGTTTTACAATACAAAAATGCTTTATTCTACACCACAAAAACAACACAACAAAATACATAGTACAATGGACGGGCTTATCGCTTAGAAGCGATCTCTTCCAGGCAGCCTTTGGATGGAAATAATTATTTTCATTTAAGAAAGGAATCTTAAATGAAAATTATTCTTTCCAGGGATGTGCCAGGGAAAAGTTAAAATATTATTATTACTAGCGGGCCCGCCCTTGCTTCGGACGGGTATCAAAACCTGTAGGTAGTTTGTTCAGAACAGTCTGCAGTTAACTCAATAAGGACTAAGACTAAGATGGGCTGATGATAGATTACCTGATGCGGTGGATGTCTGCCGGTCCCGGGCGGTTTATTGATAAACATGCTGTGTATACCCATTATGTCGTCTCCGATCAGCTGTTTCAGGATGTGAAGGAGTTTCGGCGTGTGCGCATATTGTATGAACACGTCATCGTAGAGGATCTCTTGCACCTGTCAATATGTAAATATGAAATCTAAATATTTTTTATTTATTTTGCCGTTGTTGGTTAGAACAGACGTGCTCAGAATTAGTAAAATTAAATAATCACTTTGCTGACTCGTGACCTGCTTTACTAGCAGTAAAAGTAACTGTGTCATACCTACGCTTATACATAGTGTAATAAAATAGTGAAAATGGACAAAATCTAATATTAAAGTTTAACAAAATTAATAAAATGGACGGAGTAAGTCCCTTCAGCCGGAGTGGCAGGACAGCCCGCAGCCCGCCTCGGACGCCCGTCACGCCCTCTCCTGCCCCGGAGCCCCAGGCTCGCCCAGCACCTTCGTCCCAGAGAGAAAAAGCCCTAGAAGTGGTCCCTACATCAGAGATCCAGAACTGGTTGTCAGACATCGAGCAAGGCCTCAACGAAGTGTGCTCTATTGCAGAAACAGGCAAGTTGAACTCTGAGCATAAACTCAAAATTCACAATTTATGCCGTAAAATTGCACATGGGACATCGCAGATGGCAGTACTCTATCAGTCCGTAAAAACTAGAGCAGTAGCAATGAACCTGGAAACCCAAGCTCTCAAAGAGAAGATAGATCTGTCGCAGCGACTCCAAGACCTTAAAACAAGCATTGATGAGACCTCTAAACCTACCCCCGGAAATTCCTTTGCCGAAATGGTGAAAAGGGGCAGCACCTACATCAAGCCCGTGAATGTCAGCTCTGTGGCTATATACCCACATGACAAGAATAAGTCAAGCGAAGAAACCAAATCCCTTGTCCAAAAAATTATCTGCCCAGAGGATATGAAGCTGCAAGTCAGAGGTCTACGTAAGACAAGGAACGGAGGGGTCATAATCAGCACCGAAACGAAAAATGATATTGAGAAGCTCAAACAGTCCATGCAGCTTACAAACTCTGGCCTGCTGGTAGACGAGCCTCTCAAACGCAAACCCAGAGTCGTAGTTATTGGAGTGCCCTCTTCAATGCAGGAAAGAGAAGTATTTACTTGCCTTTACCACCAAAATGTAGCCGAGCTAATGCTGGATCTTAGCCTGGAAAAATTCATTTCCTCAATACGATTGAGCCATAAATCTGGCAAGAAGGATGCTGAGACCTGCAATTTTGTGATCGAAGTACCAGCAGCTATTCGCAGAGCCCTATTAACAAAGGAGAGGGTTTTTGTAAATTGGTCCTCGTGTCCTGTGAGGGACTTCACTATGGTCACAAGATGCTATAAGTGCCAGCAATATGGACACGCTGCCAAGTCCTGTAGAGAAACGACCCACATCTGCAGCCACTGTGGAGCTCAAGGCCACTCTATAAAGGAATGTTCTAAAAAGACGGAAGAACCCAAATGTGCTACTTGCCTACATTTCAAGAAGCCTTGTAAGCACATTACAGGTTCTGCTGACTGTCCGGCAAAAATAATGGCAGAAAATAGGTACATAAACTCGATTGACTATGGAGGCGCCTAAAAAGTGTCGATACAGTAAACAATATAGTTATAGGTATTTATATAATAGATGTTACTTACATGTTTTACATTATCCGTATTAAATCTTATCATATACCTATGATAACTTCATTAGTGTAACCTAGTTTAGCGTAGTTAGAGTAAGTTATTTTTAAAATCTGCACTGTCGCTTTGTTTCATTTTATTTGTGTGATTATACCGATTGTATTCGTTGTCAGCAATTTTGCCTGAGATACAGGTTTTACCTAGTTCAGGCACAGGTAATCATTAGAATTTAAGTGTTATTATTCTTTTGTTAAACATTTGTCTTAAGTTATTTTTGAATAAATTATTTTATTTTATTTTATTATTTTTTTATTTATTATAACTATAAGGATTAAGGATTCTAATGGTAAGAGAAAATGATTCAAGAGGAAGGTTCTTATGTATAACATGCAATCAACAGTGCACCTGTGCGAAGCCGGGGCGGATCGTTAGTGACATTTACGTGAAACTTCGATAGCGCCTTCTAATTTTTCTAGCGGCGACATCTAGTTATAACTCGTTCGCCATTGGTTTTAAAGAAGTACCAAAAACTCACAACAGACGGCGCTACACGTCAAGGGATTATCAAAACAAATTTATTTTTTCATTGAGCTTGCAAATTAAGTTCATAAATAAGTCAATAAAATAATTAATTATGATTTATCTTTTATATTTATCTGAAAATTAACAAAAAAGGAAAAAAAATCGTGTTCTTTTGGGGGTCAAACATATAAAAAATTAATTCACTTGTTTGTTAAGGAAATACGAGTATGTATAAAATATTGAGCTAGAAATAGATAAACTCAATGTAATTTGTACCTTATTGATATAATCCTCAGGGTTCTTATTCTTGCCAACTAAGGACATTTCTTTGGCGATTGTCATTAGTCCTTTTGGTACTTGGCCTTTGCATACTTGTAGAAAGCGCTGCCTGGAAACAAAAAAAACGGTATTAGGTATAACATTTATACTAATATTACTAGCGGCCCGCCCCGGCTTCGCACGGGTATTAAACAAAAATTTCAGAAATTATACACACTAAAACGATGGGTTTCACAGTTTTCATACGGATCTTTACTTTTTTTAACAGCATTGGGGTTTTTGACATTGACTCGACATTCCAAAA
This sequence comes from Eupithecia pulchellata, assembly GCA_963931895.1. Lineage (NCBI taxonomy): Eukaryota > Metazoa > Arthropoda > Insecta > Lepidoptera > Geometridae > Eupithecia > Eupithecia pulchellata. Next base: position 7,834,613 of record OZ007543.1, read on the forward strand.
CTGACACTGGCCGTAGAGAAAAAGCAAGCACCGTGCGCTATACAACCTCTTTTTCTATTCTGACGCGCAATAATAGAAAAAGAGGTTGAATATACAGCCCACGGTTCAATTATTGAATTTTTCATGCAGATCCCTAACTTTTTTGAAAATATTATATAGCCTATGTTCATCACGAAAAATTAAGGGTTCTAATGGTGAAAGAATTTTTTAACTCGGTCCAGTAGTTTCGGAGCCTATTCAATTCAAACAAACAAACAAACATACAAACAAACAATCAAATCTTTCCTCTTTATAATATTAGTATAGATAAAGAGGAAAAAATTTATTGTTTGTTTGTTTGAATTGAATATGCTCCGAAACTACTGGACCCGTTTGAAAAAATATTTTACTATTATAATCACACATTTTCTCTGATGAACATAGGCTATAGAATATTTTCAAAAAAGTTTAGGATCCGCATGAAAACTTCAATAATGTAACTTTATTCTGTTTCTTAATTTATTATGTTACACTTAGGTATATATGTCACCGGAAAATAACAAGAACCGCAAATTTATAAATTCCTTAGTAAATTTAATTCAAAGAAGCAGTTGCATCTGATCAATAATCCATCGGGAACTTTTTATTTGATCAGATGCAACCACAATCTGATCATATGATCAGATGGGAATAACCCAAATTTATAAACTTTCGTAAGATTCTAAACGAGAGATAAATAATATAATTTTTCGCCCACATTTTCGCAACTTTATCAATTTGCGACGTCTCGTGGTAAATTTATAAATTTGCGGTTCTTGTTATTTTCCGGTGACATAGACATTTTATGTACATACATAAGTGTAACATAACAAATGAAGATCTCTTTTAACTTGGCTGTAGATACTTACATGGGTTTTATGGTCAAAACAGCATTGAATGAAAAAGCTGTTTTTGAGAATTCCATTGTTTTATATTATAAGAGAAGAAAAAAACAATCATTGTTGCACTACAAAAACTGATTTGGCACATTATATACCCTCATCAAAATTCAAAATTACCTTATATAATTAATATACTAATACGGTCACATAATTTACATATTATTCAGGTAATTTATAATTCGGAATGTTAATAAGGGTTACTGGTAGTAGTCTAGTTTTGTTTTAGTTTAATTAAAAACGAACAGTTATCAACTAAAACAAAATCTTGTGTGATTTATTTATTTGGGCCATTAATTGGCAAAGTATCTCAGACATTATATATATCTTAAACATAACATACTGCCGTGTGGTGCCGGCATAGAATTTCACCACCCCAACTCTTCCCGTGGGTGTCGTAAGAGGCGACTAAGGGAAACACAGCGGGGGGCGGGCAGCAGCGCCTTCTGCAGAACAACAACACCGAACTGCGATCCCCAACCCGCATGCCCAGCGTGGGGATTATGGGCAATAACCCCCAAATAATGATGCCATCTATGGCGCTCATTAGGGGAGGCCTATGTCCAGCAGTGGACTATTATAGGCTGGTGATGTTGATGTTGAAACATAACAATAGAAAAATCTAGACATAGTGTTTAGAATTCTTATTTAATTTTAGTGATCTGAGTTTAATAACAAACATTTAAAATTTAAATGGGTAATTATGACAAGGTCCTAATTAGCATAATTGTACAAAATTTTAAGTAATTATTCTAATGATATTATGAACTAGGATACGTTTGCCAAAATAAACGCAATGTTAATACGAATGTATTTTCAATATATACGACTATTAGGTATATTAGGATCGTTAAGTACCTACATAGATGGCGTTCATTAATAAAAAGACTATATTTTTATGGTAGGTCTTAAATCCTAAATCAGGTTTATTAGAACACTAGCAGTCCGCCCCGGCTTCGTAAGTGTATTTAACAAAATTGAATTTTCAATGCGGATCCCTAACTTTATTGAAAACTAGCGGACCGCCCAGGCTTCGCACGGGTATTAAACAAAAATTTCAGAAATTATACACACTTACACGATGGGTTTCACAGTTTTCATACGGATCTCTCACTTTTTTTAACAGCATTGGGATTTTTGACATTGACTCGACCGACACTCCATAACTGACACTGAAGCACCGTGCGCTATACATCCAACCTCTTTTTCTATTCTGACGCGCCATAATAGAAAAAGAGGTTGTATATACAGCCCACGGTTCAATTATTGAATTTTTCATGCGGATCCCTAACTTTTAAAAAATATTATATAGCCTATGTTCATCACGGAAAATTTAGGATTCTAATGGTGAAAGAATTTTTCAAATCGGTACAGAAGTTTCGGAGCCTATTCAATTCAAACAAACAAACAAACAAACAATCAAATCTTTCCTCTTTATAATATTAGTATAGATATTCTATAGCCTATGTTTATCAGGGAGAATTTAGGATTCTAATGGTGGAAGATTTTTTCAAATCGGTTCGGTAGTTTCGGAGCCTATTCAATTCAACATCAACATCACCAGCCTAAATAGTCCACAGCTGGACACAGGGCTCCCCTAATGAGCGCCATAGATGGCATTATCATTTGGGGGTTATTGCCCATAATCCCATGGCCATGGGCGTGTGGTGCCGGCATAGAATTTCACCACCCCAACTCTTCCCGTGGGTGTCGTAAGAGGCGACTAAGGGAGACACACCGGGGGGCGGGCAGCAGCGCCTTCTGCAGAACAACTCCACGAAGTGCGATCCGCATCCCGCATGACCAGCGTGGGGATTATGGCCAACAATCCTTCAGGGTTGACATTTTTTTCGTTGGATTCTTTCTTAATTCAATTAAAACAAACAAACAATCTAATCTTTCCTCTTTATAATATAACTATAGATAAGAGTTCTCTTATCTTCAAGAACGGCTGAACCGATTTGGCTGAAAATTGGTACAGAGGTAACATAGAATCAAGAGACGGACATAGGTTTTTTATCCCGGTGTTATGTTTCCGCGGAATAGTACACGCGAACGAAATCGCGGGCAATAGCTAGTTTCCAATAAATACGAGTATTAGGTATATTCAGATGGATAGATGGCGTTTATTAATAAAACGACTGTATTTTTATGGTAAGTAGAGTCTTAAATCATAAATTGGATTTATCTAGACAATAGAGTTTTCTCTATCGTCTAGGTAAAAGTTCGATTCGATAAATTATCATTATGATCTAAAAACACGCTTAATGCCATCTTAATGCCTATGACAGTTACAGAACAGGCACATTTGATCCTGTGGGCAAAACAAGCAACGGTCGTAACGTGCGTTATTTTTGCTAATTTTAGGGTAACGTTGCTTATTAGTAAAATAATTTACACGTTATGTGATATAATTTATTTCAGTCGCTCTTGAAATTAACGCCAATAACGTTATTCACGCTTTTATTAGCGCAATGCATCTTCATTACTAATATTAGCGCAATATTCGCGAGAACGCACGTTAAGTACGTACGCGTTATTTAACTTACTTGCCCGTTGATATGGTAGTGCTATCAGTGTATCTACTTACCTATACAATAGCTATTTACGAAGATAATGAGCTTATCACAAAAACAATGCATAAGTTTACTTGTTTATTGATTCAATGAACCCAGGGCATGCAAAACAACATTGTTTATTACATTGTTAACGCATTCACTGCCCGGAATTTCGCGTGGTAGAAACAAATCTGTTAATAATAGGTCTTCTTCTTCTTCTTCTTCTTATTTCATGGCTCGCTGTGTCTATGAAGCCACAATTCTGCCAGTGTCCATGTCACAAGAGTCATAAACTTTAGTAGAGGCTTACCGTAAAATTTTGGTAGAACAAAAATAAAGAAACTTTTTGAATAAGTACCATCAAAATTGTTAGAGCCTGTAAGACAACACAAAGTTAGCTAGGGATACATGTACAATGAATAAAAGGGTCAGTAAGGGCTTTACAGAGTTAGAATTAATAAGTTAATATTTACAGTTTAATCTTATTAGAATGTACAAATTTACAGAGTAAAAAGTTTATAGGAGGGGAAAATATAAGGGATAATAAACATTTAAGGGAGGTAGGACGTGGGATATCAGGTGGGAGGGCATCATAGAGGGAAAAATGTAGTTTAGAGCAATTGAAAAATATGTGGTCTATGGTTCCTTCTTCCAAACCACACTCACACATGGAATGATCCCTAATCCTAAGTTTAGCCAAAAAAATTGGAGAACAACAGGCACCCAATCTTAACCTACATAAAGTAGAGGTAGTAAATTTATTTGCCTTGTGAAATTTTGCGAACCAGGGAACTGCAGGTATCTCTGGTTGAATATCAGCATAATGTTTGCCTTTGATTTGTTTAGTTGAGTTCCAATAATCTGTCCAGGATTTATCAAGTAGCATTTTAGAAAGTAGACAGAGATCATGCGAAAAGATTTTGAAATGTTCAAGAGACCCTAATTGAATGGCAGATTTTGCAAGACTATCAGCTGACTCATTACCTGGGATCCCAGAATGTCCAGGAACCCAGGCAAGGACAATATTGATGCCTCCTTGATGACAATCGTATAAGTATTTTTTAATTTGCATGATTATGGGGAAGCGAGATACATGTCTAAAGGGATTAGCTAGGATGGACTGGAGGCAACTCTTGGAATCGGTAAAGATTATTGAATTATTTAGATTGTGAGATTTTATAAAAAGTATGGCTTCAAGGAGGGCCACAGCCTCTCCGGTGAAAATTGATGATTTGGAAGGGCACTTAAAGCTAAGATTAATGCAAGTAAATGGTATCCACACTGCAGAACCAACCTCTCCGTCTGTGGATAGTTTAGAGGCATCGGTGAAAATTATGTGCCATCCAGGGAATTTTGAAGCAACTTCAGCGTTGAAAATTCCATGAGCATGAGGAGAGTTCTTATCTATTCCAAAATCTAGAATAATGTTAGGTTTGTGGACCAGGGCATCGTAGGGGGTCTGATAGAGGGGTTTTAAGGAATACTGAGCAACAGGATCAGAAAGTTGAGAAAAAGTTATAAAGCTATGAAGGATACAAGGCTTCTTGTCATAGTATCTAAATAATTCGCGCAGTCGGTTCAATTTAGGGAGGAGAGGGTGATCAGCGTTTTCAACTAGTTTAAAAATAAACCTATCAGAGAGGTATTGTCTACGCAAGTGTAGGGGGGGTTCACCACTTTCCACTTGCATAGCATTTATGGGACTACATTTCATGGCTCCTAACACTATGCGTAAACATTTGGACTGAATTTTATTAATTTTATCTAGACCAGATTTATTACAGGTATTTAGGAGGAACAAACCATAATCAAAGTGACTCCTTACTATGGCATTGTACAGTAGTTTTTGGGAGTAGGGATGAGAACCCCACCATACCCCTGAAAGGGAACGAAGAGTGTTTAAGTTCCTTTCACACTTTTGAACTATAGCTTCACAGTGAGGGGTACCAGACATCCTTGAGTCCAGTGTTACACCAAGAAATTTAACATTATTGGCTTGAGGGATGATCTCCTGTTCAATACATATCTCAACCGATGGAAGACTTCTTTTTTTTGTAAATATGACTACAGAACTTTTAGATGCAGAAAGAGAAAGACCATGATTGACTAACCAGTCGCTGAGGTAAGAAAGGGCAGAGTTAAGGCAAGTTACAGCATCTTCAATAGAGGAACTAGAGTTATATAGGGCAATATCATCTGCATATTGAAGAATGTTACTGAATGAGTTTACAGACTGTTCGAGGTCGTAAGTGTACAAATTGTATAACAAAGGACTTAGGACGGAGCCCTGCGGTAAACCTCTCCAGACTGTTCTTGGAGGCAGAAGGCCAACTGGGGATTTAACGATGACTGATCTTTCCATTAGCATATTGCAAATAAAACGAACCAACTTCTCAGGGACTCTCAGCTGAATGAGTTTTCTCCTGAGAACCGGAAGAAGGACGTTATCGTAAGCAGATGAAATGTCAAGAAAGACTCCAACAAGGTACTTTTTTTCTTGATAAGCTATAAAAATATCAGATGTTAAGAGGCTTAGGCTGTCCATAGTGCTAAAACCCTTTCTGAAACCAAATTGAGTTTTAGCAAGCATAGAACCGTTTTCACACATCCATTCAAGACGACGTTTCGTCATTTGTTCAGCCACCTTGGCCATAACAGATGATAGAGCTATTGGTCTGTAACTAGATGCAATGGAAGGGTCTTTACCTGGTTTTGGGATAGGGATGATAATTTGGGTTTTCCATTGGCTTGGGATAATGCCTTCGTCATAAAAGGAATTGATGAGGGATAGATACATTAGTTTGGTTTTATCAGATGAGTTAATTAAAAAGGAATATGGTATTCCGTCTGTGCCTGGGGAAGAATCTGTTAGTCCGTTGAGTGCAAGAGAAAGTTCATTGAAAGAGAAAGGGGCATCCAATGCCGAAGTAGAAGGGAGAAAAGATGGGATTATGGGCAAGCAAGATAAGGGTGGGGCTGAGGGGGGGGGCAAGTTTATCCGAAAAGGCCTCAAGCCATGATGTGTGATCACTAGCTGAAATTTGATCTAAACGAGATGAACCTCTAAAGCGTCTTATCTGTTTCCAGACTACAGAAGAGGGAGTTCTTGGGGACAAGTTTTCACAAAAGTTGATCCAACTCTGTTTTTTCTTTTTTATGGTAAGTTTTGTAAATTTTGCAGCAGATTTCTTATACATCAAAAAGTTTTTTACTGTCATGGACTGAGAGTATGTTTTCTCAGCAGACTTTCTCTCAGCAGCGGCTGCTGTACAGTCAGCATCCCACCATGGTGTGGATACTCTGGGATCTCGAGTAGACTTCTTAATAGGGATGTGAAGATCAGCACTCGAGATTATACTTTCAATGAAGTAGTTATAGGATGAAATTGGGGATTCAGTTGATAGGAGATTGGAATCTAATTTTAGATCAAGAGAGGATGAATAAGAGGTCCAGTCAGCACCAGAAACTTTATATTTTAAAGAAGGTTGAGGGTTATAATGTGGGATAACGCCATGCAAGGAATTAATAAGAATGGATAAGATTATAGGGAAGTGATCACTACCATGGGAATTTGATAATATTTGCCATGAAATATCTGAAGCCAGAGAAGGAGAGCACAATGAGAGATCTACAGCACTTTTCGGATTTTGGGATGGGAAAACTCTGCGTGTTGGAGAACCGTCATTGAGAAGACAAAGATTGGACTCATCAATAATTTCTAAAAGAGAAAGACCAAATAAATCTGAATGATTATGGCCCCACACGGTGTTGTGACCGTTGAAGTCCCCCATAATAATCATAGGGGAAGGAATAGAAGAGAAGAGGCAAAGGATATCAGGAATTAAGGAAGAGTCTGGATGGGGGATATATATAGATAGAAATGATATATTAAAGGGCTTGATATCAACGGCAACAGCGTTGATACCAAGGGGGAGGGACGGAAGGGGAATACGGGAAAAGGAAAGGGAGCGCCTTATTAATAAGGCGCTCCCGGCATGCCCGTCAGCCCTGTCGTCCCGAAGGCAGGTGAAACCCGGAATCCTAAAACTGGATTCAGGCTTCAGCCATGTCTCCGAGACGGCAATGACTGACGGGCGGAATTTATTTATTAAATATACAAGTTCATGTTTTTTTGCTCGGATGCTCTGTGTGTTCCATTGGAGCACAGACACTGGATCCATACTGAGCAGATAGAGATACTAATTGGGTAAGTTTAGGGGCAACGTTGGACGGTATAGAGTTGGGATTAGAAGCTAAAATGTTAATCAACAAGGAAAGAAGAGTTTCAATCAAACTCTCGTTTGTGGGGGTAGGACCGGGATGAGTGCTGCCAAGAGCACAGCCATTAGGTAAAACTGAAGAGGGATTAGTGGTAATATTTCTATGTGCATCCTTATCATATGGTTTAGACAGTAGGGGTTTAGGTTTGGGATTTATATGTACAGTCTTAGAATAAGAACGTCTGGGAGGTTGGAGGTTTTGTCTATTTGAAGATTGGGCTAGTGGAGGTTGGGAGAAGAGTTCTCGTGCAACCTCTGTGTAGGGGCGAGTAACTGTCGGAAATTGGGTGCTAGCTTCTTCATAAGAAATATTGTTTTGGGCCATTGCAGCCTTTATTGAACGTTGTCTATTTTGCTCGGGACAGTTTTTGCTAGTAGCAAAGTGACTTCCCTTGCAGTGTAGACAAAGAGCATTATTTTCTGTCACATTACAACTATCTCCTGAATGTTCGGAAGAGCAGCGGAAGCATCTGGGTTTCGAACGACATTGGATCTTGGTGTGTCCATAGCGGCAACAAGTGTGGCATTGGATTGTAGGGAATTGATAAATTTCCACTGGTAAAGAATTGTAGTACAGGAATATTTTTGATGGGAGGGTTTGTCCTTGGAAGGTCACTACAACAGACTGAGTAGGGACCCAGGATACATTGCCTTCTTCTACAACTTTTCTGTTGAGTCTCCTAGCCTTTATTATTATTCCACAAGTGGAGGGTAAGATGACATCATTTGCAAAATCATTCATTGATAGGTCGGTGGGAACTTGTCTCACAACCCCCATCCTGGTAACATTGTACGTGGGTATAGTAGCTACATATTTGTACATATTCAGAATCGGAGATATAATAAAATTGTTAGCTGCTTGGGATGACTGGAACTCAACTGATATTTTGTTGCGTCCTACACGCTTCACTCCATCAGGGCAAATGTTTGCAAATTTATTATTCATCAAGAACTGGCCAAACTTGATTGATTTTATTTGGGCGCCTATGGCGGTGTCGGTTTCGGCTCGGGAAACATGAACCACATATGGGCCCTTGTCATTATTACAGTATGACTGGATTGAGCCTACAACTATAGAAGGGTGGGTATATATCGTCTGGATAGAAGCTGCAGCTGCCTCAGAAGAGGTAGTAATTTTTTTTGGCGGGGAATTGTCCTCGGGGCTAGACACCAAAGGACGCTTCTGGCGAGACGTAATACTTACATCGCAGGCCATGGCTTCTGGAGGGTCAGGATCGGGGGGATCGGGTGCCGGCGGCGAGGCCGCCGGCCCAGCATTGTCACTCATGCGGAGAGGACACCAACTTCTACAGGTTGGTGCCGACCGCAAGTGACTAGGGGAGCGAACACAAAAAGTACAACACTTACGCTAAAACCGCCACCATACACAGATAGACAACACAAAAGCTAAAGAAATGGTAATTCAAAATGGGAAACTGAGTAGTAAACTCAGAGATTTAGTTAGATTTCTCTACACCGCTTATTCACTTGAGCACTTCCAAGATGGCCCACCTAATAGGTCTTTAACTATGAAATTGCATGAAAGTCATAAAAGTCAGTTATGTATGACTTTTATGACTTATGAATTTTATGACTTATGACTTTTATACAGTCGGTTATGTATGAAGGATTTCAAGAAAACTGATAATAGTACAAATATTTTGTAACACACATTTACGAATAACTTTTTTTTATTTTATTTTTTGTTTTGAATTGGATAACATTGTGAAAAGCACATTGCGGACATTGAATTACTATTACTAGTACTTACACCTCACTGATTGGTAGGCTTTATTTCTTAAAAAAATATCGGACGAAAACGATACGAATTTTTCTACCAAATCGTTCAAAGCATTAAATGCAAACACGTGATTACATGTATTTAATAAAAACATGAAATTAGCTGTTTATAAGTTTTCTTTTGGGACCTCACCGAAAATAATATCTAATGAATTTCAAATATTTGCTATAATAGTAGCGTTCAGCATGTAAATTATTTCTGTAAGTATATAAATGTAAAAATAAAAAAAAATATTCTAAATAAAACAATCATATGAATATTAATATCGTTTAAATAGGGGCTTAGCCATCAAACTATATTATAGGAGTTGTTCTACTCTCTAGCGAAGCAAGGAAGTATGGACTGAGTTACAATCAATTACAGTGAGTGGTTTGGTCCCTTTAGTCTTTTTTATATTTCATGTGATTTCGACCGCAACAGTTTCATATGAATTATTTATTTGCCCTTCCGTTTCATTCGCAAATTATTATCTTAATTTTCGCACATTCTCAATTAATTTCAATTAACTACGTTCATCTTCAATTAAATTTATCTTTCAACAATTAGTTAATTCAACAATTTGTAGTAATTAAAGAAAAATAAATTTCGATTAAATATCTATTTTTTACGCCTTACGTAAGTAGGTACTTTGCGTAGTGCGTGTTACGCGGATGAAACGTAGTGCGTAATGTTCTGTGTTCATTAATTCTATGTTCTTTGCAGGCCCGGATTAAGGGATCCAGGACCCCTAGGCACTTGGTATTTGAGGGCCCCCCTACCCTACAAAATTTCTCTATGCACCAAGTCCCCCCACCTCCCCCGAGCCGATCAAGTACCTACTATTAGTATATTCAGTGAATAATCAGAATAATCATTATATTACACACAGGGCCATAGCCAGAAATACTATTCGGGGGGGGGGGGGGGGGGTCGAGCCTTAGACCCGCCCGAGACAATATGCAACATCTTCATATTATGTACTAATGCTAGTTATGATAGTACCCGGATTGGTTTTCAACCAAGCACTTTCCAAAAAAACCGATATAAAAATAATAACCATGAGTAACGGCGAGCGGAGCGAGCTGCGAATTTTTCCGATTTATCCGATGTTTTGTAAAAAAGTATGCAAAAGTGTGACAATAGATGTGACAGCTAGCCCTGAATATTATAAAAACTGCGGTGGTCATTTTGGAGATTGGTATGCCAGCAACAAAGAAAAAATGTGAGAAACACAAAAAATAAATAACTTCAAGCGTCACATTTTCGGGTAACAAAAGAGTTAGTAGTAGTAGTTAAGGGGTAGGTTATAACAATTCATACTAACTATGAGTATGAAAACATAAATAACAGCCAGTGGAACGAGCCTTGACATATTGTAGTTTTTGCGGCCATTGGAAATGGTTGAGAAATGAATACAATATAAAATGTCGTCAAGTAGAGTGAGACACATTTTTTTTAAATTTTTAGGCATGCTATGCATACACAAGAAAGGAAAGCTAAGAACAATTTGGTTTTTTGAAGATTAACAAAATAACTCCTACTACAGAAAGAACGGCGAGCGAAGCGAGCCGCCAAATTTTTAACTAATTTTCGACAGGCTGATAAAAATTACCAAAAGACTACAGAATAAACGGCGAGCGAAGCGAGCCGCAATTTTTTTAGCGACTTTTCGGATGTTCCGTAAACTAGAATCAAGAGTGACAAAAGATTATGATTAGCGAACCCTGAAACTTTTAGAGCCTTTGCGGTGGTAATTTTGGAGTTTGGTGAAGTAAGCAAGGTAAAAAGACAAAAAATGTTTTTTTTATTACTTTTTCGGATGGTCTCGTGGTAATAAAAATTATAACAGCGAGCGGAATGAGCGCCAATATTTTGTTGTGTTTGCGGCCGCTGAAAATGGTAGAGAAATTGTGAGATTTTAAAGCTTAGAATAATTCAGAATGAACGGCGAGCGGAGCGAGCCGCGAAATTTTTTATGACATTTTCGGTCGTTACCAAATAGTTTAGAAAAGTATGTTATAACTAAAGACAACAGTAAACGGAGGGAGCAATTCAATTACGGAAAAACAAAAAAATAGGTCTATTGATTTACAAAATTAAAAGTAATGTCGTGATCTGCCTTCCTAGCTGGAATCGGCCGTAAATGAATGCGATGCGTGCACCCAGCGCATTTAAGTACATAAAATGTAGAGACGAATTTTGACGAAAAAAAGTTTGAGTTTTCAAGACTCTCCGTCACTCTCCCCGTTCAGTCGTTCTCCCCGTCCGCCACCGACGACTCAGAGCGCGCTGTTGTTAATCGGAGACGAAGTTAGACGAAAAAAATGTGTTTTTAAGAGAGAAAAGGTATTTAAAGTAAGCAGCAATTTCCACGTACGAGTACGTATCCGAGAAGATTTTCACAACCCTTACTCTCCCAGCGCTTACTCAATAACTGCACTGTGTTACATTACATACAACTAAATACAAGCATACACACACGCTCACAGTTACATTTTCCGTGCTGTGCGATTTAATGTAGTGTGACCGAAGTGCGACCTCAATCACACAAAAGTACGTCGTTTCTTGCCTAACCTATTATTTTTTGGAAAAATAAATGTAAATTTTTCGGGCAAGCCTGACTTTAGGGGTATGAATGTTCCGCCATGAGGGCCCCTAGGCTTGTCGGGCCCCTAGGCCCGGGCCTTGTGGGCCTAGGGGCTAATCCGGGCCTGGTTCTTTGTTGATGGAATGTATATTGTGTGTGATGGAATGTATATTGTATGTTTTGGACTAGCTGATGACTTCAGACAAAAATATAAAAGAAAAAAAATACTTTTAAGCCCTAGGGCTTAAACTCGAACGTTAATACCGCTAGGCTACGCTATATTGCGACACTTTTTAAACAAGAGAAGTAAAAATAAAAACAAAGTTTTTTGTAGGTACAGAAGGGCTCTATCCTGATTTGTTCAGTGCTTAAAAGAATAGAAAACTACCTTGTATTGTACCCGTTACAGTTAATTTTGTTTGTAAATTGTAACAGACAAAAGCACCCAGTTCTGAAGATTTTTCACTCTTGGCAACTAATGTAGTAGTTATGTATTAGGTAGGTACTTAGCACGAATAACTGATTTTGTATGGACAAAATCCGATATACCTACATAGGTAGGTACCTGTTTTATTTTACTTAAATAAAACAAGTATTTATAAGTGGTATACCTGACCAGAATAATTAGCTATCATTAGTACCTAAAGATATCTTAAGGATAGGATATCTTAAGAGGCCAGCGGAGGACGAATTGGCCGGTTCCTAGATAGTTTTTTTTTCAAAATACTTACCTAAAATTAAATGAAAGCCAATCGCGTTTTGCATATTTTTATGACGAGTTTTCTCCCTATCTGTTTCTTATTAAAAACAACAATATCTTACGTGTTGTTTGTTAAGGAACATAGCTTATATTGTCTAGTTACAGAATAACCATACTATGTGAAGAATACAAAAAGTTTTCATTCATCATTTTTGGTATTACGGAACACAACCAAATTCATACCAAATTTTAAACGGCTAATATTGCTATCCCGCGCGCGCCAGCTAAACAGAGATAGCGATATTCGGGGCGATTTTTGCACGCGCCTCGAGTTGAAGTTGCGAGCGAGGTTCGCCGGGTTCTTAAGCCCCACATTTAAGATTATAATTTTCCTCTTGAATGTTACAGACTGATGTAAGAAAAGGAAAAAGATAGGGCAAAAAAGTCTTAATACCTATAGTGAGAGAGTTCACATTTGTTTGCCATTGATAGGTCCATGACATTTTATTTCCATAAAATCGAAAACTTGCATTTCAACTTTGTTGTTAGTGTACCTATGTAACAAAAAATTAAGTATCTGCTTATCTTATTATGAAGTTGCCTTAGATTGTTGTAATGTTGTTTATTATGTTCTATTTTATAGCTATTTGGATTGGAGGTAATTATCTTATTGGTGTTTTCAAAAGTGCTCATATTGCAAACACGCCTCAATTCCATGACTTTGAAATTGCCATGAACTAGACCCTGGCAGAAAAGTGGCAAATCAAACACACACTGCCACAACAAAGAAATCAAGTCCAGTCGAATAAAATTTAAAAAAAAACCTAATTATAATTATATAAACATTCAATCTTTAGCTAATAACTCAATTTAGTAACTAGGATGCAAGTTTTGGGATCTATTCATATCTTTGAGTATCTAGAACATTAATATCAATGTCAGCATTCCTTGCCCAGCCTCTAGACATGCAAAAGCCATAGTAATTGAGGGCCATGAAAGTGTTAAGCAACCAATGAGCTAGAGGTTTCTTAAACTAGAGGTTTCTTAAGTTAGAAAAAGTGAAATTTAAAAGCTTACTTCTGGGTGTAGAGAGTGCCAAAGTCTATAAGCCCCTTGATTACGAGGAACCCATTATCATCATAGTACTTCAGTTGCTCCGGTGACAGAAAATATGTGTCTGAGTCTATGGAAACCCTGAAAACATATTTAAATCAGTTGCCTACTTATGCACAAGTCACTTCGGGCTTTAACAGTTCACAGGTGGACAGGCCTTCCATATAATTAAATACATAAATAAAATAATTCTGGCCTACACACACCAAGCTATGCAGACCTTGTATCATGGGTAGTTCTAGATGACTGATATACCTAATACAATATACAACATGGACATGGATTTTTACTATACTTAAGAAAATTATGTGAAGTACCAGAACAAATATGAACTGAGGTTTGTCCTGAGACAGGAATAGATGCTGTAACCTTTGGTTGCACGCGGACCTTACCCACCTTGCCAAGGTGGTTATCTTTTATTATGAGACTAAATTCTGCCGATGGCTTTAGATGTAACATTGGTGTTCTTCCAACACAAACGGGGTCTTTGTTAACACTATAATAAGCCCGCTAACACTATAATACCCTAGGTTAGGATCTATTGAATATGGTGCAATTAATTTCATGGTTCCTTATAAAAAAACAGAATTTTGTGTGGTGATGGTGATAATGAAACTGCTCCATACATGAAGTCTTTATCCAATTTACCAAGTAAAATCTAGGTAGGTAAATAGCAACCTACAGTACCTAGGTAAAGGTCCCTGACCTGCGTAGAGAAATTATATAAGATTTTCTGTGAGTTAGAGCTAGGTAAAAATAAGGCACTTTTTTACTTACATTTGAGGCATAACATGATTTGTTAAGTTTTTCGCCATGACTGAATTTCTTATCAGATTTCAGCTCAGTAATATTTCGAAGTTTTGAGCGGAAAATGTTTGTATTTGATTCAAACTTTCCCGGCGATTTATTCACTGCGCGGCCACGGCCACTCTGTAGCTGACACTCAAGCGAACTAATTAGTTATTTCAGCATTGGTGATTCCCACACATCAGATAATAAAATAATCACAATATGTATGTAGATTTTTGTAAACAACAACGAAACGAAATAAAATAAACTTTGCTCCATGAAACTATAAATAAGTTCGGAAGGAGTATCAGAACAAAATAAAATGAAGCACTCCAATCAAGCAAGCATGCCAATCAATCAACTAGTATGCTGGCCATCGCCATTACAGCTATAGACACCAACTGATGAACTCTATTGTAAACAAACCAAAATAAACGGAAAACGCCGTCTTGTGTGGTCAGATGTTGCAAAAGTCACAATGGGTTTGTCAATAAAAAACACCGGATCACATTTCGTAGATAAATTTCTTATATCACCAACTTATTTTATCGATTTGACGCAAAATTATTATCAACATATAAATCAAACTACAAGCACAAAATCTCGCCAGTGCTGCCAACATGTAAACATGTAAATTTTCCAGTAAGTGTGGGAGGATATTAAAAATGTTTTAATTCTAATATTTTATTGACTTTAAATTATGAATCAGGTTTATAGGCATTTCTTTATCATCCTGGTTATACCTATAAAATAATATGTATTAAGTATTCGAAATATAAAATTAGGATATTGAATTTCAGTTTGTAATATCTATACAATACGAATTTCGAAATATGTTTGTTTTTTATTTGAGCTAACCTCCAAAATAGCTGAACCCATTTGGATAATACTTTTAGTGACGATCATGCTACGCAGATGTTATAACGAGATTAACGATAGCCGTGGGGCATAACTGAAAGTCAATATTTTTTCAGATTTCCGGGTGACGAAAATTGGAAGTTAAATTGAATTCGCATAATCAGAGAATCTCATAATTAAAATAATTTGAATCCCACTAAATCTAGTGTAGCATGCAGTGTGCATGAAGATTTTTCATGTAAAAGCATGCGGGCATTATGGTATACATACATAAATTTTTATTTATAATGTATCAATAAACAATGAATATGAGAATAATGTGTATTTTTTCACATAACATTTCATTGATCTTCTCAGTAACAATCATAAGATATGGCTGCAAATGTACATTTAAATAATTATAATTTTTTTTTATATATTGGTTAGGCATTTCCATAGGAACAACGTATGCGAAGCCGCAGGCAGAAAATGTTGTCAGCCAATTAATAGGCACAAAGAGTAATTTATTCAAACTAAAATTAGACATGGAATGAGACTTTGGATGTGTTTCGTTACTTCTGCACACACACTCAGAGGCCTGAACAGATTTTGTTGAAATTTCTTCGATTAGCAAATAGGGGTAGTTACTATTTAATCCCGGGAAAGTACAGTGTTCTGTTCTGTTCTTGTGGGACAATAAAATTCACTGCAGTTAGCACCATAAAGCGCTGGCGTAAATTGAAAATTATAAAAAGTAGGTCTAATAAACACGATTACCGTGGCTAAAGCAGTACCTAAAATGATTCATTATAATTTACATATTCATAAAGTGAACAATTATTAGGAAGAATATTTATAAAAATTATGGGTAATTTTTTCTTCTGTTGGCAACTGTCTATACACTGACACTCAATGTCATTCCGCCATTGCTAAGATTCATGTTTGATTTGACAGGATTCTATCCGTACTTTTCATAAATCCATGCTTTGCTCCTTGTTTGTTTATTTTGTCCTTGAATTGAAGTAATTAGTGTTGCCAGCTCAAAGAGAGTTTGTTCCCCAGTTATAATAATAATATCATGGATTTATGAAAAGTACGGATAGAATCCTGTCAAATCAAACATGAATCTAAGCAATGGCGGATTGACATTGAGTGTCAGTGTATAGAGAGTTGCCAACAGAAGAAAAAATTACCCATAATTTTTATAAATATTCTTCCTAATAATTGTTCACTTATTAATATGAATATGTAAAATATTTTTTTTTTAACATGGCCAAGCCTTTATTAACAAATAAATTACAATGATCTAACTAAATAAAAAAAAACCACTAGTATTTACAATTGAGCTAACTGCAGACTGTTGCGAACAAACTACAGGTAGCTCAACTGATCCATATCAATACCAGTTGGAAGTGTACCCAAGATGCTGGCTGCATTGCCACGTTG
This sequence comes from Eupithecia pulchellata, assembly GCA_963931895.1. Taxonomy (NCBI): domain Eukaryota; kingdom Metazoa; phylum Arthropoda; class Insecta; order Lepidoptera; family Geometridae; genus Eupithecia; species Eupithecia pulchellata. The sequence continues at coordinate 7,851,620 of OZ007543.1, forward strand.
TATGGCAATGCTGATGCGCTGTGCCAAATATTGACCAGCTCTCGGGTCACACGTCGCTTCGACCAGACGCTCTGATAATTTTTTGAAGACCCGGAGAGCCTCGGTACCCCACGGACCTAGGGTCTCGACACCAAGGGGAGCAAATTTGTAGGCTCTGTCGAGACCTGCATATTTGCGCCTCTTAAGATCCTCGGCCAAATCTGCCGCCGCACCAGCCCTCACGGATGTCCTTGGAAGATGGGAGGGCGCAAGTGTGTCGACGCAAGTAGCGTCCCACACAATGGGCCTCCCCAACTCCCATGGGACAAGTGTCATACCGTCGGGCCTCTTACCATCGTCACGCAACAGACCATTCGGTTCGAGAATAGCTGGTACGCTAGCGGTGACAAAGGCCCGCCGGATGATGTCGTTAAGGCTGGCATGACGAGACATCCGACCGGCAGCCCTAGAACACGATAATCCGTGGTGACCAAGCTGTTCGACAGCAGTACCGCACTGGCATTGATGAGGCGCGCAACACCTTGCACCCAACCGAAGAGATGATGCAATACGGAAAGTTACGGAATCCAATAAAGTGCCAGTGTTATATGAAGGAAGTGCTTGCAACCAATGTCCTGACTCCCATTTAGAAACGGCCAGGAGACGGGCACGATCTGCTGAGCTGGAGCACGTTTGTAACAAACAATTCCGTGTCAGCTCACACAGAGGCCCGTCCCATTGCCGTTGGGATAAAAGAGATTTTGGGAGAGCAGCATCGGGGCAAGCACTTTGCCAAGCCGTTCGAGCTTCGTCTAAAAATGAAATTTTAAATGAAAATCCAGGTAGTGCCGAATCAGGCTTCATATGTAAAATTATAATGAATCATTTTAGGTACTGCTTTAGCCACGGTAATCGTGATTATTAGACCTACTTTTTATAATTTTCAATTTACGCCAGCGCTTTATGGTGCTAACTGCAGTGAATTTTAATGTCCCATAAGAACAGAACAGAACACTTGACTTTCCCGGGTTTAAATAGTAACTATGCTAATCGAAGAAATTTCAACAAAATCTGTTCAGGCCTCTGAGTGTGTGTGCAGAAGTAACAAAGATAAAAACATCCAAAGTCTCATTCCATGTCTAATTTTAGTTTGAATAAATTATTCTTTGTGCCTATTGACTGGCTGACAACATTTTCTGCCTACGGCTTCGCATACATTGTTCCTATGGAAATGCCTAACCAATATAATATAAAAAAATATATAATTATTTAAATGTACATTTGCAGCCATATCTTATTATGATTATTACTGGGAAGATCAATGAAATGTTATGTGAAAAATATACATTATTCTCATATTCATTGTTTATTGATACATTCTAAATAAAAATTTATGTATTACATAATATAATGCCCGCATGCTTTGACATGAAAAATCTTCATGCACATTGCATGCTACACTTGATTTAGTGGGCTTCAAATTATTTTAATTATGAGATTCTCTGATTATGCGAATTCAATTTAACTTCCAATTTTCGTCACCCGGAAATCTGAAAAAATATTGACTTTTAGTTATGCCCCACGGTTATCGTTAATCTCGTTATAACATCTGCGTAGCATGATCGTCACTTAAAGTATTATCCAAATGGGTTCAGCTATTTTGGAGGTTAGCTCAAATAAAAAACAAACATATTTCGAAATTCGTATTGTATAGATATTACAAACTGAAATTCAATATCCTAATTATATTTCGAATACTTAATACATATTATTTTATAGGTATAACCAGGATGATAAAGAAATGCCTATATACCTGATTCATAATTTAAAGTCAATAAAATATTAGAATTAAAACATTTTTAATATCCTCCCACACTTACTGGAAAATTTACATGTTTACATGTTGGCAGCACTGGCGAGATTTTGTGCTTGTAGTTTGATTTATATGTTGATAATAATTTTGCGTCAAATCGATAAAATAAGTTGGTGATATAAGAAATTTATCTACGAAATGTGATCCGGTGTTTTTTGTTGACAATCCCATTGTGACTTTTGCAACATCTGACCACACAAGACGGCGTTTTCCGTATATTTTGGTTTGTTTACAATGGGGTTCATCAGTTGGTGTCTATAGCCGTAATGGCGATGGCCAGCATACTATTTGATTGATTGGCATGCTTGCTTGATTGGAGTGCTTCATTTTATTTTGTTCTGATACTCCTTCCGAACTTATTTATAGTTTCATGAATAATATAATAATAAAAACGTTTATTTTATATTTAGTTAATTGGTGATTGAGATTTGAATTTGCGTTATTTATTGAAAAAAATTGTTCCAATTATCTCTATACGTGGCCCCGAGGTGGGTCTTCAACTGGAAATTGAGATATAACAATGTGAAATGAAAGGAAATAAAAAAACAATGCTAAATTGGCACCACTGACTAGTAACTTTTCCTTTCATTTGACACTGTCCCATCCTAATTTCCAGTTCACGCCCTGTATCGAGCCATTTGGATTTTGGAAGTCACTTGCTTTTTTTATGCAAATCGATGCCTCAGGCAGTAAAGGAATTTTATTTTATATAATATTGCTACCTAATAAAATAAGTTCTCACTTCTTATCCCTACCATTACCAAACCATTTGTTTTATTTCCTGTTCAAGAGAAAGTAATTTTTTATTGGTTGGTATCCGAAATAAATCTATTCGATATCTATCCAGTACATACAATAATCTTTACATTAGTGTTCGAAAAACTTACAGGGAAAACACTTTTGTGTTGGCATTGGCATCACCATCATAGTAAACGTAGACAGCGCTTTGACTTGACAGTGACAAATAAGTTAGCTTTCAGTAACATTCTAAAAGAAAGAGCGAAGTAGAATGTTTGAAACACTTTTTAGGATTAGCAGGTAATACCCCGTCGATATAAGGATTACCCTGACTCTTACATTTCCTGAAATATTATTTCTTCTTTAGGTTCTTATATTTGTTTAATAGCTGTAATATTAATTTTAATTATTATTTTTAACGCAAAGGAATAGTTTCAAATCGAAACTTTCGATCATCTTTCGATTTTTTACGTCGACGACTACGCAGTATCGCACGCCTTAACCTTAGTACAGAGCAGAATAGACCGTCTGAACTAACTTCTTAGCTTAGTATGAGGCTAATACTCCTGTACGGATTGTCCAGCATTATTTACTAGGTATTAAAATTAGTTTGTTTGAGAACTAATCAATTTAATCATGCACTGCTCCCCCGTTTCCTCACAGCGCAGGACATAAACTGTGGTCGTCGTCGGCGTCGTGAGAATTGAAAATGTTATTATGGTGTTATTGATATGAACCTACCCTACCTACTTTCATATAAAGAAATAGAAAATAAGTTATATGTAATTATTTTTATCAAATTTATTTTAGACATCATAAACAGCTTGGGAAGGTAAAGTCCAGTGAACTTAATGAACAGGTTAGGTAGGTCCCTCATGTACTTATTAGGTAATAAAGGCTGATTCAAACATATCAGGGAAGATGTCGGTGAAGTTAGCAGAGCATCTTCTGGCAGAGCATAAATAAATTAGAGTTCTGTTCGCATGCAGGTGAGTTCTATAGTTCCTGATAGTTTTCAGGAATAGTTCTGGCGTTTTTACCTGAAAAAAGTTAAATGAAATTATGCTCTGCTAACTTCGCGTAGCAGAGCATTTTTCAGGAATCCACACAAAAATTGGTATGAATAAGCTTTTCGATACTAAAAACAGTTCCTGATAGTTTTCAGAAATAGTTCCGGGGTTTTTACAAGACTAATGTCAATTTACAGATTTCATCAAGTAACTTTCTATTAGGGTTAGTCGTGACACGAAGTTCCTTAGACCTGCTCAAACCATAGTACGAATACATTGCCACGAGCAATAAGCGAATATAAAACTACAGTTATGAATTAAAAATATTTAAATGACAAAACTCCTGAAAATTTCATGAAATCGTAACAAAATCCTTAAATAATTGGTGAAAATGTATTGATTCAATGGGCTGTAATGCTCCTTTGAGGGGAGTTCTGATAGCATGCATGGAGAATACAATAAAAAACAGTTAGATCTGACAAAAAAAAAAATACAATTCAAACACAGAACTCCTGAAATTTTCATGAAATCGAACTTTTAACTCGCTACAAAATTATTTAATGTTTGGTGAAAATGTATAGATTCAAGGGCTTGTTGTGCTCTTATTAAGACAGTTCCCATAGCATGCATTGAGTATATAATAGAAAACAGATAGATCTAACGAAAACAGTACAAATCAGACGCAGAACTCCTGAAAATTTCATGAAATCGAACTTTTAACTCGCTACAAAATAATTCAATGTTTTGTGAAAATGTATAGATTCAAGGGCTTGTTGTGCTCTTATTAAGACAGTTCCCATAGCATGCATTGAGTAAATAATAGAAAACAGATAGATCTGACGAAAACAGTACAATTCAGACGCAGAACTCCTGAAAATTTCATGAAATCGAACTTTTAACTCGCTACAAAATTATTCAATGTTTGGTGAAAATGTATAGATTCAAGGGCTTGTTGTGCTCTTATTAAGACAGTTCCCATAGCATGCATTGAGTATATAATAGAAAACAGATAGATCTAACGAAAACAGTACAATTCAGACACAGAACTCCTGAAAATTTCATGAAATTGGACTTTTAGCTCGCAACAAAATTATTCAATGTTTGGTGAAAATGAATAGATTCAAGAGCTTGTTGTGCTCCTATTAAGACAGTTCCCATAGCATGCATTGAGTTTATAATAGAAAACAGATAGATCTGACGAAAACAGTACAATTCAGACACAGAACTCCTGAAAATTTCATGAAATTGGACTTTGAGCTCGCAACAAAATTATTCGATGTTTGGTGACAATGTATAGATTCAAGGGCTTGTTGTGCTCTTATTAAGACAGTTCCCATAGCATGCATTGAGTATATAATAGAAAACATATAAATCTAACGAAAACAGTACAATTCAGACGCAGAACTCCTGAAAATTTCATGAAATCGAACTTTTAACTCGCTACAAAATTATTCAATGTTTGGTGAAAATGTATAGATTCAAGGGCTTGTTGTGCTCTTATTAAGACAGTTCCCATAGCATGCATTGAGTATATAATAGAAAACATATAAATCTAACGAAAACAGTACAAATCAGACGCAGAACTCCTGAAAATTTCATGAAATCGAACTTTTAACTCGCTACAAAATTATTCAATGTTTGGTGAAAATGTATAGATTCAAGGGCTTGTTGTGCTCTTATTAAGACAGTTCCCATAGCATGCATTGAGTATATAATAGAAAACAGATAGATCTAACGAAAACAGTACAATTCAGACACAGAACTCCTGAAAATTTCATGAAATTGGACTTTGAGCTCGCAACAAAATTATTCGATGTTTTGTGAAAATGTATAGATTCAAGGGCTTGTTGTGCTCTTATTAAGACAGTTCCCATAGCATGCATTGAGTATATAATAGAAAACAGATAGATCTAACGAAAACAGTACAATTCAGACGCAGAACTCCTGAAAATTTCATGAAATTGGACTTTGAGCTCGCAACAAAATTATTCAATGTTTGGTGAAAATGTATAGATTCAAGGGCTTGTTGTGCTCTTATTTAGACAGTTCCAATAGCATGCATTAAGTATATAATAGAAAACAGATAGATCTGACGAAAACAGTACAATTTAGACGCAGAACTCCTGAAAATTTCATGAAATTGGACTTTGAGCTCGCAACAAAATTATTCGATGTTTTGTGAAAATGTATAGCTTCAAGGGCTTGTTGTGCTCTTATTAAGACAGTTCCCATAGCATGCATTAAGTATATAATAGAAAACAGATAGATCTAACGAAAACAGTACAAATCAGACGCAGAACTCCTGAAAATTTCATGAAATTGGACTTTGAGCTCGCAACAAAATTATTCAATGTTTGGTGAAAATGTATAGATTCAAGGGCTTGTTGTGCTCTTATTTAGACAGTTCCAATAGCATGCATTGAGTATATAATAGGAAACAGATAGATCTAACGAAAACAGTACAATTCAGACGCAGAACTCCTGAAAATTTCATGAAATTGGACTTTGAGCTCGCAACAAAATTATTCAATGTTTGGTGAAAATGTATAGATTCAAGGGCTTGTTGTGCTCTTATTTAGACAGTTCCAATAGCATGCATTAAGTATATAATAGAAAACAGATAGATCTGACGAAAACAGTACAATTTAGACGCAGAACTCCTGAAAATTTCATGAAATTGGACTTTGAGCTCGCAACAAAATTATTCGATGTTTTGTGAAAATGTATAGCTTCAAGGGCTTGTTGTGCTCTTATTAAGACAGTTCCCATAGCATGCATTAAGTATATAATAGAAAACAGATAGATCTAACGAAAACAGTACAAATCAGACGCAGAACTCCTGAAAATTTCATGAAATTGGACTTTGAGCTCGCAACAAAATTATTCAATGTTTGGTGAAAATGTATAGATTCAAGGGCTTGTTGTGCTCTTATTTAGACAGTTCCAATAGCATGCATTGAGTATATAATAGGAAACAGATAGATCTAACGAAAACAGTACAATTCAGACGCAGAACTCCTGAAAATTTCATGAAATTGGACTTTGAGCTCGCAACAAAATTATTCAATGTTTGGTGAAAATGTATAGATTCAAGGGCTTGTTGTGCTCTTATTTAGACAGTTCCAATAGCATGCATTAAGTATATAATAGAAAACAGATAGATCTGACGAAAACAGTACAATTTAGACGCAGAACTCCTGAAAATTTCATGAAATTGGACTTTGAGCTCGCAACAAAATTATTCGATGTTTTGTGAAAATGTATAGCTTCAAGGGCTTGTTGTGCTCTTATTAAGACAGTTCCCATAGCATGCATTAAGTATATAATAGAAAACAGATAGATCTAACGAAAACAGTACAAATCAGACGCAGAACTCCTGAAAATTTCATGAAATTGGACTTTGAGCTCGCAACAAAATTATTCAATGTTTGGTGAAAATGTATAGATTCAAGGGCTTGTTGTGCTCTTATTTAGACAGTTCCAATAGCATGCATTGAGTATATAATAGAAAACAGATAGATCTAACGAAAACAGTACAATTTAGACGCAGAACTCCTGAAAATTTCATGAAATTGGACTTTGAGCTCGCAACAAAATTATTCGATGTGTTGTGAAAATGTATAGCTTCAAGGGCTTGTTGTGATCTTATTTAGACAGTTCCCATAGCATGCATTAAGTATATAATAGAAAACAGATAGATCTGACGAAAACAGTACAATTCAGACACAGAACTCCTGAAAATTTCATGAAATTGGACTTTGAGCTCGCAACAAAATTATTCGATGTTTGGTGAAAATGTATAGATTCAAGGGCTTGTTGTGCTCTTATTAAGACAGTCCCCATAGCATGCATTGAGTATATAATAGAAAACATATAAATCTAACGAAAACAGTACAATTCAGACGCAGAACTCCTGAAAATTTCATGAAATCGAACTTTTAACTCGCTACAAAATTATTCAATGTTTGGTGAAAATGTATAGATTCAAGGGCTTGTTGTGCTCTTATTAAGACAGTTCCCATAGCATGCATTGAGTATATAATAGAAAACATATAAATCTAACGAAAACAGTACAATTCAGACGCAGAACTCCTGAAAATTTCATGAAATCGAACTTTTAACTCGCTACAAAATTATTCAATGTTTGGTGAAAATGTATAGATTCAAGGGCTTGTTGTGCTCTTATTAAGACAGTTCCCATAGCATGCATTGAGTATATAATAGAAAACAGATAGATCTGACGAAAACAGTACAATTCAGACACAGAACTCCTGAAAATTTCATGAAATTGGACTTTGAGCTCGCAACAAAATTATTCAATGTTTGGTGAAAATGAATAGATTCAAGAGCTTGTTGTGCTCCTATTAAGACAGTTCCCATAGCATGCATTGAGTATATAATAGAAAACAGATAGATCTGACGAAAATAGTACAATTCAGACACAGAACTCCTGAAAATTTCATGAAATTGGACTTTGAGCTCGCAACAAAATTATTCGATGTTTTGTGAAAATGTATAGATTCAAGGGCTTGTTGTGCTCTTATTAAGACAGTTCCCATAGCATGCATTGAGTATATAATAGAAAACAGATAGATCTGACGAAAACAGTACAATTTAGACGCAGAACTCCTGAAAATTTCATGAAATTGGACTTTGAGCTCGCAACAAAATTATTCGATGTTTTGTGAAAATGTATAGCTTCAAGGGCTTGTTGTGCTCTTATTAAGACAGTTCCCATAGCATGCATTGAGTATATAATAGAAAACAGATAGATCTAACGAAAACAGTACAATTCAGACGCAGAACTCCTGAAAATTTCATGAAATTGGACTTTGAGCTCGCAACAAAATTATTCAATGTTTGGTGAAAATGTATAGATTCAAGGGCTTGTTGTGCTCTTATTTAGACAGTTCCAATAGCATTCATTAAGTATACAATAGAAAACAGATAGATCTGACGAAAACAGTACAATTTAGACGCAGAACTCCTGAAAATTTCATGAAATTGGACTTTGAGCTCGCAACAAAATTATTCGATGTTTTGTGAAAATGTATAGCTTCAAGGGCTTGTTGTGCTCTTATTAAGACAGTTCCCATAGCATGCATTAAGTATATAATAGAAAACAGATAGGTCTTACGAAAACAGTACAAATCAGACGCAGAACTCCTGAAAATTTCATGAAATCGAACTTTTAACCCGCTACAAAATTATTCAATGTTTGGTGAAAATGTATAGATTCAAGGGCTTGTTGTGCTCTTATTAAGACAGTTCCCATATCATGCATTGAGTATATAATAGAAAACAGATAGATCTAACGAAAACAGTAGAATTCAGACGCAGAACTCCTGAAAATTTCATGAAATCGAACTTTTAACTCGCTACAAAATTATTCAATGTTTGGTGACAATGTATAGATTCAAGGGCTTGTTGTGCTCTTATTAAGACAGTTCCCATAGCATGCATTGAGTATATAATAGAAAACGTATAAATCTAACGAAAACAGTACAATTCAGACGCAGAACTCCTGAAAATTTCATGAAATCGAACTTTTAACTCGCTACAAAATTATTCAATGTTTGGTGACAATGTATAGATTCAAGGGCTTGTTGTGCTCTTATTAAGACAGTTCCCATAGCATGCATTGAGTATATAATAGAAAACCTATAAATCTAACGAAAACAGTACAATTCAGACGCAGAACTCCTGAAAATTTCATGAAATCGAACTTTTAACCCGCTACAAAATTATTAAATGTTTGGTGAAAATGTATAGATTCAAGGGCTTGTTGTGCTCTTATTAAGACAGTTCCCATAGCATGCATTAAGTATGTAATAGAAAACATATAAATCTAACGAAAACAGTACAATTCAGACGCAGAACTCCTGAAAATTTCATGAAATCGAACTTTTAACTCGCTACAAAATTATTCAATGTTTGGTGAAAATGTATAGATTCAAGGGCTTGTTGTGCTCTTATTAAGACAGTTCCCATAGCATGCATTGAGTATGTAATAGAAAACAGATAGATCTAACGAAAACAGTACAATTCAGACGCAGAACTCCTGAAAATTTCATGAAATCGAACTTTTAACTCGCTACAAAATTATTCAATGTTTGGTGACAATGTATAGATTCAAGGGCTTGTTGTGCTCTTGTTAAGACAGTTCCCATAGCATGCATTGAGTATATAATAGAAAACAGATAGATCTAACGAAAACAGTACAATTCAGACGCAGAACTCCTGAAAATTTCATGAAATCGAACTTTTAACTCGCTACAAAATTATTCAATGTTTGGTGACAATGTATAGATTCAAGGGCTTGTTGTGCTCTTGTTAAGACAGTTCCCATAGCATGCATTGAGTATATAAAAGAAAACAGATAGATCTAACGAAAACAGTACAATTCAGACGCAGAACTCCTGAAAATTTCATGAAATCGAACTTTTAACTCGCTACAAAATTATTCAATGTTTGGTGACAATGTATAGATTCAAGGGCTTGTTGTGCTCTTGTTAAGACAGTTCCCATAGCATGCATTGAGTATATAATAGAAAACAGATAGATCTAACGAAAACAGTACAATTCAGACGCAGAACTCCTGAAAATTTCATGAAATCGAACTTTTAAGTCGCTACAAAATTATTCAATGTTTGGTGACAATGTATAGATTCAAGGGCTTGTTGTGCTCTTGTTAAGACAGTTCCCATAGCATGCATTGAGTATATAATAGAAAACAGATAGATCTAACGAAAACAGTACAATTCAGACGCAGAACTCCTGAAAATTTCATGAAATCGAACTTTTAAGTCGCTACAAAATTATTCATTGTTTGGTGACAATGTATAGATTCAAGGGCTTGTTGTGCTCTTGTTAAGACAGTTCCCATAGCATGCATTGAGTATATAATAGGAAACAGATAGATCTAACGAAAACAGTAGAATTCAGACGCAGAACTCCTGAAAATTTCATGAAATCGAACTTTTAAGTCGCTACAAAATTATTCATTGTTTGGTGACAATGTATAGATTCAAGGGCTTGTTGTGCTCTTGTTAAGACAGTTCCCATAGCATGCATTGAGTATATAATAGAAAACAGATAGATCTAACGAAAACAGTACAATTCACACGCAGAACTCCTGAAAATTTCATGAAATCGAACTTTTAACTCGCTACAAAATTATTCAATGTTTGGTGAAAATGTATAGATTCAAGGGCTTGTTGTGCTCTTATTTAGACAGTTCCAATAGCATGCATTAAGTATATAATAGAAAACAGATAGATCTGACGAAACAGTACAATTTAGACGCAGAACTTCTGAAAATTTCATGAAATTGGACTTTGAGCTCGCAACAAAATTATTCAATGTTTGGTGAAAATGTATAGATTCAAGGGCTTGTTGTGCTCTTATTTAGACAGTTCCAATAGCATGCATTAAGTATATAATAGAAAACAGATAGATCTGACGAAAACAGTACAATTTAGACGCAGAACTCCTGAAAATTTCATGAAATTGGACTTTGAGCTCGCAACAAAATTATTCGATGTTTTGTGAAAATGTATAGCTTCAAGGGCTTGTTGTGCTCTTATTAAGACAGTTCCCATAGCATGCATTGAGTATATAATAGAAAACAGATAGATCTGACGAAAACAGTACAATTCAGACGCAGAACTCCTGAAAATTTAATAATGCTTGCTATTGGAACTGTCTAAATAAGAGCACAACAAGCCCTTGAATCTATACATTTTCACAAAACATTGAATTATTTTGTAGCGAGTTAAAAGTTCGATTTCATGAATTTTCAGGAGTTCTGCGTCTGAATTGTAATGTTTTCGTTAGATCTATCTGTTTTCTATTATATACTCAATGAATGCTATAAGAACTGTCTTAATAAGAGCACAACAAGCTCTTGAATATATACATTTTCACCAAACATTGAATAATTTTGTAGCGAGTTAAAAGTTAGATTTCATGAAATTTTCAGGAGTTCTGCGTCTGAATTGTACTGTTTTCGTCAGATCTATCTGTTTTCTATTATATACTCAATGCATGCTATGGGAACTGTCTTAATAAGAGCACAACAAGCCCTTGAATCTATACATTTTCACAAAACATTAAATTATTTTGTAGCGAGTTAAAAGTTCGATTTCATGAAATTTTCAGGAGTGCTGCGTCTGAATTGTAATGTTTTCGTTAGATCTATCTGTTTTCTATTATATACTCAATGCATGCTATGGGAACTGTCTTAATAAGAGCACAACAAGCCCTTGAATCTATACATTTTCACAAAACATTGAATAATTTTGTAGCGAGTTAAAAGTTCGATTTTATGAAATTTTCAGGAGTTCTGCGTCTGAATTGTACTGTTTTCGTTAGATCTATCTGTTTTCTATTATATACTCAATGCATGCTATGAGAACTGTCTTAATAAGAGCACAACAAGCCCTTGAATCTATATATTTTCACAAAACATTGAATAATTTTGTAGCGAGTTAAAAGTTCGATTTCATGAAAATTTCAGGAGTTCTGTGTTTGAATTGTATTTTTTTTTTGTCAGATCTAACTGTTTTTTATTGTATTCTCCATGCATGCTATCAGAACTCCTCTCAAAGGAGCATTACAGCCCATTGAATCAATACATTTTCACCAAACATTGAATAATTTTGTAGCGAGTTAAAAGTTCGATTTCATGAAATTTTCAGGAGTTCTGCGTCTGAATTGTACTGTTTTCGTTAGTTCTATCTGTTTTCTATTATATACTTAATGCATGCTATGGGAACTGTCTTAATAAGAGCACAACAAGCCCTTGAATCTATACATTTTCACAAAACATTGAATTATTTTGTAGCGAGTTAAAAGTTCGATTTCATGAAATTTTCAGGAGTGCTGCTTCTGAATTGTAATGTTTTCGTTAGATCTATCTGTTTTCTATTATATACTCAATGCATGCTATGGGAACTGTCTAAATAAGAGCACAACAAGCTCTTGAATATATACATTTTCACCAAATATTGAATAATTTTGTTGCGAGCTCAAAGTCCAATTTCATGAAATTTTCAGGAGTTCTGTGTCTGAATTGTACTGTTTGCGTCAGATCTATCTGTTTTCTATTATATACTCAATGCATGCTATGGGAATTGTTTTAATAGGAGCACAACAAGCTCTTGAATCTATTAATTTTCACCAAACATTGAATAATTTTGTTGCGAGCTCAAAGTCCAATTTCATGAAATTTTCAGGAGTTCTGTGTCTGAATTGTACTGTTTTCGTTAGATCTATCTGTTTTCTATTATATACTCAATGCATGCTATGGGAACTGTCTTAATAAGAGCACAACAAGCCCTTGAATCTATACATTTTCACCAAACATTGAATAATTTTGTAGCGACTTAAAAGTTCGATTTCATGAAACTTTCAGGAGT